>CANTUT010000586.1:10000-85000 GCA_947687605.1 Reutealis trisperma
TAATTTTGGACACTCAAATTTCAATAACCAATAAAGACAACCTAGAGTTCAATAACTTGTGAATCCTCAAATTTGCACCTCCAAACAACTAGCACTCGATTACAAACCCATAGAATCAAATCGGGCTTAAATTGGATTAGAAATGGTCTAGAATGAAGTAAAAAATTGTGTACGGACCCACAGGGATCGCACAAGGTGATCTGTGACCTAACAGACCCTGTGCGTAGCCGCACAGTGCTTAACCATATAGGTCTTGTGAGGTTACCATTTGCCGCTGTGTGGTCATTGCGTTTCGTGCCATCTAGAAGCCTCTGTGTGCGGTTCCTGAAGTCTCCTATGCAGTTTATTGACTTGGGAAGTGAATCCGACATCAAAAGTTCACCATTTTTGCCCCGAACTCTTTCCTTATAAAAGCTACACCTCCCTACCTCATTTCCACACTCAGAATTGCTTAATCAAACTAATTGATTTCAAAGCAATCAATATTTTTAAAGTTTGGTCTGAAAGGAATGAACTTTTTAGTTTAAAATTTTATTTTATTTTATTAGGGTGATCGTCTCGAGATAGCTCTCCTCAAATCAGTTCGAGGAGGTCCTAATAATGCTATCCAAGTCGCTGTTCGAAGGTTGTCATTTTGTCAAGCCGAGAAGGTGGAATTGTGATCCGGCTGTCTGCTTTATTAGCCCTACGTCCCCAAGCCTTATCTTCGTAAGGTATTTATTTTCTTTCTTTTATTTTTTCTTGTTTTGTTTTGTTTAGTTTTAATTTTCTTTTGCTTTATATTTGTTTTGTTTATTGTGTTATTTTTTCCTTAGGATGGCTTAATTTGTTCTTTTCATTTATCGTTTCTTTGCTTTGCATGTTTTATCATTTTTTGTTTTCATTATTTTGAGATATATTGATTAGAATCTCATTTAGTTAACTTGGTAAGCAATTTGAATTGTAGCATCGATTTGTTAATCAAAACTTGACCTAATTAACAACTCAGTAATCAATCAACCCACCTTTCAATCAATGAATTGAAACATGATAAAATCGCTAGGCTAAACTAACCCCTTCGCAAGAAGGGTGAACTACGTGGATTTTGACTTCCATTCAAAGGGATATGTAGGCTTGCTTGTTTAAAGAATCAAATCTAATTTAAATAAGAAATAATCCTTCTCTTGTATATTATTTTTATGAATTAGTTCTTTTCTTTGTGATATTTGCTTTTAGTTTGTTTTTTTTTTGTTATGATGTTGATTTTGTTTCTCTTTTTCTCTATTTATTGCTTTAGAATTATTTTGAAGAATGTGTGGCTTTTTTAGAACCCATAAGGGCTAGAGAAAGTATCTCTTATTGTGGTTTGAATTGTAAAGTTAATTCCTTTATTTCATTGCTTTATCACTTTGAATGAATGTTTATTTATTTATTTATTCATTCATTATGTAATTTTCATGTATTATGTAAATTGGTCATGAAATTTATTTTAAGTCATTTTGTATTAAATTTGCCAAACTAATTTTCTTAAAATAAACTGAAAACCTAGTCCCCAAATCCTCTTTAGTTTCGAAGCTAGTGATCTTTTCTTTTATGATATTAATTAGAGTCAATTTGCATTTTTCCCTTAATCTTTTTCCCAAATAAAATAAAATTAAGATGGTAACTTTTTTCAAAATCAACATATCTGAACCCGAGGGTTTCATTGTGAATTTAAACCCAAATGAATATTTTGATCCCATTTAGCGGATCAGACTGGTGCTTGTGGGAGACCTCACACAACTACCACAAGAGAGGCTAAGAAACTTTGAGTCAAAGATGGACAAGTTCATAAAAGCTCTCAATAACAAGATCGCTAGCCAAGATGAGAATTAGTGAAGAATGGAAGCAAAATTTGAACAAATTGCAAAGAATCACACCTCTTTCATTCACAACTTAGATGTAAAGGAAAAGCAGCTCGGTAATGCACTTGCAATAAAAAATAAAGGAAATGTTGCAAGCAACATCGAGCCTAACCTAATAGAGCAGCTAAAGGCCATTACCTTGTGAAGTGGTAAGAAGTTAGCACCACCATTGATGAAGTAATGAGATAAGAAGATGAAAAAGAGGTGAATGATGGTATGGAGGATAGTTAATAAGAAGAATCAAATTAGCAATCCATAAATCCTCCTCCTCCTCCTCCCATATAAACCAAAGGTGCCATTCCTACAAAGATTGAAAAAAGAACAAGTGGACCAACAATTTTCCAAGTTCTGAAAATATTTAAGAAGTTGCAAATCAACATTCCTTTTGCCGAGGCTTTAGCTCAAATACCTCAATATTCAAAATTGCTGAAAGATGTCATAATCAATAAAAGAAAATGGATTGAAGGGCAAACCATGCCTCTAACAAAAAAAAAAAAAAAATTGCAGCTCAATTATCACAAGCAAAATGCCTGTCAAATTGAAAGATCCTAGGAGTTTTACAATCCCTTATGTTATAGAGGATTTAGAATTCCCTAATTGTTTATGTGACCTTGGAGCTGGAATTAACTTGATGCCTTTGTCTCTTTTCAGGAAACTCATATTGGGAAATTAAAGCCTACCTCTATGCTTTTGTAATTAGCAAACCACTCAATCAAAAGACCATATGGGATTATTAATGATGTGATTGTCAAGGTAGATAAATTTATCATTCTAATGGACTTTGTGGTGCTTGACTTTAAGGAAGACAGAGATGGCTCATTAATCCTTGGGTGACCATTCCTCAACACAAATCGAGCCTTAGTAGATGTTTATGAGGGGAAGCTCACCTTAAGGATTGGGGATGAAAAGATGGAGTTCAACATGTTCAAAGCCATGAAATACCCTTTGGAAGAGGAGGCTTGCATGAGGATTGATGTTATTGAGGAATGCATCACAGAAATCAAGTAAAAGGAATAGGAAAAGAATCAAATTTTAGAGCAGCCCAGTGTCACGGTCGCGACATCTATTGTGATTGAGACAACTTCAGACATGTCTACTATTGCACCCACTATAGCCATCACGGGTGTGACACCTAAAGAAACCGGATCTAGAGCTAAAGATGAAGGGAGATGTTGCGACTGTAACACTTGTCACGACCATAACACCCCAATTTTCTTAAGTGTTTAAATTTTAGTGAGAAATGACAACCCTACCCCACCATTTGTTAAAAACCACCTCAATTAGAGGTTAAACCACTTCCAAATCACCTAAGATACACCTTTTTGAGAGAGGGAGTGACACTACCAATCATAATTTCAAATGAACTCTCGAAGGATCAAGAAAAAAGAGTAGTTAAATTGGTGCGCAAAAGAATAAAAGCTATTGGATGGTGAATCTCTGACATCAAGGGAATTAGTCCTTCTATTGTTATGCATAAAATCCACATGGACGATGGGTTTCAAGTTACAATAAAAAGACAAAGGAGATTAAATCTTAACATGGTCAAAAAGGAGATTGTAAAGCTCTTAGATACTGGAATTATTTACCCTATCTCCGATAGCTCTTGGGTGAGTCTAGTTCAATGTGTACCTAAGAAAGGGGGTATGACAGTGGTGGAAAGTGAAGAAGGGGAGCTTATTTCAAAGAGAATAATCAATGGTTGGAGGGTTTGCATTGATTATAGGAAGCTTAATTCAACAACAAGAAAAGATCACTTTCCTCTCCCATTCATTGATCAAATGTTGGAGCAAATTACAGGCCATACTCATTATTGTTTCCTTGATGGGTATTTAGGCTACAATCAAATCTTCATCTCTTTGGAAGACCAAGACAAGACAACTTTCACATGTCCTTATGGTATCTTCGTTTATAAGCGTATACAATTTTGATTGTGTAATGCATCGGCTACTTTCCAAAGGTTTATGATGTCTATCTTTTTAGACATGATTGAGGACATTATAGAGGTCTTCACGGATGATTTTTCTATGTTTAGGGATTCCTTTGATCAATGTTTTGCTAATCTTGATCGAATGCTCAAAAGGTGCGAAGACATAAATTTGGATCTGAATTGGGAGATGTCTCACTTCATGATGGATGAAGGGATCGTGTTGAGGCACAAAATTTCAAGCAAAGGCCTAAAGGTTGATAGAGCAAGAACTGAAGTAATAGAGAAATTGCCTCCCCCAACTTCAATGAAAGGAGTTCGAGCTTTCTTGGGACATACAAGGTTCTAACGACTTATCAAAGATTTTTCTTTGATTGCTAGACCTCTAACTAACCTATTGATTAAAGATGTTCCTTTTGACTTTGCTGATCATTGTTTGTGTGCTTTTAATAGGTTAAAAGAAGTTTTCATATTAGCTCAAATTATTTCTCCTCCTGATTGGTCTCTTCCTTTTGAGATCATGTATGATGTAAATGATCAAGCATTGGATTATATCTTAAAGTAGAAAAAAGACAAGAAGCTCTATGTAATTTATTATGCAAGCAAGACATTAGTAGGAACTCAACTTAATTACATAACCATAGAGAAAGAAATGTTGGCTATAGTGTTTGCAATTAACAAATTTTGGTTATATCTTCTTGGCTCGAAGGTTATTGTCTTCACTAATCATGTAGCTTTGAGATATCTTTTTGCTAAGAAAAATGCCAAGCCTCAACTCATCCAATAGGTTTTACTTCTCTAAGAGTTCAATATCAAGATAAAGGATAAGAAAGGATAAGAAAATCTAATAGTAGATCATTTGTCTCGATTGGAAGGAATTGAGCATAAGCATGAGGATGACCAAGGCATCAATGAGCTATTTCTTGATGAATCACTCATACTCATTGAACAAATAAGTACTTCTTGGTATGTAGATGTAGCAAATCACTTGGTTTGTAGCACTATACCCACCGATTTATCTTATAAAAAAAAAAGATTCTTATTTAAAGCTAATTACTACCTATGGAAAAAGCCTTTCCTTTATAAAATTTATGAGGATGGTTTAATTAGAAGGTGTGTGCTTTGGGAAGAGGTGTTAGATGTTTTGAATCATTACCATAGCTCAGCTTATATGGAAAATTTTAGGGCTACCAAAACAATTACTTGAATTCTAGAGAGTGGATTCTTTTGGCCCACCCTATTTTAAGACACCAAGAACTTTATCGCCCATTATGATTGGTGCCAAAGACCTGGAAATCTATCAAAGAGGAATGAGATGCCATTTATTTCTATTCATGAGGTGGAATTGTTCAATGTATGGGGATTTGATTTCATGGGTCCATTCCCTTCCTCTTATGGGAACAAATACATCTTGGTAAAGGTTGAGTATGTATCTAAATGGGTTGAAGTAATTGCCACTCCTACTAATGATGCAAAGGTGGTGATCAGGTTCCTAAAGAAGCTCTTCTTAAGTTCTGGGGTCCCAAGAGCTATAATGAATGATAAAGGCACTCATTTTTGTAACAAAAAGTTTAAGTATTTACTCAAGAAATATGGGATCCATTATAGGGTTTCTACACCCTATCATCCTCAAACTAGTGCCAAGTGGAGGTGTTTAATAAAGAGTTAAAGAGAATCCTTAAAAAGATAGTCAATGGGTCCTAGAAAGATTAGGCATCCAAGCTTGATGATGCTTTATGGGCTTATCGAATGGCTTACAAAATAACTATTGGTATGTCACCATATAGGTTGGTTTATGAGAAAGCATGTCATTTACCAGTAGAGTTGGAGCATTAGGCATATTGGTAATAAAATTGCTAAATTTTGATTTAAAGGTTGCTAGAGAAAAGAGGTTATTAAACTTGAATGATTAGAGGAGATTCATCACTTAGCTTATGAGAATCTCAAGATTTACCAAAAGAAGACTAAAAGATGGCATAATGCTTATATCCTCAAGAAACACTTCAAGGAAGGAGATTCAGTCCTATTATTCAACTTAAGACTAAAACTTTTTCCTAGTAAGCTGAAATCAAAGTGGAGTGGACCATTCAAAGTGATTCGAGTCTTTCCTCATAGTGCTTTAGAGCTTGAGAATTCAAAAGGGGAAACCTTCAAAATTAATAGGCATCGATGCAAACTTTATTATGATGACCTTATAACTAAAGCAAGGGAATCAACCTCCCTTGTTAAAGTCCTTCAAAGACTATATCCTTAAGTCTAACTAATATGATGCTAAAGAAGAACTTCTTTGGAGGAAACCCAAGTTATATTTTGTTATTTCTTTTAGTGGATTTTGTTTTCTTCTTCTTTTTTTTTTTAAATTTTAGTTAAGTCTTTTTGTTGCCAATTGTTCTTAATTTTTGACTCCTTACTCTTATTTCATGGTTTGTTTTAGTTGTCTTTAAGTTTCTTAGTAGGTTTATCGCATTAGTGGTCATTTGGAAAAGGCCATGGCGTCACAGGCACAACAAGTGTCACAAACGCAATAAGTTGGCGTGTTAGGAAAAGTAGGGTGTGTCGTGGTCACACTAGTCATCATAGGCACAACAATGGGCTATGTCTGGTTTCATTGTGAGCACACCTCATATCGTGGGCGAAAAGACTGCACAGATCTAAAAAAAATAAATAATATAACCCTCTTTTAAAACAGCACGTGCAGCCCCTCTCTTTATTCTTCTTCTTCTTCCTTTCAAATTCCCCTCTCTTTCTATCCCTTTTAAATCCCTAACTCTTAAACTCTTAAATCTCTCCTTAATTTCCTAAATTTCTTCTCTTAAAACTTAATCTAACCCCAAATTCCTTCAAGTAATCGAGAAATTTATGGCTTCAAATGTCAAAAGTATGGCTAAGAAGGCTACCTTAAGGAAAAGCAAAGCAACAATGGAAGAAAGTAAAGTAAGTGATCTTGCCTATAAATTTGGTGCTCCCTTTCCTATATATAGTGAAGAAGAAGGCAAGAAGAATTTTTCCTTAACCAAATGTGCTATGCTTCCTTAGATTACCATGCCTTAGAGACCAGTAAATTGAAGGAAAAATTGGAACAATTATGTGCTAAACTTAGTTGGGGAAAGTTTATAATGATAAATCATTTTACTTTTGTGGAATTAACTCATGAATTTTTCACCACTTTGAAGTATTCAACTTCAAATGAAAAAATTTTAGAGTGGAGGATGTTGGGAAAAGAATATAAATTTGAGTATGATATTGTGTTTAGGTCTTTTGGATTTCCAAAAGGGCATAATACTGATTTTGTCAAAAAAATTTATGTTTATAAATTTTAGAAGAAATTGAGTGGTTTGGACAAATTTGATAGTCATAACACATCAAATGAGTTAATTAGAGACCATGGTTACTTGATCTTGCACAATTTTATGTGTCATACTATTTTTGGCAAGATAGAGTGTAACAAGGTGTCTACTAAGGAATTATTCATGTTGTAGTGTTTGCACACAAATCACAAAATTTTCACCACACAACATTTTTTAAAGTTTGATAAGAATGGAAGAAAGTAAAGTAAGTGATCTTGCCTAAAAATTTGGTACTCCCTTTCCTATATATAGTGAAGAAGAAGGCAAGAAGTATTTTTCTTTAACCAAATGTGTTATGTTTCCCTGTAGGTATTTAGATGACCATGCCTTAGAGACCATTAAATTGAAGGAAAAATTAGAACAATTATGTGCTAAACTTAGTTGGGGAAAGTTTTTAAAGATGAATCATTTTACTTTTGTGGAATTAACTCATGTATTTTTCACCACTTTGAAGTATTCATCTTCAAATGAAAAAATTTTAGAGTGGAGAATGTTGGGGAAAGAATATAAAATTGATTATGATATTATGTTTAGGTCTTTTGGATTTCCAAAAAGGCGTAATACTAATTTTGTCAAAAATTTTAATGTTTATAAATTTTAGAAGAAATTGAGTGGTTTGGACAAATTTGATAGTCATAACACATTAAATGGGTTAATTAGAGACCATGGTTACTTAATCTTGCACAATTTTATGTGTCATACTATTTTTGGCAAGATAGAGAGTAACAAAGTGTTTGTTAAGGAATTATTCATATTGTGGTGTTTTCACACAAATCACAAAATTTTCACCACACACAACATTTTTTAAAGTTTGATGTAGATTGTGACACATCCCAAAGCCACCATTGCCATGGGCCATATTGTAACTGGACTTGCTTTGTACTTAAAAGTTTGTAATGATAATAGTCCAATTATAGAGGAATTGAGAGAAGGAAGTTTCATCATTGATGCTTTGATTTGGTTAGAGGTAATTGATATTGATTGACTTTGAAAGACCCTGCCACTTGAAAGTGTCAAGAAATAAGGCGTGTCGCACAATCAAGCATTCCTATTACTTCCACAACTAATCCTGATGATGATGAGGAAAGTGAAGAGGAAGAAGAGTAAGAACAAGAAGGGGCCGGTTGAGTATTGCATTGGTTGGATGCTTTGGATGAGCACAACAAAAAGGTAAGCACATAACTAGATGACATGGATTTGCCACTTTTTCATGTGGAGAAGTAATCCTATCAAAGGTACAAGCTTTCCAAATTTCTCGATCAATCCAGTTTAGAGATCCCATCCCCTTCACCATCACGTCTAAATTAGCAAGGGAAGCCTTTTACCTTTTCTTTTGTTTATTTTTGCATATATTGCATATTTTCATTGTTCTTGCATTATTGAAATCACATTGGGAATAATGTGATATTCAAGTGTGGGGGGTGTGTAATTGTGTTGTGATTATGATTGTCTTTTTATGTGTGTTTTTGTTGGGTTATTGTTAATGTTTGATTGGTGTGTAGCATCATCGTTCTCAATTGTAATTCAATCATTGGACATCTTTTAAATTGAAATGAATTTATTTGTTACTCAATTGGCAACTTGGGGTTTTAAACTATAAATGTGCTCTTCTTTAGTAATTTCTTAAATTAGGAAGGTTTATTAAAATGGATGATTAGTTTAAGAACTCTCACATTTAGATTATGTTTGTTTAGAAATTTTACACACACTAGCTAACCAATAATTTACTTTTCATAATTAGTATAAATAGCTAAAAAGAAACAAAAAAAAAAAACTTTTAATTGGGGATATGATATAAGAGAATTAATAGTAAAAGGGGGGTTAATTAGTTTAATAAAAAAAATTATGCGAGAAGGAGTGTAAAATGCACTTACAAAAATAAGATGGAGTATAAAACACACTTATTAAAATTCAGAAGGAGCGTAAAACACATTCACAAAGAAAAAGAACAAATAATTAGTTGATTAACCCCTTTTGTACTTAAGTGTTTTAAATTCCTATTGATTCCCATTGGGCTTTATTGTATTTGGTATTTTTGGCAATTTATCTAGTTACAATTGGTAAATTTTAGGTTAATGATTGTGTTCTATCTTTTCTTTATAAGTATACTCTTTATATGAGAATTCTTGACCTAAACATCCTTATTAATAAGTATTCTTGATTTTGAGAAACACTTAGGATTGCATATTTATACATTCAAAACTTTGAGTGGCAAAGCAAGTAATGAATATTTTCATGAGATCGAACGTGTCCAATGAGATTGTGAAACTTGAGAATGAAGGTGTTGAGTTATTGCTTGAGGATAAGCAAAAGTTCAAGTATGGGGGAATTCGATGTGTACATTTAGAATCAATATTTTTAGGTAGTTTTCTTAAGGAATTGCATGTATTTAGTGTGTGTTTTGGTTTAATTTTGTTTCATAATTTGTATTTTGCATTTAAGAAAGGTTTTAAAGATTTTGTAAGGTTAGACTTGTTCAAGGATAAATTAGAAAAATGTTTAATTTTTTAAAAATTTGATTGATATGACCTGCAATAATAATCCGTGAAAATCTATTAATGTCTATAAAAGTATATCAATGTCTCTAAAATTTTTTTAAAATGAAGTCTTTGAAAGTCATCTATAAATTTATAATTTCTGCAAAAGTTATTAAAAATTCATAAACTCTATAAAAGTTATTCACTTAAAAAAAGTTTATAAATATTTTTAAAAGTTTTAATTGAATACACCCTCCTTATTCAATTTTATTTTTCCCTCCTTGGGATTCCCTTTCTCCCCCTTAAGTCTCCTTACCTGCTTTTTGCTCTTCTACTCTCTCACTCTCAATTAATTAGTTAATTAAATGGCTCACCTAGATTATTAGTTAATTAAATTAATTAATTCAACTTAGTAAATTAATTAGGTTAATTAATTAATCTAATCCTCTCTAAATTCAATCAATCGAAATATATGAGAAAAAGGCTAGACAAAAACTAACCTCTTTACAAGAAGGGAGAACTACATGGGTTTTTATTCCCGTTCAATAAAATACACAGGCATGCTTGATTCATCAAGCATCGAAGCTAATTAAAATAAACCAACTTCTCCCCACATCACCTTGTTCACTTTAATTTAATTTGTTTTTGTTTATTACATTAGTTTTATTAGCATTAGTTTGGGATTTTCATTGTAATCTTAATTTCCCTTTTCTTTCTTTTATTTATTTCGA
Source organism: Reutealis trisperma (assembly GCA_947687605.1). NCBI lineage: Eukaryota > Viridiplantae > Streptophyta > Magnoliopsida > Malpighiales > Euphorbiaceae > Reutealis > Reutealis trisperma. The sequence goes on from CANTUT010000586.1 coordinate 20,363, forward strand.
ATGGATGTTTACTTTTAAAATGCGATAGGTGAATGGTCATGCATCTTGTAAATTGCCTGTGCATTGTAAAATATTAATGAAATTCATTTTTAAGTCACTTCTACATTAATTGCCAAACTAATTTTATTAAAATAAATCCAAAACCTTATCTTTGAATCTTTTTTGATTTTGAGGCTAGTACACATTTCCTTTGGAATAATAATTGGAGTTAAAATGGGTTTTTTCCTTACTTTTTCCAATTAAAATAAAATTAAGATGGCGATTAAAATGGGTTTTTTCCTTACTTTGTCCAATTAAAATAAAATTAAGATGGCGACACTAAATCAATTTTCAAAATCAATCAACTCTAAGCTAGTGAGCTTCATCATGAAATCTTTTCCAAAAGAGCATTTTGATTCCCCTTTTGTGGATTAAACCGGTGCTAGGCAATGCCTCACAAGTTGGCCCACATCAGTCTTTATATAAGTATTTATACTTGCCAAAGTGATTAGATCCTAGATATACAAGAGTTCTACGAGGTGACTCATAGCTAAGCTTACCCATACCTAAGACCATCACGCCTTAGTCAAGGGAAAGTAAAGAGATGCTTGCTAGCGAGCAAGTGATAAAGAGTGAACCAAGGATAGAGTGTGATAGAGGTGTTATTAGTGCTAAGGTTTAGAAAGGTTAGAAAAGAGGAGAGTTAGAAAAGATATGTAATGTTCGAACAAAGATAATATCAGAGCATAGGTTTGATATTTCAAAGCAAAGGTTTAAAAAGATCTATAAAGAGAATTAAGGAACATGAGTAGTATTCTAACAGAGACTTTTCAGAGTAACAACATAGAAAAGCCAAGTTAAGATTAGCATAAGATCATAGATAAGGAGTTAAACATAGGAGAGCATACAAGATAGCATAAGTTTGATATTTAGAATGTACTAAGTTAAGTGTATTTAGAATGTACTAAGTTAAGTGAACTATGGAGTATAGGATTTCTAATTATTGATGTTTGTATTCTTTTAAGTGTAAACCAACACGTCAATTAGGTTATGATCTGAACTTATTATTTCTTTGATAGTATTATGATGCTTCCTCAACAAGGACATGGATAAGATTTTTATAGAAGAGTTGACCTATCTGAAAAGGATTTTAATTATCAAGTAAGCAACAATATGGTTGCATGCTAGAGGTTGGATCAATTGCAGAGGAATAATGAGTTATTAACTGAATTAGTAATTTGACTAAGTTAACAAATGACAACAAAAATAGAGGAAGTTTCTTTTGAAGATTTTATGAAGTTGAAACATTTGAAGTGTATTAAGTAAAGAAGACCCTAGTAACTTATCGAAGAAATAAAGGATAAGAAGTAGACCTTGAGGATTTTAGATAAGAAGGCAGTAGAATTATAGGATATTTAATGAAGAATAAATGAAGAGACTAGTTCATAAGGAGAATGATTAGGCTAGAATTAGACTACTTTGAAAAATGATAAAGAATGTAGACATAAGGAAGGACAATTATCTGAGGAATAAATCAACTAGAGAAAGATGAAAATGATGTCAAATGGAGAAAAATCTAACAAAGAGATAGGTGTGTATTTCTGAAATTTGAGGATGAATTTTATAAAGGAAGGGAATCCTAAATTGTGGTTATTCTGATAGACATTGATGTTATGATGAAGATGAGAGATAAGACATGATTGGAATCTCAATGTTAGTATAAGGTTGGTGATAAAAGTGAGAAATGTCGAAAAAGAACCATGAAGATGATGCTGAATTTTAGAGATAAGACCAGATATATAAGGGGAAATCATACAAGATTATATGGGAGGTGATATAAATGATGAGAGATATAACATCAATATGAATATGTATGAATTAATGTATTCAAAGAACTGAGGTAATAAATGAACATGATATAGGATAATATGGACAAAGGACTAGATATTAGTAAGAGAGAATATGGGTTCAGTTGCGAGAAGAGTGGAGTGAATATAAGATGAGTTTAGGAGCATAATGACAAAACCGAGGATGTCCATAAGTTTAGGAAAGGAACTTAGTGAATTTAGACTAGATAAAATGAAGATGAAGCTATAGACTTATGGCAAGGCATAAATATTAGTGTATGTTTATAAAGATGATTTATAGGTTCAATGATAAGGCTTCAATGTTTTAGATGATTATGCAGCAAACTAGTAGGTATGAATAAATTAAGATATTATATTATGATTGATATGTATGATTAGATAGAAAATCATCTACCACTGACAGTTTTCCTTAGACCATTAATGAAATTTTCTTTTCCACGAAAAGTTATCATTCTAATAAAAGTTTACCTTTCCAATATGAACTGTCTTTTCCTAGGGCACTATTAACCAACATTAAGTTTTTTCATGGCAAAAAACATAATTACTTCTTCTCTATTTAAAGCCCTATAAACCAATCAGTTTCATTTTGAAGGTTACTCTCTCTAAAAGTTTATATTCTAATATTCTTCTAAAACTCAGAAACAACCTATTCTAAACCTAAAGTTCTTCCATTCAGCTTTTTCTAAATAAAGTGTCCATTTAGCAGATGAAACCAAGCTTAAAAGGTAGATGATTTGTCTAGTTTTTTTAGACGGTCTTCAAATGAGTTGAGAAGACAGATCAGTAGATCTAGTAAGCCTATAGATGGAGGAGGTTGACCTTGATGATTATCAGAATTTAGGTGATGATGCCTTGATTTAAAGTGATTAGGGAGTTATCAGGGAACCATTATTGGAGATTTTAATTGTGATAATTTTGATATTTATTAGAGAAACTAGCACTAAAATGATGGAGAAATTAATAGTGGAAAAGGAATTTAAAGGGTGCCACAAAGCCTAATCTAAGGATAAAATCTTAATGTAAGATCATGTAATGTATGTTTAATGTTTTTGTAAAGTTTTGGAATGCATGAACAATATGATAAAAAAAAAATTTGTGTTCATTGAATTCCATTCCTTTACTGACCTTTTATGATCTTATAACTTTCATTAGTATTGTTACCATCACCTTTTATAGGTAACATAATATTGTATTTTCTTTGTAAATTCTATTAAAAAGTGAAGTCGGCGAAGCCATTAAGTGCGAAGCTTTGGTTCCATAAGCAAGGTCATTTATTGTAAAAAAAGCATTCTTGCTTGTAACTAAAGCCAATTCCATTTTAAATTAACAAAGGTCAATTGGACCGAAGCCTCTATCTTACAATCAAAGCCATTGGCTAAATTTATGATCAAATGAAATAAAAAGTTTATGCTTACTAAATTTTTTATCTATTGAATGTTAAATTGATAAAATGTCCAACCAATGAGGGTAGTTGTTAGATTAAGTGCATTGGTGACTCAATTAACTAGGTCTATAAACTATGTTAGATATATTCTCATAAGCATGCAAAGATATTTCTTAGGTATGTAATAGCCCATGGTTGTTATGAAAAGTATATGAGTTCACTCTAATATGCCTTCAATTGTTTATTACTTGTACCATGGTGGTATGTGATAGCTTTATAATGATAGAGACATATGAGTTAGTGGTTTATCCCACAATTTGATCTCTGATGGATAATGATGTGAGGTTCCTAGTGATATTGATTTAATAAACTAGACTCAGAAATACATATTTCTCTCAATTTAGATAAAATAATGTTTCTGATGAAATTGTCCTTGATGCTTATGATGTTTGATTTCTATTGTAAAGAAATTGTATATATTCTCTGATATTTATTATCTCTTCAATATTGTTTTCCTTATGAAGTCCTTACTTATTATGCATTTCTATGATTTTACTAAGTTCTATTGATATATATATATATATAAGGACTTCCATTAATAGCAATTGGGTTCTGCAAGTGGTTGGTGTCTTATACCTTCTCATGCCCTAATTATATCATTTGGAGTCACGATGTGACAAAGTTATTACAAAGTGTGATTAGGATTTTTAAGGCTGACTAAGCATGGAAAAAGCCTTAAAAAATTAAATGAAAAATAAAAACATTACTGTAACAACAACATCAAAACAAATAATCTAATCTCTCGTAACAAAACTCACTCCAAATGGAAAGAACCTTAAAATGATTTCAAAACTTAAATTAGTTTTGCCTTTTATGAAGAACTTAAAAACTATATTCAATTGCGAAGATGATATAAAATCCACCAAAAAAATAAAATCATTATATATTCTAACACAACATCCAGTTTCTTTTCATTATTTTTTCTTATCTCTTACCGTTTCTTTTTTATTTATTAATCATCAAACAATCGAACTAAGTTTTAATTAAACAAATAAAAACATCAACAAATTAAAAATTAATAACATCTATAATTTTAAACATACTTTAGCTATTGTCATTGCAACCAATTATCGTGAAAACTATCCACTAGATAAAAGCCAACCACCGATTAGTTGGAAGAGAAAGATAAGGTTGGGAGATGAAGTTACAAAAAAGAGAAGTTATCAAGCTAAAGAAACAAATTGAGAGAGGAAGATATATGTCGTTTAGCTTTTGTTAGTTTATGAGTTTTTCGTGGGTTTGAAGATAATTTTGATGATTTAAGAGTTCTTTTATGGGTTTTAAAGAGAGAATTAATGGAGGAAAGTTATGGGTTTTTCAATTTTTCAAATCAATTTGGTTTTAGAGAAGAAGAAGAAGGATTTGAAAATATATAATTTTGATGATATATGGGTTTTGTTGGGTTTTAAAGAAAGAATTGATGATAGGTATTCAAATTTTTTAAAAGGGTTGAATTTTGAGAAAGAAGAAGGATTTTATTTTGATTTTTGAAAAAAGAGAAGATGCATTCATTATTAAGCCTTTGTTGCGATGACATTTTGTTTCTTTTGTTTCTTTTTATTAAATTTTTTTAGATGTTTTAATTCCTAATAAGATGCTTGGTCTTCCTAATAATCCTAATTGCACTCTGCAATAATTCTCACGCTCTTTTAACACGCACGATTCTCAAATAGAAGTAAAAAAAAAACTTTAGTATGTGTAAAAATGAAAATTAAAGAGCTCAATGTGGGCAAATAAATATTTAGGGGCTCACTAAACAAGTCAAAAAAAAGTTTAAGGCCCCAAGATGCATTTTTCCAATCAATTCTATTTATAAATTGTAAGCATTTATTTTTAAAAAAAAAATTCAATGATGATTTATGAATTTGAGAAATAAGTATTTAAAAATTATGCATTATAAAAATATATATTTTTTTAAGCAAAGAAATTTATATTTATAAATTTCAAAATTTGATCCTATTTTTATATTTTTCTCACCTTACTATTCAATTAAAACTAATTATATTTTGTTTTTGGGATAAATTATTATTTTATCCTTGAAATTTGACATAATTAATGAAGTAATATCTTCTTTAAAGTCCATGAATTTTATTTCCGTCCTTCACATTTTATCATTCAAAGCCTATAAAAAGATTAAAATTCTCCTCATTTACAATTAAATTTTCTTCCTAACCATATTATCAAATGCTCTTAGAATATTATTAACATTTCTATTTCATTTTTATTTCTCATTGCATTGAAAAATTCCATCAAATTCCCACCATCTATAGCCACCTCCTTTGTCACATAACCACCTTTCACCACTTCCCAAATTAGTAGTGATTGTATTCCATTTCTGGCTTATGGCACATTATAAAATGTTACAAGTTGGTGCATATACAGCTGAGTAGAGGATACTAGTGACTAAGGATGAGTATGGTACTTAGAAATACCAGAACGAACCAAAATATCAAACCATTTAATACTTAATTATAAAAGGCTTGGGGCCTAGGACAAGAACTATACCGAAAATTTTAATTTTGTATGACAATGGTTCTTAACTTATATCCTAATTGAAAACTATATTGAACTGAACCTTCTTATATTGAACCAAAAGTATTCGATACCGAAACTAAATAATATTTGTGTGTGTGTGTGTGTGTGTGTGTGTGTGTATATCTATATTACAGGAGATTTATATATAACCCATTAAAAGAAATAAGCCATTTTTTAAGCCTATTGTAATTGTAACTCCTAATAATAATAATAATAATAATAATAATAATAAGCTTATAATTTTCAGCCTTTAGATTAAAGAATTTAGAAACCCTAGCTAAAGAGGGTGCTTTAGTCCTTTCCCTCTCCTCATCTTAACTTAATGTCACCCATGTATGTATTTGAAAACCTTATTAACTAAAAAGAAAAGAGGTAGTTATGCATGACATACTCTCTCTTACTCTTGATCTTCTCTTTCACTCTCATTGTTGCTTCCCCAACCATCACACACACACACACACACACACACACACACATATATATATATATATCAAGTGCACATGGAAAATCCATGGTTGGGCATTCCTCCCTAACAGAGGTTGAGTATTCTCGCCCTACTCGCAAGCTTATACTAAGTGCACATGGTTTAGTGTCTTTTCCCACACCAAAAGGGGTTTATGCTTTTCATGGTATTCATGAAGGCATATTCAAAATCAACACCAAGTATTCAATAGCAAGAAATTGGGTTGTTAATCATTGGGCACGGAATGGTATCAATGAAAAGACTATTTATGTTTAACTTATCATATGAAAAGGATGTGACATTTAAAGATTTATATTCTTTGGGCATCACATTTTCAATATCCCTTTTTTGGGCATGCATCAATAATAGCCTTTCAATCAATAGTTATAAAGAATATGATGGTATTACATTACATTATTGAGTACTCACCTTAACACTTATACTCTTATTGGTCACTCGTTATTGGCTAGTTTAATTCCTTTGCCTTTTCCTTGTGGTTCTACACATCACATTTCAATTATATAGCAATTAGCAACTAATGATATCATTAACTATGTCTTTTGCTTGTTCAATGCTTTAACTTATGATAGAAACACTCTCATTGTATCATATACATACTTAATCTTATTCCTAATTGATTCTACGCTAGATTTTCCATCAAATTTTAGGATTTCAATTCTAGGTATCAAAACCTTCAATTGCTCCATAAACCCTAATTTGTCCCATCTATACCAATTTGGGGAAAACTCTCAATTCTTTACCAGCCCTCCAAATTAATTATAAGGATGTGAAATTAAGTTAATACATAACACATATATTCACTCAATTATCACAATATCATGTTAAAATACCAAGTCCTTCTTTTAGCCATATTTATGTGTCAAAGCTTCTCTAAGTTCAAATCATGTTCTTAAAGTTCAATTCAACCCTTCTAAATTTATTTCCTTTATCTAAGATCAATCATAACACACCCTAGACATAATCCCCCTATATTGGCTGAACCCCTCATGCATGATGCCAAAGAAAAATGTTTTTAAGTAACTTAACTACCACAATTAACCTTAAAGCATGAAAAGAAAGGGTAGACATAATTTCTCACCTTGATTAACTTAACTTCCTAAAATTCTTGTTTGAGTGGGGTAGAGAATGTTTCTTCTTTTGGGTGTAGAATCTTTGGCGTAGAGAGAACTAAATGGAATTTCTGTACATCATTTTTGCTTATATAGATATGGAATTGGATGGTGAAGATTCATCAAGCTACATTTAAGGGCTAAGATTTAACTTGAATGAAGAGTTGAGATAGCATCAAAATGGATGGCTAGGACTTTCTCTACAAGGTTGAGGGTCATCATAAGGAGGGTTAGGGTGTTCCAATTGGATCTTGACTCTTGTGAAGTAAAGGTAAGAGCTCTATTTGCTTAGAATTTGACTTAGTCAATCTTGGTGACTAAGGAGCTAAAGATCAAAGATTTATTCTCTACACATGCTTTGCCTATTGTTTTGGCCCACCATTTCCCTACACAATTTTTTTTTTTTGGATGTTATATCAATTTTAGGCCTAATAGGTCGGCCTCCCTATGTTCAATTTGGGCCCCCATTATATCAAGGTCTATTAATAAGCTCATAGGCCCATTTACAACTTGGAAGTCTTCCCTTTTTTATTTCTTCCCCTATTTCTCATTGTAACTTTCCAAACTACCTCTCCTAACTTCCTTACTCACACTCTTAGCTATTATATAGGCTCTAACTAAGTCATTAGAATAAGGTTAATCATCATAAAATCATATACTAAGCAAGCATCATACATTGTATCATTAGATTACTATTTATTCCCTTAACAATCCCTCACCATTTCTTCATGCTAAAATCTAGTCTCTTAGTATTGTTTATAGTTAGAAAGCTATAAAACATTTAGATATTACAAAAAGGATTTAGAGACTATGTTTTTCATTTAATTTATTAAAATTAGTTTGGCATTTAACACAATTGTCACTTAAAAGTAATTTCATGAATTATGCATGTATAGTTTAATTTATGCATGACATTCATCCCATTCATAAGTAAACAAAACATAAAAGTAAAAGAAAGTAGAAAGTTAAATCTAAATTACAACAAAAATCCAATTTAGGGATACTTCCTCTAACTCTTATAGGTTCTAGAAAAATCATACATTCTCCAAACTAATCCCAATAAAGTTAATGTAATGAACCAAAGGAAATTAAATTAATGAAGAAGATGATGGGGGAAGAAGGTTTTTTTTTTTAATTGGATTCGCTACTTGACGAATCAAACATGCCTGCGTATCCTTTTGAATGGGAAATAGAAACTACATAGTTCTCCCTTCTTGAGAAGGGGTTTATTTAGACAAATTACTTTATCATGTTTTGATTGATTGATAGATTTTAATTGATTACCAAGTTAAGTTAATTAATTTAGATTTTAATTAACTACCCTAAGTGAATTAATTAAGAAAAGGCAAGGAGTCTTGGAGGAAGAAGGGAGAATCCCAAAGAGAGAAACAATAAATAAATCCCAAGGAGAGAGACAATAAAATGATATAAATAAGTAAATAAAAGGAAAAAGAAAAGGAAAGGAGACTTACATAGGACAACGAGCAACGACTAGCCTTTGATAGCCAGCGGTGGCGGCTTGCATCGGATGGCGGCAAACTTTTTGACTTGATAGGTTTACTTGAGAAGTCACAACCCAATTCGCTTTGCAAAGCAAGGAGTAATAGTAAAGCAAAAAAAAAAAAAAAAACTTTAAACTAGAGAGCTCGCTCCTTAGTGGATTAAGCTTATGGAGATGGTTCGCTTGATACAAAGGCTAATCAAGCAAACTAAGAGGTGTCCAAAATTGAAGGGGAAAGGTCCCATATAAGGTTAGGAGAAGAATTCTGTAAAGTTTTGATGTGGGACAATTGAAAAAATACAAAAAAAAAAAACACTCAGAATTTCAGACCTAGAACTGCACAGGAGCCTTCAGCAACTGCATGGAAGCATTCAATAATCGTATATGATTGAGTAACCATAAAAGGCTTGTACTGTTTCACACAACCAATGTGCAGTCGCTCAATATTATACTTAAGATTATTAATAAAGAGCACTTTAGTTATAGAAAGGTCAACGATACTATTTGATCCAGTTTCAATGATTTTGCCCTTGGAATTGTCTCTGAAGTTTACATTTCCTCCTTTTTTGGCTTCTAACTTGGTGAATTGTGTCTTACCTCCTACCGTATATTTTGAGCATTCATTATCAAATACCTATTTGTTCTTCTTTCTTGAATGCTCTTATAAGACAATAGTTTTTCCATCCTTTTATTGTTATCCAATCACGTTTAGGTCCATCCTTATTAGCTCCCTTAGAAAGCCCAAACACTGTTAATTGTAGGCTTTAATTGTTTTGGAATCCAAAACTTCCTAATAATTTATGGCTTTTTAAGTTTAATAGCGCACCTTTGCAGTATATGATCATGGAAATGATAATATGAGCACTTTGTTAGCCTTTTGGGTTCCAATTTCTTTTTCTCAAAGGAATTAACTTTCTTGACTTTGAAATCTACATATATTGTAACCCAAATAGCCTTTATAGAAAATATGGCTTTGTGAAAAATAATTTTATCAAGATTTTTACTACCAATAGAAAACTTTCTCAAAAATTCTTTTGAGTAATTTAACCCATTCTTGACTTTGTCATACTCACAATATAACTTTTCAAAGGAGTTTTTCCACTCTCTTAATTGAGACATGAGTTTTTATTTTCTTTTAACAGCTTATTTAATTTTGATTTTGATTCTGCAAAATTTTCTCATACTCATTTTCAAATGACACAACAAAATCCTATTTTGTAATATTCATAAAGTTTTCCATCAAATGCATCTTGCAATTCATCAAATGTATAAGCTTTAGAGTTTACCTCAATTTCTTCTTGCTCATCCTCTTATGCCATGAAACATATGTTGGCTTTTTCATCTTCATCATCCTTCAGTGATTCCTTATTACTTAAAGTGTCACTTCCACTCTAAGCAGCATAAGTTTTGTTCTTCTTTGAATTTCTTCTTTTCCTTTTTGTCCTTTTTCTTTTTATGTTTAAGATTAAGGTATTCTTATCTAATGTAACTTGGTTTCATGCATTTAGCAAATCACCTTATTCTTCTTTTTCTTCCACTTGCTTTCCCTTATCTTTATTAAAGGTCTTCCTCTTGTATTTATATTCAAAAATGAACTTGTTGAACTTACTAGATCTTCTAGCAAAAAGTAGCATCTCTTGCTTATTAACTTTACTTGAGCATTCTTTCTTTTCCTCAATTGAAGCCTTTAAAGCAATGGACTTCTCTTTCTTTGAGGTGCTTTCTTTCTCCTTTTCTCTTGTCTCTTGCCACTGGTTCTTTTTTAATTCATGAGTGATAAGATTCCCAACCAATTCCTAAAGATTCAATGAATTCGAATTTTTTGATTCTTTAATAGCATCCACCTTTGAATCAAACTTTTTTGACAAAGACCCCAAGAGCTTAGTGATTAGCTCTTTTTGAGTGAAAGTATCCTCAAGATCTTTAAGATTATTCACTATTGTAGTGAATATCTTGTACATCTCCTCCATGATTTCATCATCCTTCATGGTGAAATTCTCAGAGCTTGTGGGGAGCATTTTAAATTTAATGTCTTTCACTTGGCTAGTGCCTTCGTGCGTCATCTTTAGCACATTCCATATCTCATTTGTTATATCATAAGCTAAAACTCTATTGAATTTCAGTCTCATTAAGTGAGCAATATAGCAAATCCACATCCTTGTCATTCAATGGCAACTTCTTCTTGTCATCAGCAATGTAAATGGAAAAGTACTTGGGTTTATTTGTGCTTTCTTCTAATAGGAATGAAAGGGCCTTTCTCTACCACTTCCCAAAATCATATCCTTAAGATCTCATATGGAATCTCATCCTAAGCCTCCATTGATTGTAGTTTGTGCCACAAAATAATAGAGGTTTTGTGCTACAATGTCCATCATGGAAATCAGTTATTGATGAATCTATAATAATGGATCATTAGCTCTCAAAATCATTGGATTTATGCAAATAAGAGAATAAGCTCTTATACTAATTGTTGAGCCTTATACGGCAATACTTTTAGGGGGTGAATATGAGTTTCAAATTCTAATAAAATTTATTAACCTATATGCAATAAATAAAGCAAATACAACACAATAACAATAAAAGGAGATAGAGAGTAAAAAAATCTTAATCAATTTTATAATAGTTCAGAGAAAACTCTTTTCTTACATTCACTTCTTCTAAATCCTTGATTTAGGATTCCATTATCAAGGTTTGCATATGAGTTTCTGCTCTTTTACACTAGATTTTCGAGATTGCACCCAAACATTCAATCAATTACGAAGGATTTCAAGCTTAGTGATTATAATTGAAAATTTTGGAGATTAATAGCATTGCATGAAGGAACACAAAGGATTTTAGTGTGAATGTAAGGTGTTCTAAAATAAAGCAAGAGTAATTTCAAGTTTTGGAGCTTAGATTTCATTTGAATGCACTTGATATCTCCTAGTCTTCACTTAGGAACTTCACCTATATATAAGTATAAATTTTGATTCAAAAATATGGTTGTTCTGCAGTGAAAATAAGAGATATTTGGTCCCACATCATTTTAACGGCTAAAAATCTTTGCAAATTTGCTTGGAAATGACAAATAATGCTTATGAATGTACTATAATGGTCGCTACTAGTCAACTGTAATATGGTGAGCTTGTAAGTAATGATAGTAACTTTAAGCTCGATCCAACTCCACAATTTCATCCTTCAGATGGTAACAATTATTAATAAATAGTAACTCCCGTTACAATAATATTTGTAACACCATAAAGGAATAATAACATTAGTGAATTTTGTTTCTGTTAAATTCTTCAATTTTGATTTAAGCATAATAAGGTGAGCAATGAGTAATGCCCGCCCTACAAGCTGCAAACACATAGAAGCTATAAACACTTAGAAACAAAGATCACATAATGTTTTAATTAAATATTTACCAAGTTTTGACCTTATCAAAGCATGCATGGGGACAACACAATATAACCTAAATCGATAAGGCTATAATCTTGGAGAACATACTGCAATTCTCTACATTTAGCAAAATAGGTGAGAGCTTCACCAACATTTTCATCAATTGAAAAATACACATTAAAATCACCTAAAACCACCCAAGGTCCCATAATAGAGCCGTGAAGATGATGTAGACCATAAAAACTTCAAAATACCTCACATTCGACTAGCATAAATAGCAATGCAAAATCTATGATTTCTTCCCATTTCACCAATTAAAATGAATAAATTGATGTTGGGACTTAAGAATAGTTACTTGAACATCATCATGTTTCTAAAGAAGCCATATACTACCTACAAAACCTTGTGCTTCCTTTCTATAGAAAGAACTAAAACCCAACTTCTTAATTACCAAATTTGTTTGAGCACCACTAATGTGAGGTTTCGCCAAAATAAAAATAGAAGGACTGTATTTAAAAATATAATCTTTAGCTAAACATAAAAATTGTTTACCACTAGCTCCCTAGCAGTTCCAATAGAAGAACGACATTAACAAAATAAAACAAAAAGTGAAAAATTAAAGGCAATTAGAAATGGTCAAAACAATAAAATCCAGAGACTATGCAGTCCCATTATTACCAAAGGCAACCTCCACAATATCCTATTGAAGCAAAGATTCTTCAGCCATTAACAACTTGTATTATTTAATGATTACTGCTTTATAGTTTAAAGAAGTATCCTTTTCCCTTTCATTAAGCTTTGATTTTTTTTTTTTTACCTATATAGAATCTTGATCCCTCTTCTTACTCAGTCCTTTATACTTGAAATAGGACCATAGAACCAGAAGAAGAATACATCATTCTACCTAAAGCATCCAGACCGAACTCCATAGCACATGGGTTGATAGGTAGACTATCAAGAATACCTACAAAATTTAGACCATCAACTCTAAACACTAGATGACTTTGAGTAAAAGGATTGGCTCAGAATTGTTACCTTATTTTTCTATTCTAAGATCTTTGGATAAAACCAATTGACAAGAAGTATTCTTCCTATTCCTTCCTTTTCTTGTATTTGTTTTATTTAAAACTTATTGTGAGCCTCTGTCTAAAACTTGAGAATCCTCTATTTGTTTAGAAGACCTGACCACTATAGTAGGTGTAAACAAAGGTTGATTCTTTTAATGATTTATTGTGTCCAAAACACTAAATCCTGAATTTGATGAATCCATATTAGGAGTATATGTATCAAGTTGCACTTCTTTTAAATTTTCCTTATGTTGAAGATGTCTTTGATGTCTAGGAATATGCATCGAGGATCCAAATCCATATTGATCAGTAGGAGTCATAGACACTCTTTGTCAACTGGAGGTTCCATCTGGACTTCTGAAGCATTAGTTTTCTTCGGTCGATTGCTATCCTTAGATTCTACTATTTTCTTGGATGGACAAGAAACTTGGCTTTAGCCATAATGAATGCATTCATAGTCAACTTGAGGTAAACCTTCATACTCTATCCTTTGCCACACACCATCCAAAGTGAAACACCATCCAAAGTGAAACTTAAGAGAAATGGCTTTACCAAATCTGATTCAACTATAACCCTTACAAATCTACCATGTTAAGTGGTTTGCATATTATAATCAATTTCAATTGTCCTGCCAATAACATTAACAAATTCTCACGGAGTTAGCTTTTTACTTGTAGAAAAATTTAGATCCGTCCCCAATAACTTGAACAACTCGTGCCAAAATTTACCAATGAAGCAGGGATCTCTATCGCTAATTATGCTTCTAGGGACACCCCATAGCTTCATGACATGTTTAAAGAATAAGTGAGCTGCCTCATCCACTTTACAATCGGCAGGGGTTGCGATGATGGTGGCATACTTGCTAAACCGATCAACTACCACCATAATGCTTCCGCAACCTTTAGACTTCGGCAAAGCAACAATGAAATCCATTGAGACACTTTCCCAAGGTCTTTCAGCCATGGGTAGGGGTTCTAGCAATCTCGTCGAATGTTGTTGTTCAACTTTGTCTTGTTGGCACACAAGACATGTCCGTATATAGGCCTCCACATCGTCTTGCATGTGTGGCCAATAGTAATTATTTCGAACAAGGGCCAAGGTTTGTGCCATACCTGGGTGTCCAGCCCACAAGGATTCGTGACATTCCTTGAGGATTTCTCCTCGCAAGTTCCCCCACTTTGGCACGAATAGCCTATTTCCAACCGTGTGAAGGATGTCATTGTCCATCAAAAATCGTCGAGCTTTTCCTTCGCTGGCCAATTTGATTAAGTCCTTGGCCATTGAATCATGCTATAGGCCTTCTTTGATTCGATCAAGAAAGTCACTTCGGGGGATGCTCACGCTAATGGTAGCAAGTTTCGTCTTTCAACTAAGGGCATTGGCAACTACATTTGCCTTACTTGGCTTATATTCTAACTTGTAGTTAAATTCGGCAAGGTAGTCTTACCACCGAGCCTGTTTGGGCGTGAGCTTCTTTTGAGTTTGAAAGTAGCTCATAGCAACATTGTCAGTCTTGATGATGAACTTGCTCCCAAGCAAGTAATGCCTCCAAGTTCATAGGTAATGAATTATGGCAGTCATCTCTTTTTCTTGGACTGTGTATCGCCGCTCGGTATCATTGAGCTTGCGACTTTTGTAAGCGATTGGACGATTGTCTTGCATTAGTACACCACCAATAGCAAAATCATAGGTATCGGTGTATACCTCAAAGGGTTTGGAATAATTGGGCAACACCATGACGGGTTCTTGAGAAATTGCCTCCTTCAATTCCTTAAAGGCATCTTGACATCCTTGCGACCAATGCCAAGTGCGATCCTTCTTAAGTAAGTCTGTCAATGGGGCTGCTATGGTTGAATACCTTTTTATAAACCGACGATAATAGTTTACCAGCCCAATGAAGGATCTCAATTCGGGCACTTTAGTGGGAGCCTGCCACTCTATAATAGCCCACACCTTCACTGGATCCATCATCAATTTGCCATCTTTAATCTTGTGACCAAGAAATTCCACCTCCTTTTGAGTAAATGAACATTTTTCCAACTTAATATATAGCTCATTGTCGCGGAGGACTTGGAAGACTTGTTGAAGATGTTGCACGTGCTCTTCAAGAGTAGTGTTATACACCACAATGTCATCCAAGTATACCACCACGAACTTGTCAAGGAAGGGGTGGAACAGCTTATTCATCAAGGTGCAAAAAGTGGCAGGAGCATTCGTGAGACCAAAAGGCATGATGAGAAATTCAAAGGCTCCATAACGTGTCACGCATGTCATTTTCAGCTCATCTCCTTTAGCAATGCGAACTTGGTAGTAACCAGATCGCAAATCCAGCTTAGAAAAGTACTTTGCCTTCCCCAATTGGTCGAAGAGATCAATTATCAAGGGTATTGGGTACTTATTCTTGATAGTGATCTTGTTTAGTGCTCGATAGTCGATGCACATACGAAGAGATCCATCCTTTTTCTTTTGAAAGAGGACTGGCGAACCATAAGGGGGTTTAGAGGGTTGAATATACCCCGAATCTAAGAGATCTTAGAGTTGTTTCCTCAACTCCGCAAGTTCGGGAGGTGTTATGCGATAGGGTGCCATGGCAGGGGGCTTAACACCATTTTCCAACTCAATTTGATGGTCCACCTCTCGTCGAGGAGGAAGCTTTTTAGGCAACTCCACAGGCATTACATCCTTATATTTGTCCAACACTGCTTGCACAGCAGTTGGCAACGGTTCCTTAGGTGCCACAATGTCCTCCCCATCATTGAGCTCTCTTATAGTAGCAACATAGCTCTATTCCTTCTTAAAGGCCCATTTAAATTGCATTGCAGAAATCAATTTTGTCTTTGATTTCTTAACACATTTAACCAGGATAGCGTGAATCTTATAGTTATCATATAAGATTATGAGAGAGCTTGAAGAAGGGATGGGGAAGGCATGGGCCTTATGGAAAAAGGCTAGACCAAAGACAACATTGAAATCATCCATTGGAACAACAAAAAAGTCTAGCATACCTTGCCAATCGCTAATCTAAACTGTCACCGATTCTGCAATGCCCACGATTGGCTTAGCCTTGGAGTTGACGGCTTTAATGGTGCCACTTCCATTGGTCACCTTGAGGCCCAACCGTTCGGCCTCTTTAGGATCAATAAAATTATGCATAACGCCAGTGTCGAGTAAAGCATGAGTTCATTTGCCACCCACAGAAGTTTCGGCAAACATCAACCCCTTTTCCTTGGAATTGCTTGGGGTGAGAAAGTTGTGTAGAGCACCTAATTGTTGGAGGGATCCTATAGCAGCTTGGGATTCCTCTTGGGTCTTATCTTGTTGGAACTCCACAACGATGGCATTGATTGTCTTTTTATTGGGACAATCTCTCACCTAATGAGGGCCATCACAAATAAAGCAAGGCTTAGGGGGTTTGGAATTAATTCCCTTACCACTCTTATATTTGTCGGGCTTGGAACCACTACCAATGGATTTCTCGCGTCCTCCATCTTTATAGCATTGGTTTTTCCATTGCCCTTGTTTTTCTCCCCCACTCTTGCTAGAAGTTCCCTTCTTAGCCTTGGATTGGGATGAGTAATCAACGAGGGATTCGGCGGCAGCAATGGCATCGTCCAACATTTGCACATTGCGCCTTTCAAGCTCCACCTTAGCCCAATCCTTCAACCCATCTTTGAAGAAGAAGAGGGAGTCTCTATCGGACAGCCCTTCTACTTCCAGCATGAGGGTGGTGAATTTCTTGATATAGTCGGCAATACTACCAGTTTGCCTTAGCCTACGAAGTTTCGCCCGAGCTCCGCTGTCCACATTATGGGGTAGGAAGTGCTTGCGCAACTCGGCCTTGAATTGTTCCCAAGTATTAAGGGTGCACAGGCCCTTTTCTCTTTCGGTATATTTCCTTCGCCACCACAGTTGGGCAGAATCTTGAAGGAATGTAGGGGCATTGTTTATTTTGGTGAAGTCATCCGTCACTCCCATGGCCTCAAAGTATTGTTCAAGGCGAAAGAGGAAGTTCTCCACCACTGTAGCACTACGCGTGCCATTGTACATGGCAAGCTTAGGCATCTTCAGCGAGTGTGTGCCTCCACTTGTGGTGCTAGTCGAAGCGGGGCTGGTTGTCCTAGGAATGGTGTCCCACTCCACACAGATCTCATCCATCTCTGACCGAAGCCTACTGAGCTCACCTTCCATGAATCTTCGTAAGTCAGCAAGGCTTTGAGTGAGAGCTCGTAGCTCTCCCCTAAATGCATTGCCAAGTTCTTCAATCATTGCCTTGGCAGCCCTTGTAATTTCGGCATTCTCCTCTGTTAAGTTGTCCAACTGCTCGGTAAGGTTCCCAACAGAGGTTTCCACATCGGCCGTGCATTGCTCTAAGCCCACAAGACGTGGTTCAAGTGAGTCACTAGTAGCTGGTGGCTTGGACTTGCCACGTTTGGCATGGCTAGGTTGCTCCCCACGTCCGCGTGGTTGCTCTTGCAGGATTTTAACACCAACAGTTGCCTTATTGGTTGCCATTTGTCTAGCAAAGGAAAGGGACACAGGTGTACCTAGGTCTCGGAACCGTTGCTCTGATACCACCTGTCACAGAGTTAGCTTTTTACGTTGACTAACCCGTGCGGCATTTAGATCTTTGCTTGTCCACAAGATGCTAAGTAAGCCTAATAGTAGTGCTAGAATTAAAGGAACACAAAGAGGTCTAAAGGAGTAAGTATATTGCACTTCAAAGTGTGTGTATACAAGAGCTTTGAGTATGCAAGGTATCCAATGTAAAAGTTTACAAATGAGGGGGATGACTATTTATACTTATTGGCTCCCCCAAGTGTGTGGCTAGTATTTAGCATCTAGAATTTTCTAGGCTATGTACAAGGAAGCTCCCTAGAAATGCAGCTCAAGAAGTTTCTAAAAGCTTCAAGGTTGGTTGGCTTGTTGGCACCAACTTGCAGAACTTTTCGGAGAAGTCTAGCCAATTCTGCCGCAAATTGGCCTACCAAGCCTACTGGTGTGCTGGCGGAAGCTTCTGGCACTCGCTGGATAGTTCCAGCGCCTGCTGGGCATTTCTGGCATGTATTGGCCTGCTGGTAGCACTTGGCACTTGCTTGCGCGCACCTGCCACTTGCTTAGCCCGTTGTTGGCAAGGCTTCTCGCTAATTCCGCATGTCTCGCGTAGGTGGGCTGCGCGTTGGCATGCTGTTGTGCTTAGTGTGCGCGCTAGCTAGCCTACAATGCCAGCTTTGCATGTTTCTCGCAGATTGGCGCTGGGCTGCGCCCGTTTCTGCCTAGGCGAGGCCCGTTCAGTCCATTTCCCCGCCAATTGTTTGTCTGTCAGTCAGTTTGTTACCAAGGTGAGGCTGCCTTGGCCAGTTGTTGCGGGTTTGGTGCATAGCACCACCTGCGGGACGTAACAAAATGCCCTTAAAACTTCATCATGGTAATATTAAACAGGCATTCCTAGAAAACGTATCCAAGCTACTACAAAATAAGTTTAAGCTTCATTGGTTGAAAAGAAGGAGTCCACATTGCACTGTTAAATAATGTGCCAAAATGACTCAAGGACCATCCATCGTAGCATGGTGGAAATTAGTTTCAGTATCAAACTACACTTAAAAATAGTCATTTGAAAGACCAATGACCTTAAAAAGACTAGAAAAATTCCAAATAGATTTCAAGTAGGAATAGAGCATATTATACCTTGTAGATATACTCAATAAATGTAAAATCACTGTTTTCCCCAAGACCGCTCTAGGTTACTCTTCATACTATCAGAAAGTTAAATAGTAATACTCATTGCATCTTATGAAATCACAATATCCCTTTTGCTAATGATTAACGAAACCTTTAAAGTCTAATCAACCTCAAAACTTAATTTTATCTTGTCTTAATAATAAATCAAATTATCTACTATGATAACATCCTCCTTATGCCCTAAACCATCCAAACTAGTAGCCAATGGCAAATCATGATGTTTTGCTTTCCTCGCCACCCATTGTTGGTCACTTAGGGCTTGACCATCAACGTCATTGCCACTATACGATAACTTGAATTTATTTCTGTGTCAATAAATCATTAATTCTTTTTAAGATTGAATAACATTATTTTTTATTGACTAGTTAAAAACTCTTTTGCCATATATATATATATATATATAAAATAAAAAATATGTATATTATTAAAGAAAATTTTAATTAAAAGAAAAAAATATTTTGTTTCTAACGATAAAATAATTTAAAAATTAAATTACTACAAATGCAAAGGGGCACAGCCGCACAGGTATATAGATTGTACTTTGTGAACTTCCGTTGACAGCCAAATTGTTAACGGCGACGACGGCAATAATCTGATCAAACGAACGGCGACGCGACGCCGGTGACGGTGGCGGTGAGGACGATGGAGGAAAGACGGATAAGGAGGTTTGGAAGAGGACAAACTCAGAATCTACTACCTCTCCAAACTTCAGAAAGCCGAAGTCGTCGTTTATCAAACAGCATTTCTTACTGGTACTGCGATTACAAAATCTCAGTCTTTAATGGTCCGCTCTTTCGTTTTGGAAGAAGGCATGCTAGGTTTTTCAGATTTTGGTTTTCGATTGGCGTCGGTTTTACCCTGACCGCACTGCTTGTAGTCACTTTGGTAATACTCTCTTTTCTTGTTCAATCGCTTGTTAACTTCTTCTCCTCTTTTGCCGATTTTAATTTTGATTTTGTTTGTTCTTCAGATTCTTGTTTGGGAATTAGGAAATTCTCTGCGTATTTTTCGCGCAAACACAGGGATCACCGATGTTATTAGTTCTTTCTTGTTTGGATTTTCTCCTCGGGTTTGTATTTTCTATTTGGAATTTGGATGTTCTTATTTTGAGTTAGATAATTTGATAATACTGAGACTGTTTCTAATTCTGATTCTTTGTTTGTAGGTTTATGGTTTGAGATTATCAGTCGCTGATGCTGCTTATTTATTGCTTTCTACTTTGATATCAGTATCTGTGCATGAATTTGGGCATGCCATTGCTGCTGCCAGGTCACTTCTTTGTTTCTTTGTTTGGCTTTTTATTTTTATTTTTTTGTTTGTTCTATTGTTTTAAGAGATTGTTACGGTTTATTGATGTTGCTTATGTGAAATGGCATGGCTTTGTGAACATTTATAGTTGTTGTTTTGCATATGTGAAATGGCATGGCTTTGTGATCGTTCATAGTTGTTGTTGGAGCAATTCTGTGGCAATGTTTGGAATAATTCTTGTGCAAGAATTCAGTTCAATTAATCATGGAATTTATATGTTTGGAATAAACTTTGAAATGATAGAATGAATTCTATTGTGTAGAATACTTGAAAAGTAAAAAGAAGTATTTTCTCATTTTACCTTTGTTACAAAGATTCAAGTTAAGGATAGACAAGGAGTTAACTATGCTTAATAGTGACTGAGAGGTTATTAATGGGATGATTTTAGTACAAGCTGATCATCTATTTCCTTTGGGTTTTTTATTTTTTTATTTAATAATTCTAGTGTCTAAAATTTATGAATAAAATTCATGAAGCAACATGGGTAAATTTATGAATCTCAAAATTTAGACCTGAATTTGCAGAAGGCTAGATTCTCATGGTTGGTACTGTAGGCACCTTTTCATTGTAAAGCAGTGAGGGCATACAGACGGAATACATAGCCATTTTCCTTGCAGTTCTTTTTCCTGGTGCCCTAGCGGCTTTCAATTATGAATTGCTGCAGATTTTAGACCGCTTTGCTGCTCTTCGTGTATACTGTGCTGGCATTTGGCATAATGCTGTGGTAAGCTATGTATTTTTATCATACCTACTCTTGATTTATGATTTTTCTAGATGCTTTCTTGAGCAACGACAACATTCTTTAGCCAGTGTTCCCAGATTTTTCAAATTTAATATTCCATTTTTACTCATGCAATGATGCTGATGTCTGTCATGATTTCATAGTGTTGTGCAGCTTGTGGATTGGTATTATTTCTCCTGCCTTTGATCTTGTGTCCATTCTACGTGGATAGTGAAAGCCCCATGGTATACCACACGCTTGTTTACATTCATACACTCGCATACTGACTTGACATTTTTTCCTCACTTTTGAAATTTATTTTGATTACCTTGAATAGGTTTTGGATATACCTTCTAGCTCTCCGTTGTCTGGCTATTTGTCTC
Organism: Reutealis trisperma; assembly: GCA_947687605.1. Lineage (NCBI taxonomy): Eukaryota > Viridiplantae > Streptophyta > Magnoliopsida > Malpighiales > Euphorbiaceae > Reutealis > Reutealis trisperma. Next base: position 41,879 of record CANTUT010000586.1, read on the forward strand.
CTGGTGATGTAATTGTGTCATTGGATGGTAAACGCATCCATAATAAACAAGAATGGATGCAGATGGCTGCTCTAGTACATGAACAGGCACTTCAAAGTTCTAATCATACAGCAAATTCCAAAGGTTTTTCCATAGTTCATAACAGAAAGGGTTACTGTGTCCGTCCTTCTCTCATTGAAGAAAGCAAGAAGATTCATTTGGCAGATAATCAATCTGCTTGTCCTAATGACCTTACTGAATTTGTAGCCATTCAATGCTCTGATTCTAGCAAGTTAGATGATGGCAGCACTGAAGATGGTCTTCTGAACAAAAGAAAGAGTAGGTACTGCCTGAATGCTAGGGATATTGTCAAACTTAATAAATGTGGTCATGGATGGATTACAGAAATTACCAATGAAAGCAGTTGCTTATGTTCCCAGGTAGATATTTCAGGTTTTCAAATATTGTTGTCTCTAGCAATACTTTGTTGTTTATTAATCACATTTGCTAAGGGCCAGTGTCCGGAGCAATAATAAAAATTTCTTGCAACTTGGAAGTTGCAAGTTTACTGCCTAAATGCAGACGTTTCTAGCAAAATTGCTCAATGGTACCTTTGTTCTTCTGATTTGATAGGAAGATGAAGTAATATGCTGCAACTCAGCAACTGAATAAATTATTTGATGTGGTCTGTAGGATGGATCTTGTTTGAACCCTGTCCAGTTGCCAGGGTTAATTTGGGCTGAAATCACCTATTCAAGCTCTTATTCTCCAGAATGCTCGAGACTTGGCGGAAACTCTTTTCCACATGCTGAAACTGCAGACTTCATAGAAGATAACTGTGGTGGGACCTTCGTTTTTGTTGGTGATGTGATCTCCATGGCACACTCAGTTCAGTTAACTGCTTATCAACCTCGTTGGTCATTCGCTTTCAGTGCATATCTTCCAGAACTCCTGGAAAAGAGCTTAATATGCACATTTCAAGTCTCTCTTACTGTAGCTTTACTCAACAGCTTGCCGGTAAATTTCTTGGCATTTGATATTTGTAGTAGAAGCTAAATTCTTCTTGAGCACATATTGTTATAGCCTTCTCTGGGAATTAAAAGAATAACAAAAAAAAAAAAAAAAAAAAAAAAAAAAAGAGTTTCATTGAGCTATTGTGTTTCCGTGCGTGAAAGTATTGATAAAAAACTACATATGGGGTTGAAGATCATGGAGACGTTACTTAAGGCATCTACTTTGTGAATCATCTACAAGGTTAGGATCCATAGAACCAGAATTACTCTTATCTAAAATGTTAATCACAAGCCTCACTGATATTGAATTTTTAGCAGACACGTTATTTGCTTGATTTTCAGAGGCATAGGAGTAATCAAATTTAATGTTAGATGAGATTATAGATACATTTGAGTGGATGCTGTTCAGGAAAATTTTCATGAATATAATGTGGTACAAATTCTACTTGTCAGGATAAGATTTGTCTGGTCTATTGCAAGCTGCAAAAGGTAGTAAATATAGGTTGATAAACCAAGTACATTAGTTTGACTTCTGAGAGCTCTCTTTAAACAAAGTGTTAAGAGATGATATTGTTGAAGGTAGAGATGATATTATAAAAACTTACAGCCTATGAGGTACTGCTTCGGTGAGATAACATTCCCAGGGTAAACTATGCCTGCCAAGGGAAATATTATTTACACTCCTCTCTCTCTCTCTCTCTCTCTCTCTTTCTTTTCATTGAAACCATGGGGAACAATATAGAATACATGAGCGAATTGTTCTTGGAAAAAGATGAACCTTATGTTCTATTTTAGGCTTAATTACAAAAAAAATTCCTGAACTTTTGCATTTTTTATAATTCTATCACATACTTTAAAATTTGGCAATTTCTAACATGAACTTGTGAATTTATTGCAATATTATCACCAACTCAAATTTAGGTGAAAATCTTACCTGAACTTGTTGACATGTCTGGCTACTATTAAAAAAAAAAGAAAAATAATAAAAAAAAAAAATTGACTTGACATTGTTTTGATATGGGGAAAAATAAAATCTCATTCTTGTCTTTTTCCCTGTACTTAAACCCTTGATTAGTGACCTTTACCGTAGTTAAAGCTTTCCTTTCATCAGCAGATCTCACCCGCCTGTGGTGTTACTTTAATACCCATGGACTCCTAAGAATCTCAATACCTGCCACAGAAAAGAGTTACAGTAGTGAAGCAAGCAAGACTTCTTCTCTCCGTGAAAAAGAGAAGTTTATGTGGATTTTCCTTTTTTTTCTTTCAAAAAACTTACGTCGCCATGGTAGTAAGTTTAGGTTAATTTTCGCTTGAATTTGAGCCAGTGATAATGTTACGATAAATTAATAAGTTCATTTTAGAAATTGTCAAGTTTTAAAGTATATGATAGAATTACAAAAATTGCAAAAGTCCCTTTTTTTTTTTTTTTTTTTGTAATTAAGCTTTTATTTCACTGTGTTGTAGAAGTACGCATGCCTTTCTAGATGCATTCAAGACCCTCATTTCCTTCCTTTCTTTCCTGTTAGGTTCCTTGTAGATGATGCTTATTTTCAATGAGGACTATTGTTCATATATTTATACAGTCCTAACATGAAAAGCACAGTCCTTTTGGTCTTACATGAGTTAAATCCTTATGAGAGTATCCTACCTATCATAGGATTACATGTTACTGAGTGATAGATCCCTTCATTTTCAACCACATTTCATTTTTGTGCTTTATTTATTTATTTATTTTTCATATGTAGCAAGGACTTTTTTTTCCTTTGTATTTAGGAACAATCTCAAAGTCAGGCAAAATTAACAAACATCCATATTAGATTTTCCAAAATAGTGGAACTGATTTAGAAAATTGGAAATGATACACATGAATATCCATTAGCATGAGAAAAGCACTATTGGGTCCTTATATATATATATATATACGCATATATATATATACACATATATACACATATATATATACACATATATATATATACACATATATATACACATATATACACACACACACACACACACATATATATATATATATATATATATATATATATATATATATCATCTCTAATTTTTCTCACTGCATTCAAAAATTCCGGTGTAGCCTTCTCAAATTATAACAAAAAATTGTTAAGAGTGGTTGATGTTATGATTGTTTCCTTTCTCGTGATTGGTTCCAAAGGTACTAAATCATTCTTAATTGAATTTTCCATGGCACTAGCCACAATTTTTTCTAAACTTTGGACTTGTGAACATTCATTATTTTCACCTGGATAATCCAACAGTTGATTGACATTCATTTTATTGCGGTAATCAAGATGATCAATCATTCCCTAAAGTTCATGAATGTCTTCTTCAGAGGTTGCTTCATTTAAATTCCTTGAGACAGTTTTATCTTTCGAACGAATTTTGCAATGTCTGAAACAATTTGCTATTGTCTCTTGTTTAACATCTATCGTCCAAGATAAGACTGCAAAATTGATAGCATCTAAAACGTTAGCTTTTTCTGAATCAAATTGTCCCAACTCATAGCCTTCCAATAATTTACGATAAAATCTCTTGCGATAATGTATCTTGAAAGCTTTTATTATCCCAGCATCACATAGTTGGATTTTTTATGTCATGTTAGGTGGGAAAAAAAACGACTCAACATTTTGTAGACCTTCAATGTTTTTTGGATGGGTTGGACAATTATCTACCATCAACAATATTTTTCTACTATGCATTTTCTTGTCTAACCAATGAACATATTCATCAAAAAGCACACCAGTCATCCATGCTCTTTTGTTGACATGATGTTGACAATTCAAGTTGTTCATATTGATATTCTTGAAGCAACGTGGCTTTGCATACTTTCCATTAATGCATAAAGGAATTTTTTCAGAGCCATCCTCGTTGCAATAAATAACAGTTGTAAGTAATTCTTTGTCATGTTTTCTTCCTTCAAGTTGCTTTGTTGCAAGAGAATGATCCGTTTGTAACCTATAAAAACAAACTAGTTTCGTCGATATTAAAAAATCTTTCATAGGGAACTGGTCTATTTTTTCCCTTATGGACTTCAATTTCTTCTCTATGTCTTGTGTGTCAACTGAATCACTTTCTCCGAAATGACGAAATGACTTGATACCATGTCTTTGTTTAAACTTCTCAAGCCAACCTTAGGATAAGTTGAACTCGGAAGGTTGTTGAGGATATAAAAGTTTCGTCTCCTTTGCCTTTTCCAAAATTAACTATCCAATTATATTCACACGAGCTTGGTATTGGAGAAACCACATATACATAATCTTCTCCATGTCTGAAAATTTGGCTAGTTTGTGTCGCTTGGTATCTCCTCCTTTTTCAAAATTAGCTGAAAGTTTCTTAGAAGTTCTCTTGAGAGTGTTTGATATTGTACCTTAACTAAATTTCTAGACATGGAGAAGGTTATTTATGAGTGGTTTCTCCAATACCAAGCTCGTGTGAATATAACTGTAGAGTTAATTTTGGAGAAGGCAAAGGAGAAGATGAAACTTTTATATCCTCAACAACCTTCTGAGTTCAACCTATCCCAAGGCTGGCTTGAGAAGTTTAGGGAAAAACATGGTATTAAGTCATTTCGTCGTTTCGGAGAAAGTGGTTCAGTTGACACACAAGACATGGAGAAGAAATTGGAGTCCATAAGGGAAAAAATAGACCAGTTCCCTATGAAAGATTTTTTAATATCGACGAAACTAGTTTGTTTTTACAAATTACAAACTGATCATTCTCTTGCAACAAAGCAACTTGAAGGAAGAAAATAGGACAAAGAAATACTTACAATTGTTATTTATTGCAATGAGGATGGCTCTGAAAAAATTCCTTTATACATTATTAGAAAGTATGCAAAGCCACGTTGTTTCAAGAATATCAACATGAACAACTTAAATTGTCAATATCGTGCCAACAAAAGAGCTGGATGACTGGTGTGCTTTTTGATGAATATGTTCATTGGTTAGACAAGAAAATGCATGGTAGAAAAATATTGTTGGTGGTAGATAATTGTCCAGCTCATCCAAGAAACATTGAAGGTCTCCAAAATGTTGAGTTGTTTTTTTTTTTTTTTTTGCCACCTAACATGACATAAAAAATCCAACCATGTGATGCTTGGATAATAAGAGTTTTCAAGATGCATTATCGCAGGAGATTTTATCGTAAATTATTGGAAGGCTATGAGTTGGGACAATCTGATTCAGAAAAAGCTCATGTTTTAGATGCTATCAATCTTGCAATCTCATCTTCGACGATAGATGTTAAACAAGAGACAATAGCAAATTGTTTCATACATTTGAAAAATTCGTTCGGAAGATAAAATTGTCTCAAGGAATTTAAATAAAGTAACATCTGAAGAAGATATTCATGAACTTGAGGGAATGATTGATCATCTTGGTTACCGCAATAAAATGAATGTCAATCAACTGTTAGGTTATTCAGGTGAAAATAATGAATGTTTACAAGTCCAAAATTTAAAAGAAATTGTGGCTAATGCCATGGAAAATTCAATTGAGGATGATTTAATACTTTTGGAACCAATCATAAGAAAGGAAGCAATTATAGCATCAACCACTTTTCACAATTTTTTATTACAATTTGAGAAGGCTACACCGGAACTTTTGAATGCAGTGAGAAAAATTAGAGATGAAATTCACCTAGATTTAAATTTCGAAAAAAAACAAAATACTGTAGATTCATATTTTACTAAATTGTCCAAAATATATCTATATGTACTAGGCGTATTTGAGAAATTATTAATTTATAGATGGGATAAAACAATGTATTTATATAAAGTTGTTGTGGAAAATTATTATCTTATTAAAATTGTTCATTTTTTGAATTTGGCCTGAGTCGGGATCGGAGGAAATTATTATCTTAGAGAGATTATTAATTTATAGAGGTTTTACTGTATATATATATATATATATATATATATATATATATATATATATATAATAGCAGTAATAATCTGAAAGATGTGAAAGATACTAGATCACTCATGAACTCTCATACATTTCTCAGTTCTTATTGTGTCTGCCAAATGGATCTTCCATGTGAAATCTGAAGTTGTTTTGTTTGAAATTCTGTTGTGGTGAAGAAGAATGAGAGGGATTTTAGGGGTCTGTATACGTATCTGGAGTTGAATGCTCATACTACACAAGTTGCATCTTGTGGCTAGGTTCTTGGACAGATTTAGAGCTCTGTTTTGATTATAAGACAGATATGTTAATGATGTCATTAAGAATGCAAAAGCAGTTATTTTTTGATGCTCATCAAAGTTCTCATTTTCATTCTTTTTTAATATTTTAGGTGTATTTTTTGGATGGCGAATCTATTTTAGAGGCAGCTTTGTGCCACTTTACTTTGTTGGGCCCAAGGAAGAGGGCAAAACTACTACAAGCCTGTCTTTTAGGGGGAACTATCATTTGCATGCTGGCTTTTATGAAGATCTTCTTCTTCAATTTTTTGTAATCAACAGGTAATCAATGTTAATCTTAATTTTTGAAGAAAGTGGGTTTTGCTTTAATTGCCCTACATTTGATTTTGCACTAACAGTGTTCTTCATAAGGAAACAAATAAAAATGGGAGCAGCAGTTCGCACTTCTCTAAGAGTTCTTGCACTCCCCTGGTCCCCTTCGTAGATCTATTCCCAACTTTTTCACACTTCTTTAAATCAAACTGCTTATTTTTGTTGTTTAAGCTGAAAAGTTGGGAATAAGGTAGAAATTGGTGATAAAACAAATAGTTTGCTTGAATGACTTGTCAAACTTTATTGGATTTTCTTGTGGTGGCTGACATGATCAATCAATCGAATTCAAAGAACTTCTAGTAGAAGATTCTGCCATTGCTTAATCAAGTGCGCTACTGCTTCATTGAATTGTGCCGGCTGAGTCAGAAGAAAATGTGGTCTTTTATGCAGCTGAATCCTCTTCGTTGGTGACTAGTGACTATGATTTGGTCTGACAATGGGCAAGGTGGTGTTACTTCTTTGTCATCGCTCCTTTATTCCTATTGTTTCTTCTTCCTCTGGCCTTTATCCTTATTTTATTTCACCTTTATCCTTATTTTATTGCAAGGGGTACCATTAACTTCCAATAAATTAAAGGAAGTTTAACTCTATAAAATTTGTGGATAAATTTAGAAGTGGGGCAAGGGGTGCAGGAAACTCTTAGAGGAGTGTGAATAGTGGCTCCCACAACTTGTATCTGGTTCCTAAAGATTAGTATAAACTATAAAGTAGGAAAATTTGGAGAACTGATTTTCAATTTCCCATTTGTTGAATTTTCACAGCTAAACATAATTCCATTTTCTAGTTTTCTTGGATTAATTTTCTAGAAAATAGACCTTGTTTCCCACAACTAACAAGGCAAAAAGCCAGATAAGGATCTCCTTAGCTTTTGCTGAGGAACTTACTTTTCTCCATTTAATGTATTTGGGTTGTAGCCTATGTTCATCACATGTTAATTGCACTGTTCATCACATGTTAATATGCATTCTTTCTGATGCAGTTGTCTCAAATACCAGAAACCAAAACCAATTCTAGGGTTTTCCCTTGTACAATTGTATTTCCATGTTTCTCCTCGAAACAGATAAAATAAGCTGAAACAACAATCTTCAACATTTTAGTACCTTTCTAGTTTATATTTCTTAAGAAACAGATCTAGTTCTGAAAAATAAAAAGTTCTAACAGTTTATTTGGCTTTTTTTTATTTGATGAAACAAAGGTGGATCACCGATGTCGTCATGAAATTGAAAACCTGCATTGGTACACCGGGACTAGGCTCTTATGTATTTCTTCATGTGGTATAGTTGTTATGCAGGTCACTTCTCCTTGGAGAGGAGAGTGTGCCATTCAGAAAGAATCTCAAATTGTAAATATTAGATGGTTGATACATCTGTGGTTTGATGTGTCATATTCACTTATTTGGGCAACAATTGTTCCACTTGAGCATAGCATCACAGGCATTCAATTCTCTCTTGCGCGCAGCTGGATATACCAATTCAGAGAGGTTGAAATCGAGAACGAAATATGAAGTGTCATTTTGTGAATAGTTGAATAGGAAATATTGCATTCGTGGGTTTTTTCCGTATTCTCCTAATACTCTTTGACATTTTGATTTTTGGTAGAATAAAAAAAAATTTGTCAATTTGTGGCCCCTTGTTTTAATCAATTATATTGCAAAACGATTGCAAAAATAAAAATAAGAATTTGGGCCTATCCGAGGGATCGGAGGGCTGGGCTTGACTGCAAGTGAAAAGAAATTTGAAGTTCGATAATATGGTTCGTATTCAGAACAGAGATTCAGCCGAATTGATGATACTTTTAATCAATTCAAAGTTATTGCATTTTATTGTCTGCATTGATGAGAGATTAAGTTTTCCATATGATCTCTCTGAATGGTCTTGATCAATAATGATATGATGCAGTCTTGTAAGTATCTCCAAGGAGGATACAATTGGATTTCATTTGATAGGTTGGGGTTTCATTTCATTTATTATTATTGAACATTATTAAATTTTTAGCATAATCTATTTAATTTTAGTTTGTCCATCAGAAGCTGCTCAATTTTAATTTCCATTTAGATGTGTTATGTTACCAAATTTTAAAGAATTTGCTTGATTTGTTATCTTGCCAAATAAGTCATATGCATCATTTCTAATTGTCGAGTTGGATTAATAAATCGACTCGACTGAAACTTGGTCGTTGCATTGAATTCATGGTGAGGACTCCCCTTGGCCCTTTCTGTAGAAATTTCCATAAATGAACCTTAGGCACCCTTTTAAAGGGAACTCATATAAACTGGCAATTGGGTCTGGCCCAAAAATAGTGGTGGCTGCTTTTTATGCTACTGCGTGAATATTTCAGTACAGGTTCAGGTTTCGGTTATTAGGTATTTAAAATTTTAACAATCTATTTGGTTTATTGATTTGTAATTTTTAAAAGTAGCTTGAATTTTAAGATTAATTAAATTATATAATTATTTAAATTTTATTTGATATAAAAATTTTAATCTATAATAATAAATAATCAATTTTTTTTTAATTTTACAGTAATATATATTAATAAATAAAATAAAATGTGAAATTATTTTAAAAAATAAAATATTATAAATAATAAGATTAGTAATCTTCTTGGATATAGATGACTAAAGATATGAGGCTTAAGTTTTAGATAACAATTATTGTATGAGTTAGCTAAGTTTTTAAAATTGTTAAATTTAATTTGAATCACATGTACTAAAATAGTGTTATTTATTAAGATTGTGTTTAGTTAAATAATTCTATATATTAAACGGATTGTAAGTCATTTCAGGTCTCGGATGTTAAAATTATGTATTATCTTTTATAAAAGATTATTCTGATTTTCTGTTGGGTTAAAACTGTGATTTTCAAATTATATTTTTATTAATTTATTTGTAATTAAACTAGTTAATTTCAGATCAAGTCGGAACTCAGAGTTTAATCATTATCGTTAAAGTCATTGTAAATTGCATGTAAATGTAAATTTAGATGGATTAAGAATTAATTTAAAGCGAATTTGGATCAAAAACATGAAACTTGCAGTCAGATGGATTGCCCATTTTCCAGGAAACCTGCATCAGTCAGACGGCCTTGGCTGCTACTGCAAGCCATCAAGACTGAACAAGTGATTGGAGTCCTTACATTTTTATTTTTTCTTACTGCCTAATATATAAATTTATTCTGATTTTTATGCATTTTTACAATTATATACCTTTTCCTTTTTTTTTTTAATCAATTCGACTCTAATTTAAAAGTTAGTTGCAATTCTACCCTAAATCATAATTATAAAAAAAAATTATTAATTAAAAGTAAAATCAAATTGATTCTTAAATTTATTGTCGCTGTCAATTTAATCTTTAATCGAAGTTATTTAAACTCTTTAACATTCTAAATTTGATTAGTTGAATCATTAATTTAATTGTTAGTGGTTTATTAAATTTATAAAGTTGAAGACCTAATTAATTTTTATTGAAATTTGAATATTAAATTAATAGTATAATATAATAAGTTCTAAAATTAATTTCACTTTTGTCATTCAAATTAATATGAAAGTACTTTGGCAAAAAAAAATAAAATATGAAAGATTATTTTTATTAATTTTTTAATTTAAATTTATTGTAGAATTGTTATTAAAGTTTTGTTGCGAAAAATAATTTGTTTTTAAAGAACAAATTTTCTATTATTTCGTTATCATATTAAAAGTTAGCTAAAAAGTATCAAAAGTTTCGATTTATAAAACTATAAGCATGTTTTAAATTTATAAAAATTCCATATTTTTAAATTTTACTGAAAAATATAAGAAAAAATATAAAAATAATAAATGGTGGTGATCGTTGGTGGTAATTGTTGGTGATTAGTAGTTTAATAAGTGCGTATTTATGTATTTTCTTTTATTATAGTAATGAATTTATTAAAATTCGAAAAATAAAATTTTCTTTTGAGAAGAGAAAGCCATGACTTAATTTTTTTATCGATTAAGAAAATATTTTTCGTTAACTAGTGTCTTAATTTAATGGTAAAGTGAGACTATTTTAGGAGTAGACATGATGATTTAAATTTTACTGATAAAATTAATACTAAAAAAATGAAAATATTTTTGTTTGATTAATTTTTTGAAGTGTTTTAAACATCAAAAAATATGAAAAATGTTTCCTAAAGAAATATTTTCTGCGAAAAAAATGGAATTTTTGAATTTTTCAAACTAGGGTAGAATTGACAAAAAAAAAAATAAAATGGTATGATAGCAAAACCAGGCAAAGTTCATGGTAAATTTATCTACTAACCCTTTTTATACTGAGTTCTTACATTTTTTTTTTCACATAGAGAATTTTGTATAATAAAATTAAAATTTATGAGAAATTTGTTAAAGATAATTTATAATTTATTAAAAATTTGTATTGTTTTTCAAAGTTATACAGTTCTTTTTTTAAAGTTATACACTGTTTTTAATATTTTTTAATTCAATCTCATTAATTTACTTGTCTTAAAAAATTTTTGACATAAAAAGAAAATAAGAGCTCGATTTGGAGTAATAAAAACAGAAATTAAAGGAGGTTATGAATATTTTTTTTGATATATTTAATTTCTTTTATAAATTTTGATTTTGATTGAGATTCAAATTCAATATCTACGAGTTCTGAAAATGAATTTAATAGTGCTGTTGTTATTAAACTCAAATCAAACTAGTTGGTTGGATATATAAATCTACGAATTAAGTCATCGACCAAGTAATATGTGAACTAATCAATCCCATAATGGTTCAAGTAAATTGACCTTAAAAATTAAATACTTAATTGTAAGCTTTGTAGATCGAACACTTAATTTCCAATAGGTCTTTTAATTCACTTTCATTACACCAAATAATATTTTTGTGATTTCTTTCTTAAACTATATATTTAATTATGATAAAATAATTTTATTATTTTTTACCTAAAAAAATTTAATTATTAGTCTACTTACATTTGATAAATTATATTTATTATTTTTTAAAAAAAAATTATATTCATTAAATTTAATATACCTTAAAGCTATGAAATGTATAACAAAATAAATTATATATATATATATATATAAGCGCAATCGCTCACACACACCAAACATAATTCTTATTAATATAATATTATGATTTGAATTTTTATTTCAAACAAATAAGTTTGTTAATTAATATTTACTTAATTTATTTTATTTAAAAATATTTTTATTTATTATGATTTTTAATAGGTAATATTAATTATAATATATTGTATATAATATTTATTATATATTTAATTTAGTATAATTAAACTCTAGTTCAATTCTATTTTTATCTTTGATTTGCAACCCTCTGTTTTAATAGATCTTAAGACTGGATCAGGCATGAAAATGTTGGCTATGCTTAATAGGACACATACTCAATAATTTGCACCTAAAGGTGAAAGAAGAAGTTTCAACTTGTCTTTAATATTTGATATGTCTTCGTTTTCAAAATTATTAAAAATTGAAATTACTTTTTAAATTTGAGTGATGAATTAATTCCTATTATAGTAAAAGAAAAAAGAATAATAGATTCATGTAGTAAACAGTAGAATCATGTAGTATTATCAGAATCTTTGAATATTATTCGCATTTGCAGGAATGGATAGGTATCAAAGATATTTGTTGTAATGTAGAATTCTACCCATCCAAGTCAAAATTTACCGTACATTAGTGCCTATTAAGTCGACTAATAATACATTTTGCGCCGGCTAGGGCCAGATGTTTTGTTTGAATAATGGTACCCCGCTAAACATTGCATTTCATAGACTATAACGTGATTCTCATTTCATACACGATCATGCATGCTTCACCTGGGCGGGCCGTTAACATGGCTCTTTACCTTTTCGTGGTCTCAAAAGCAAATCTGATGATTTTTTTTATATATAGGGGAAATAAAAAACATAAAGATTTTTAAAAAATATATTAATAGAGAATTTGTTTGATTCACATCCTAGTAAGTGATTAGTAGTCACTAGTCAAAAATAGTTACGTCTTATCTATATTGAGTGTATATATTAATCTAATTAGATAAGAACACATAAAATAAAAAAAGGTATTAGTGCCTTTTGATTAGATAAAAAAAAGTCGTATTGGCTAAAATATCTTGTGAATTAAAATTTGAGAAAAAAGTTATTTATATGAGAGTCAATTAGAAATAATTATTTTAAGAAGCTTTATATTTTCGTTATTATTATAAGAGCCATTAAATACACTCTAAAAATTTATTTGACTTTTAAATGTAAAAAAGAAAGTTAATAATATAAAGCTTGTATGATCTTTTCATTTTTTAAAAATTATAAACATTTAATGTTTATAATTTTTAAGAAATGAAAAGATCGCGTATGGGTTCTATAATAATTTTATTACACTCAAAAAATTAAATGAAAGTGTTTAAAATTTTTAGAATGTATTTAACTAATCTCATTATTATTTGATCTCTTCTTCGTAAGGCATTTTAATACCTTTTTTGGCTTTCTTCTAAACATGCTTTTAACTTTCTTCGCCAATATTGACTTATGGGATTTAATGGGGTTGCCAAGTTAAATCTTCCTACGTGCCTTTTGAAATGGTGTTTGTCTACAATAGGAAATTAAATCATCAGCGTATAAGAAAAATGCTTTAAATGACATTTTGAAATAGAGTATATAATAAGGGGCTAATGACTTTAATTTATAACAGTTGATTTAATTTGAATAATTAGCCATTTGAAATAATTAAATATTTCTATTTGAAATTAAATTTTTAAGTGTAGAGTTATAAAAAAAAAAATTGACATATTTTTAAATTTTTAGTGTACAATTATAAAAATTTGATATATGTTATAAAATAAAGAACAATTATAAAAAATAGAGAAAAATGAGAATAGAAGAGACAATAAATTTCTGTGTATATAACTTCATTGATTATACTACCTATTTATATGTGTCAATGGTTACAGAAATAGGGATAGAGATACAACACTATTCCATAAGAAACTTTATCTATAATAATAAGGATAGATATCTAATATTATCATAACACATATAATATTATCATAACACTTCTCGTTGAATGTCTATTACAAACAATATGCTTCGTTAAAATTTTACTATGGAAAAAAAAATCTTAGTCAAGGAAAAGAGTACATTATTCTTGTAAAATTTGTTCATAAATCCGCCTCATTAAAAATCTTGTCAGGAAAACTCAATAGGACAAAACCTAAACTAAGGGAAAAAGAATACAGTGCATAAGAATCTCCCCCCATGAATGCATAATTTCTAACAAAGATCTCGTAGCTGACACATACCAATTTTGTTTATTAACTTCTCAAATATTATTGTAAGGAGTGTCTTTGAATTTGTTGAACATCATATCTCTCCAAATTGTGTATACAAATATGTGTAAGTAATATCCATATGTAATAATTTATTTATAACATTTCCGCTTTGGATATTACTTGCGCCATAAATATGTCTCGTTAAAAATTTTACTAGAAAATCTAGTGGGAAAAAATATAGTTAAGAAAAGGAGTATATTTTATATGTTATTTTGTCATTGCACAGATTGTCTCAAAGGACAGATTGTAATATGACGTATACTAATCGATGAAATAATGTTGTTTAAATATCACACTAAGAAAAGACTTAGTATATAAGTCTGTTAGATTGTCACTCGAGCGAATTTGGCTGATATCTATATCCCTTCTGGAGCTCATGTATGTATAAGAATTTGGGTAAAATTTATATGGTTACTTTGGTCACCCTTGATATAAACACTTTTACTTTGTGCAATGCAAATTGCATTTTTCTTAAAACATAATGGAAATATCTTTAGTGAGGTAATTCAAGACCATAAAAATTGTAGTACCATCACAAGTGAATACATAGCCAATTTAAAATCTACCATTATAAAGATCAAGCAAATAACTAATATCCGCATATAGACCAATTTCAAATATAAATTAATCAAAATATAATCATAATATTAATAGTACATTGAAGATAATATTTTATACTACTCTAATGTCTTTTAGTAGGTGTAGAGCTATACCTAGTTAGAAATTTTTCTTATAAATGCAATATCAAGCCTAATGCAATTTGTTAGATACATGAGTGCTCCTATGGCACTTATATATAGTACTTCAAGACCAAATAGCTTTTTGTTATCTTTTTTAAGTTTAAAAGGGTCTCTTTTCACTTCTAGTGAGTAGACCACTTTTGGTGTGCTTAAGCAAAAAGATTTATCAATGCAAAATTGTTTAAATACATTTTCTACATAAATAGGCTAGTGTATTAGGACTCCTTAGGATAAATAATTGATCTGCAGGCCAAAATAAAATTTCATTTCCTTAAAATTTTTCATCTCAAACTCACTTTTCAAAATATTTCTTTGAGTTTGTTATGAGTCACAATGATATTTAAATAATCAACATATACTATAATAATAACATTTACTATTCTATAGTCTTTTATAAATATAAATAAACATAGTATATTATTCACATATCATTCTTTCAATAAAAATTTATTCAAAAAATTATGTCATATGTCTATATTGCTTTAATCCACACAGAGATTTCTATAAATACATGTCACATGTTTAATATGCATTTATTTATAATATCTTTAGTTCTTTTGGAACTCTTATATAAATATCATTTTCATAAGATGTATATCAAGTATTTCTTTAACTACCATACTAATCAAGTATCGGAACATGATCATGTTCATAAGAGCAGATGGCAATTAGCTCACTTTATATCTTATCACCTTATTATTTTCATTACATTTTCAAACAAACACCCATTCACATTTTTAGGGAGCCAACATAACGTGTTTGAATTTATCGCATTTAAAAAGCGAGTCTAAATCGGCCTGAATTTGCCTATCTCTATGATGGCCAATCATTTCTATACTGACGTTTACTTATATTCATAGATTCTAGATCTAGATTATATCTTGAAATAGCAAGAACTACTGCTGAGGAAAATTCATTGTCAGTGATAAATGAATTTCATTCAAACTTTCTCCTGTATCACAAAATTAATCGAGATCTCGTAATTTTCATTCATGTGATCATCAATTTTAGGATCTATATCTGGAGAATCTAATTATTTCATTGTCTTAGTCTTTAGCTCATCATTGGCTATAACTCTCTGACTGAGATCTTCCTTTTCAAGAGGCTTCTCTTCAGGAAATTTTCTTAATTAGTGACGTTGCTTTTCTTTTTTATAGATTTTTATTTTTAGTTCCAATTTGTTATCCACACTTCTGGCATGTATTAAACTTGATTGATTTTTTATTTGCAATTGGAATTATAACCCTTGCTGTATGAGACTTTATCACTCTTTTAGCATCTATAAATGTATTTGACAGTTAAGTTACAATTTATTGCAACTATTGTTATTTTTCTAGGCTTCTGGTTCACTTTAACTTCTACGTAAATTAAAATTGTTTAAAGAGTTTTCCTTCTAATAAATTTTTCGACATTTTTTAGCACTACAGATACTTTTTCTCCCCTTAATGTTGAGAAATATATCTCATCAAAATAAATTCTTAGTCTTTTTTGTGGACCAATTTTCGCATATTGAGTAGTGATATTAATATATTCATGTATGAGGCCTTGCTCGAGCACATGTCCGATCTACTGAGGAGAATTGAAATACTCTTCGGGAGAAACTCCACGATTAGAACTTGCTGTGAGTTCAGAAAATTGAGTTTTGTAATTTGTTATTTATAAAAGGGAGTCGCCACTTTAATTTACTTATTTTAATTAGAAAAATTAAAAAAAAATCCAAAATGATTAACTCCAAAAAATATTTTGATTTATCCCAATGGAAAAGCACAAATTTGTGAGTGACCAAAAAGGGTTCGAGAATCAAGTTTTGGTATTTAAACAAATGTTTGGCTGAAAGTTGCGAAATAACTCTTAAAAAAGGAAATTTTAGTGTATGTATGAACATGAGTAAAATGATGAATGAAACAGTTATAGATAATTAAATTAAATGATAGTTGTAAATAAATAAGCAAAGATAAATCTTACTTAATTATTACAAAACCGAAATAAATGAAATAGAGAGGATCTTTCCTCTACCTCTTATGGGTACTAGGAAAAGCACACATTTCTCAACTAAATTACTACAGAATCAGAAATAAAGCACAAATACAAATAAATCAAAGTAAAAAGGGAAAATGTTGTTGAAAAGATTTTGGAGTTGATACCTTATAGAATGGCACCCTGCGTATCCTATTGAATATGAATCAAACCCCACGCAGTTCTTCCTTCTTGCGAATGAGGGGTTTTGGTAAAAATGTTGATTTGTTTATTAATTTAATTCTGATTTTTAAATTAATAAATTTTAGATCTTTTTGTTTTAAACTTAAAGAAAGATATAATAGAGAGAATTCTAGATCTTAATTTTAGAATCTTAGCAATGGAAAGAAGAAAAAGGGATTATACCTTTGCTTTTCTTGACTTTCAGAGGAATGGAGTGAGCTTTATTTCGGATCTAAGCTCCACCTTAAATTAGGGAACCTTGAAGTTGAACATTAAATAGAAAAAATTAGCAAAAAAGAGTAATAATTGCGAATTGAGAAGAACTTGAACGACATATTTTAGTATCAAGTTTTAGACATAATTTTAGCATAGAAAGAATAGCAATATGGATGATTTTTTGCCTCAAAAAACTGTCAAATCCCTCTCAAAATGCGTGTCAAAGAGATCTCTATTTATAGAGCAGATGGAAGGGCGTCGCTGGGTGTCAACGAATGCACTGGCAGCACGCCGGCCGGTCGGGCGGCACTAGTAAAGTGCTAGCCGGCCAGGTGGCACTTTGGGCATGCTGCCGGATGCAGTGGCATGCCTGGCGTGTCGCTGACTCGTTGGATCAACCTGGTTTTGCATTATTTTGGCCCTTTTTTTCTTTTTTTAATCCGATTTGAGCCCAATTTGATTCTATAGATTTGTATCGAGTGCTAATCATCTGAAAGTAAAAGATTTAGGAAATTTATTTTTCGACAGGACGCTACCCTCTTGACCCCTACCCACTAACCGACTATCTGGACCAGTGTACTGACTCTACTTAGCACACTAATCTTAGCAAGTGTCAAACTGCAGTTGGATCCTAACGATGCAATTTTGAGGGTTTACATCATGGCATAACTAAAAATTTATAGATGAAAAATATTAGGCTCACGTCCTTGTACAAGTTTCAAAAGAGAGTATGTATGATATATATAATGGCATTCATGCCAAATCTTTAAGATTTAATTATTGAACTATAAATTCAATACTTGAACTGCAGGTTTAATATAATATGTTGTGCATATATATTGGAAATAAAACAATAATGAAATGACTCATAAATCATAATCCAAAACTTGATAAAATATAATCCAATTAAAATGTAAAGACATTAAAAGCAAAATCTAAAATAATAAAAATGTAAAATCCTTGCTAATTACTCCTTCAAGGAGCTTACATAAAATCATCAATATTGAATTGAGTTGTGTTCTCTATATGAGTTGTTACTCTTTTAGAATTCTCATCATCTACTAAATAATTTATAGCATTCAATTCATGGAATGTAATTATACTAGTGGGCGTTATTTGATGATTTCTCATTAGCATATTTATTATTCTTTTTCAACTACTAAAAGATAAGCAATAAGTTCAAATATTTTGTAAATTTTCACTCTCTTTACTGCTGTTGCAAGAGCATATTAGAAGCATAAAAATAGTATATGTCTTCTATGACATATTATGCTATGTAATTTTATCATTATATAATTTTAGCTGTGAAATGATTTTAAACATAACTGAATTCTATTATGAAATATGCTTAAAGAAA
Organism: Reutealis trisperma; assembly: GCA_947687605.1. Classification (NCBI taxonomy): domain Eukaryota; kingdom Viridiplantae; phylum Streptophyta; class Magnoliopsida; order Malpighiales; family Euphorbiaceae; genus Reutealis; species Reutealis trisperma. The sequence continues at coordinate 60,242 of CANTUT010000586.1, forward strand.
ATCTTAATCAAGTGATCATGATAATCATACAAATTGAAAAATTATACACAAGTATATCTCAATTTAAGACACAATTTAAACTTTAATTGATATCATTCACACTGTTTATGAATATCGAAATTTAAGCAAATTATATTCCTTTTTATAGCAATCATACAATACTCATAAATGCATTTTGCATATGCACAAATATCCAACAAACTCAAATATATATCGAGTATTATAACAATTCACTTGTGAATTTAATCAACTCACCAACATAATGCATAATAGATAATCCACATGTTCATGAGAATTCAAGACACACACTTACTTAGTCTTAGCCATGAATTATAATTCCGCAAAATAAATCATTATTATTAGACTAAGTGCAATTGATATCCAAACACAGATCAATTCTTATTATATGTCAATTACAAAATGTAAATAATATAATTCAATTTCTTAATTAAATTCAAGAAAAATCGATATAATAAAAATAACAAAAATTTTTATATTTAATATTTGTGATCTCATGACTGCAAAATTACCAAAGCATAAAAGAAAAATTCCGAGATGCTAAAGATATATGCCAAGAAGCTTATTATTAATCAATCATAAGTTAGGCCTGTTGTAATTTTATGCATATATAATGCTTGAGAGCTTATATAAAAAGTTATACATATTACTTAGGACTGAGCACGGTACTCGAGAATACTGAACTGAACCAAAATACCGAACCATTTTAGTATTGAACTGCAAAAAGTTTAGGACTTAAGATGAGAACTGTACTGAATTATACCAAAAATTTTAATTTGGTACAGTACTAGTTCTTAGCTCATATCTGAACTGAGAACTGTACCATGCTGAAAGTACCGATATTGAACTGAATTTTAATATATATATATATATATATATATATATATATATATATATATATATATATATATATATATGATACCATATTTTATTTAAAGAATTTTAATTATTTTTTAAATAATATACAAAATTATCAAAAAAAATAAAGATTTGTTTTAAAATTAAAATTTTCAATTATTTTTTTCTAAAAAAATAAAAATATAAGATGTAAAAATTTGTATAAAGCTTGTCAAAAAATATAAAAATAGTATTAAATATATTTTTTAGTTTTAAGAAAAATTTGTCAAAAAATATAAAAATATTAATAAATATAATTTTAGAAAAAGGAAAACTTTTAATGTATACATTTTATGAATTCATTTATGCAAAAATTTTAATTCTTATATCTTTTTAAAATAGGCAAAATAAGAATTTAATATTTTTTTTAATTAAATTTATCATTTAAAAGGAAAAGTACAGAAATGGGTTTAGAAAACATTATAAAACCCTAATTGCTGAGGATATTTTTGTCTTTTCCCTCATCTTGTACCAACTATAAATTTTATAACCCTAACATCTAAGAACGAGAGTGCCACCTCTCTCCATTCTCTCTATTTCTTCTATTTTTCTTCTCTTTACTTTTACCTTCATTCTCACCTTTTCTTCTCCGTCACTTTAGTATCAACATCTCTTTCACTTACGCCAACAACTCACCCACAGACTCACCTTCACCAACAACTCCCTCGCTCGATCTAAACCCTCCCTCTCCTTTCTTGCTTGCACAAATTAGAGGTCAGTTTGTAAGTGTAAGGCCTCACCTGAGCATCAATCCGATCCGCTGAGGAATCGAAATGCTCTTCAGGAGAAACTCCACTATTGGAACTTGCTGTGAGTTCAGAAAAATGATTTTTATGATTTTGAAGTTGTGAAAGTGAGTCGTCACTTTAATTTACTTATTTTAATTGGAAAATTAAAGAAAATCCAAATTGATTGACTCCAAAAATATTTTGATTTTGTCCAAATAGAAAAGCACTAATCTGCGAGTGACTAAAAAGGGCTCGAGATCAGGTTTTGGTAATTACACAATTGAAAAAATATAATTTTCTTTAGTTTGGCTAAAGTTTGCAAAATAACTCTTGAAAAATGAATTTTTGTGTATGTATGAACAAGAATATAATGATGCATGTAACATATATGATAAGATGGAATGACAATTATAGATAAATAAGCAAAATAAATCATACTTAATTATTACAAGGCAAAAATTATTGAAATAAAGAGGATCTTTCTTCTAGCCCTTATGGGTACTAAAGAAAGCATACATTTCCCAACTAAGTTAATATAGAAACAGAAAATAAAGGATTAATACAAATAAATCAGAGTAAAAGGAAAAATGTTAATAAAAATATTTTGGAGTTGATGCCTTTTCAGAATGGTAGTCTGCGTATCTTATTGAATTAGAAATCAAACCCCACGTAGTTCTTCCTTCTTACAAAGGAGGAGTTCTGGAAAAAAGCGTTAGTTTGCTTATTAATTTAATTCTGATTCTTAAATTAATAAATTTTAGATCATTTCTATTTTATACCTAAAGAGAATTCTAGATCTGAATTTAGAATTTTGAAAATGGACAAAAGGAATTATACCTTTGCTTTCCTTGATTTTCGGATGAATGGGACGAGCTTAACTCCGGATCTAATCTCCACTTTGAATTCGAAACCCTAAATTTGAACCTTAACAGCAAAGGTTAGCAAAATAGCGTAATGAATGTAAATTGAAAAGAAATTGAAACAATAGTTTTTGCATCAAATTTCAAGCAGAACTTAAGCACAACAAGCAGAGCAATATAGGAGAGTTTCTGCCTTAGAATTCCCCCCTAAATGAGGTGGAAGGAGGCACTATTTACAGAGCTGTTGAAGAGGGTGTGGGCGGTATGGACGACGACACAGACAGCTTATCGGCGGCACCAAGATTCTGGGGTGACACATTGGGCATGCCGCCTATGCCGCCGGCACTCTAGGAGTGCCACACCATTGCCAGCATAGTGGGCATACCACCCAACACGGTGGCACACCGCAGAACCATTGGTTCAACCTGATTTCACACGTTTTTGGCAATTTCTGGTCTGTTTTATATCCGATTTGGGCCCGGTTTAATTCTATGGGTTGTAACTGAAAAGTAATCGACTAGAGGTGAAAGATTTAGAAAATTTATTTTTCAACAGGGTGTTGTCCTGCACCTTGCAAGGGGCGCTGCCCCCTTGACTCCTGCCTGCTAACCGGCTAGCGAGACCGTCGTATGTGTAGCACACTATTTTTAGTAGGTGTCAAGCTGCAGTCAGATCATAAGGGTGTAAATTTGAGGGTTCACAGTAAGGAGCGACGAACGAGAGAGATCTACTCTTTTGGTTCCGAAAATTAAGTTTTCTTTTATGTTTTTCTTGATTTTGTTTTGGTTTCAAATATTTGTTTTTAAAATCGGTAGATATTTTAGTTATTTGTTTATTTCTTGATAGTATTTTGTGTTTCGTTTTAACTATTTATATTGTTGTTGTTTGATTCCTCTACTATAAAACCATGGGTTTCATTTCCATCTTGTTTCTTGGTGATTTATTGGTTAGAATAGACCATGCAAGGATTTATGATTTGAATTTTGTGTTTGTTGGTTTATGTTGTGGCGTTAGATCAGTGATTTTTTTGGTTTAGAAGCTCGATCTAGATCTTTTAGATACTTGATCTAGATGGGTTAGTCCGTATTGAAGCTAGATCTAAATATTAATTGATTTTTCATTCTATAAGTTTTAAAATTTTTTATTTCTAAGTTTTATTCATTTATATATATTGATGGTTTTATTAATTCATTTATTTTTGATTTCCTGTGTTTTCAAGAGATGAAAAACTTTTGTGAAAAATCAAACACATGGTGACAGATCGGTGAATATAGCCTTTGGAATAAGGAAGGAAGACGGCCTATGTATGAAGATTATGTAATCTTGGGCTTTTTCTATAATTTGGTAGGGACTAGATTGTAGTTATATTTATTATTTGGAGATTAAAATGTAATTTATCAGCTAAATGGGTCTGTAATTATTTTGTTTATTTATTTTTACTTAGATTTAGGTTGTAATTTTTGTTTAATTATTTATTCTTTTAATTTTTGCAAAATAGAATCATGAAGTATAGATAAAACAATAAAAAGAATTATATATAAAGTTATATTAATAAAATATAAACATAATTGAATTAATATTAATTTGAATATGAAGGAGATTGGAATTGTTTTATTGACTTTATTAGTTTTTGTATAATCAATTTATTATTGTTATAGTTTTAAAAAATTAGTGTAATATATATATATATATATATATATATATATATATATATATATATATATATATATATATATATATGTCAAAATAGAAAACGACAAATTATTTATAATCAAATTTATACTAAAACTTTCAATAATTTCTCTTTTAATATACACTAGTAAAAAATTTGAGAGAAATTTAACCCAAAAAGAAAAGAAAAAAGACAAATAAAAAAATTACCAAATAATAAAAGTAAAGTACTTACTAATTTACCTTGATTTCTTGTGACTCCAAATCTATCAAGCCTAATAAATGACAGCAACAAAAGCATGTGAGTGATGTGAAGAAGAAAACTTTAAAAAAAGAAATAAATAAAGGGAGGTTGCAACAAATGATTAGGAAACGAAAAAAATGAAGTGAGATGAAGCGTTGTTTATTTGATTGGTGTGCTTAGGAAGCTACTCAAAAGTGATGGGCAAAAATAATTTTAGGCTTAAATATTTTTTAGTTAAGCCTTTAAGTTATTTGTTTTTCAGTAGATATGTTCATGCATTCGGATACCCACTTAAACCCATCCTAAAATTATTGGGTTGGACAAAGAATATGTTATATAAGTCTGAGTCCGATAAAAGATGATATTTTAGTGGATGAGTCTTGTCATATATTATGAAGTTCAGCCCGATCTTTATAATATATAATAAAATGTTTTTTTTGAGGCGTGGGGTTCAAAACTGTATTAAATAAATTGAGAAATGCTATTACCACCAAGACACGTCACTTCTTATATCATTATTTCTCTATATATATGAAGTTTAGCCTAATCTTTATAATATATATAATTATGAACCCTTAATTTTGCACCCTCCATATTACATTTGAAACCTTAGAAGTGCTTAGGTGTGTAAACAGACCTCCAAAACTCAAAATCGAAAAATCAAGAAACAGAGTCTTAGGAACCAATCAAAACCTATCCCTTTGACCTCTAAACCATCCTCAGATCATTCAAAATTGAATAATGAGCATAAAACAACTGAAATCATGAAAAACAGATGAGAAACGAGTGAAAACAAGCCAAAATCGCAAATTTGGATGAAGGCGAAAGTGAATGTGGCAACTGTTGATGGCCCTGCGGCTGCCGTTAATGCATCTGAGACTGCTGTAGGGTTCACATGGCAGTAGTGGTATTTTTATTTTTTTTCTGATTTTTCTTCATTTTGTATACCTATCCCATATCAAAAGTGCATGAAACTTTCCCCCAACCTTTCCCATATATATATGGGTCCTCCTACTCTATTTTCTTCACCTCTTGACCTTTGATTTGCTTGATTAGCTTTTGCATCAAGCAAACCATCTCCACAAGCTTGATCTGCCAAGGAACAAGCTTTTGAGTATAAAGTTTTCTTTTTGACTTTACTATTGCTCCTTGCTTTGTATAGCAAGTTGGGTTGTGACTTTCTGAGCTGATCCTTTAAGTCAAAAATTTTTCACAGTCTGAGGCAACCAGTCACTCGCCATTTGAGGTAAGTTTCCTTTCTCTTTTATTTATTTATTTATTTCATTTTATTTATTTGTTTATTTATTTTATTTATTTCTTTGTTCTAACGCTCCTTGCCTAATATTTAGTTTGCTAAGGTAGTTAATTAGAATCTGACTTAATTAACTCTACTTGGTAATCAATTAAAATTAATAAATCAACTCAACCCTCCTTTTAATTAATGAACTCAAACATGATAAAAGGCTAAGACTAAACAAACTCCTTTTTCAAGAAAGGCGAACTACGTGGATTTTGATTCTCATTTGAAGAGATACGTAGGCATGCTTGTTCTAAGCATCAAATCCAATTAAAATAAACAAACTTCCTTCCCTTTCACCTTCTTTATATAGATTACATTTTGTCCTCTTTTCTTTATTTTATTATAATGTTTGAGGATTAGTTTGAGAAATGTGTGACTTTTTTAGAATTCATAAGAGCCAGAGGAAGTACCTCATATTTTGGGTTTTCATTGTAAATTGAATATTTTCCTTTTACTTTCTTATTCCCTTAATTGCTATATTATTGTATTGTTGACTAATTATACATAATTTAACTGTTCATGCAATATGAAAACTGTTCATGAAATTTATTTTAAGTCATTTTGTATTAAATTTGCCAAACAAATCTTTTTCAAAATAAACCACTTGTTCCCAAATCCTCTTTGGTAATCAAGCACTAGTGCACTTTTCTATTGGATAAATAAATTGGAGTCAATTAAATAGTTTTTACCTTATATTTTTCCAAATTAAAATAAAATTAAGGTGGCGACTCAAAATAAATTTCAAAATCAAATTATCTGAACTTTAAGGTTTCACTGTGAGTTCAAACCTAAATGAGCATTTTGATTCTCCTTCAACGGATCGGATCGATGCTCGGGCGAGCTCTCACAATAATTAAATATTTTTTTGGAGGCATGGCAAAAGTATTAAATAAGTTGAGAAATGTTTTTACCACCAGGACACATCACTTCTTATATCATTATCTCTCTCTCTCTCTCTACATAGAAGTATGTTTTGTGCTTGCCCTTTTGTTGAGTAGAGATTCTACATATCAAAAATTGTGAAATTAGTTATAATTAATTTTCTACTTAGTGCATTTATCAAGATTACTTTCCCCTTAGATCTAGTCAACATCCTTAGTATCAGAGCCTTAAGGGGGTTGTGCGTTTATGGTCAACAGTGTTTGCATTCATTGAGAAGATAAATAGTAAAACTATTAAGTGAACAGTTGATGGAGGTACAGTAATAAATCTCATTTTGTGTTATAGTTTAGGGCAATAAAACTGGTGACCATACTCCTGTTTATTCAAAACTTTTATTCTTTGTTTTCAAAACTAATTAAGATCCTTTTCTCTGTAGAAACACATCTCTTTTAAGCTCTTTTACTTTTGACTCCTCAGAATTCAAAAGGATAGTTAATAGTGAGGAAATCACTATTGAAAATTTTTCAAAACAAATTGATGATTGGGAAATTCCTAGAGTTCAAAAGAAACAAATTTATGAATTTCCAAAACTTTCTTTTCTTAGGATTGATTATACCATCAAGATTGAGGAAAGGGATATTCAAATTTCAAAACCTTTTGAAGAAATCCATCTTCTATCTTCAAAATCTATTCAAACATATAGGGAAAAATTCTTTAAATATTGGCACATAGGCCTTATATAGGTAGGAATTAAACCACTTACCAGAGAAGGTCTAGATACTTCAATACTAGCAGTGTTTGGAGATGTTAGATTTACCAACTTTCAGGATTCTTTGTTAGGAACAATAGAGTCTAGTCTTAACAGGAGACCTATTAGCTTTGATTGCTATCCAAACATAACAATCCCTTTGAATGATAAAAATATTTTAAGAGTATTGTTCTTCAAATCAAGACTCACAACTACAAAATGCTTGAAGGATCAATCTCGATAGCATTAATTTTCAAAATACATTAGAAAGTAATGATGACTGCTTTTGTTTCAAATCATATTCAACATTCCCAAAAGGAGAAACCATTTTACTTCAAACAAACCTTTCAAAATCAAATGTTGTCATTCCTAAAACCATTTAGTGGAAAGACATTACCTTACCAGAAAAATGGATCTTGGAAAGAGTTACTCAACCACAAATCCCTAGATAGTTGGAACCAAACACCAACCTAAAAAACATAACCCAGTTCATAGATGGTAGAGTCAAACTTATCTTTGACAGAAAATCAATCAGTTCATGATTCTCTAATGATGGTGTCTCTACTTCTTCAACCATTGACTTAGGAAGAGTATTGCAATACCTGAGGTTTCTTAATAGTAACGATAATATTACAACATCTATATGCTGTGCTATTTAGGGCCTTAAGAACCATAAGAGTATCAAAAGAAGTAAATTCTAAATGAATGACGTGACATTGAGTGAGGAATGTAATCAATTTTGATAAGTACCTTATGATAAGTGAAAGTTAAATTGAGTTGCATTTAATGTGGTTATGCTAGTGAATTAATTAAGATATGAATTTAAAGTGGTAGTAAAAGAGTATTGACATCTCCTAAGATATTAGGAGATGATGTTAGTAATATGAAAATTTGATTATAATCAAAGTGACAAGGGTACAATGAAAGTCAAATTTAGTTTGACTCAATGGGTTTATATGATATACGTACTTTACTAATGCTGATAGAATAGTGAAAGGAAATCGGTTAGCATTGTTGTGCTACCAATTGAAATGTTTGCCTAAATTTAAGCATTTATGTCATATGTGTGAGATATCTGAAGGCACATTTTATCATTGATAGAGGGGAAGAAACTTTAGGCCATAGGTGACTACACAACCAAAATTCCAGCAGTGTGATAAGGGCAGATTAGAAATATATCCAGTAGCATTCCACAAGTGGAGACACGGCTGAGGTTTCACCTGTGGGAAGTTGGCCAATAAGCCTAAGAGTTATGGAATGTGTAAAACTTATGAGCAAGTGATTGGCCAAGATAAAAGACAAAAGATGTTGTAGAGAATGAATTATAGGCATGTGATTAGCTTGCCACCAAAGTTGACTAAATCAAAATCTACACTAAGTGAAACTCTCACTTTCGTACATATGAATCTAGATTCTTCTTTGGACACCTCATCACTTAATAATAATCATCACTATTGTAGAGGCAATTATAGCCATCCACCTTGAGGTAATCATACCCATCCACCTTGATGTAATCCTAATCATTCATCAAGATCAAAGGCAAGCCATTGGATTTAGCTTGATAAATCCTCACCATCCAACTTAATATATATATAAGTAAAATTATATTAAATAATTTTATTTAGCCACTTTCTCTACACCAAAATTCTCCACCAAAGAAGGAGACTCTTTCCACCCCACTTGCAACAAGAGTTTTAGTAAATTGAGCTAACCAAGGTGAGGAATTCTATTTATCTACTCTTTTCTACACCTTGAGGTTAATTTTTAATGTTTTGGTTGTTTAGATACCTATTGTATACTATATATAGAAATCGGTCATGGTAAAGAATGACTAAGGAAAAGTTCTAAATTTTAATTAATTACACCTATGGTTATGTTAGATGAAGAGAAGTAAATTAAAAGTGTTAGAATGATTTTGAGAACATGATTTTAAATTAGAAAGCCTTAGAGGTATAAATATGATTAAAAAGAAACTTGATGTTCTAATATTAGATATTGATGATTGAAGGATCACATAAGTTTTATGTTATGTTAATTTGAGGAATTTATAAGTAATTTAGAGATTGGATGAAGAATTGATGATTTTCTCCAAATTCTAGGGTTTATGAAAAACTTAGGATTTTGAGAATTTCACTTGGATTCATAAAATTGAAAGGAAAATCCAGCTTTAGAATGGTATTATATGATTTGTATAATGTGAATTTTGAAATCAAATGGATAGAAATGATTTTCCTAAATTTAATTAACTATGTTCATTTATGGAATGGTTGATGGAAGTAATTAGCCCCCTTGAATATTGGAAATTAGCTTAATTGGTTTTAGTTGACTATTATGAAAGTAGAAATATGAAATTGAGAGGAAAGGAATTGTCCTTCCTAAAATGAATAGCCTTAGCCATGTGGAGAATAATTGAGAGAAATGTTAAATTTAGTAATATGTATATGTATAGTATATCTTGACTTTAAAAGTGATAAGTTATGTTTTAAGAAACAAGATATAAATGTTAGCAAGTTAAGTTAAATTTAAAGTGATTGATGTTCCATTGAAATGTAACCTATAGAGTCCAAAGATAATGACAAGAATAGTGTCCAAGAGTGCAAGAAGCACTATTAGCATCAGAGTTAAATGTAAATAGGAGAAAAGGAGTTCAAGGTGAGTACTTAATAATATAATATGCCTTATGATATATGCTTTGAATCTTTATTGTTTAAACTGTAATCGTTGAAGTATTCCAATTCCTTGATAAGCTTGAATTGCTTGTTAGATATTGAACCATGGACATAATGCTTCTTGATGATCATTGGTTATTAAATTCATACTATGTTCATTGAATTCCTTGACATGAACTTTATATGAACACTCCTATTAAATGCCTATTGATAAGCAAAATCTCCTTTATGATGTGGGGTAATACATCAAACCTTGTGCACTTGGTATAAACCTACGAGTAGGGCGAGAATACTCAACCTATGTTAGGGGGAAACGCCTAACCATAAGACTTGATCAGTCTTACGTAATATGATATGTGTGAGTGAGCAAGGCTTAGACCGCCACTCTTGAATTGATATGTGTGGGTAGCATTTTGCTTCCTAGAAAATGATATTTCTGCTAAAAACATTGTTTCTATTTTAAATGAGAAATTGAACCATAATGATAATATTGATTGAAAATATTCCATTGATATAAAGAGCCCTCCCTGAAATTAATCCTTGTACTCACCATATATATTGTATTATTACATACTTACTGAGCATTGTCTCATTCTTTAGTGGTTTAAACTTTTCAAGCAAGATTGACAAATTTACAAATTGAATTCCAAGCTATATTCTCCTGCTTGGAAATTACTCTGCCATATTCAAGTGTTGAGATTCTCGACTATAAAGACTACTGTTTAGAGCTCCATGGTAATGAGAAGTTTAGAATAAGAACATTATTGGGCTTACATATGTTGTAAGCTATATTGTTATTACTATTGTAATAATGAATGAAATAATGTACATTTGGTTATTGATATGAAATGAAATTTTATAAATTTTTACAAATCGTGTTTATAAATGGTATTACAAGTTAATTAGGGACTAATAAGTTGACAATAGGTAATAAGGAAAGTAATCAGGTTACGATCTTAGGGATAAGATCTTATGTGATGAATGATAAAATATTATACATTAAATGGTTTCTATGAGTTTAGGTGACCTTATGTCTCTCTGAACTCTAGGATTGTCACGGCTTAAAAAGGTGGGTCGTGACAAGTATATACCTTCCTTCTATCATATATGCGCCTTATTCAGAGCAAATTCAAATCATTATAGAACTGCATTCACAGTTCCTTTTGGAGAATATGAATAGAATGTCATGCCATTTGGTTTGAAAAATGCTCCCTCAGAATTCCAAAGAATTATGAATAATATTTTCAATTCTTATTCAAATTTTTGCATTGTTTATATTGATGATGTTCTCATCTTTTCAAATTCTATTGAATAACATTTCAAACACTTTCAAATGTTTTTTTCATATTGTAAGAAAAAATGGTTTCGTTGTATCAAAATAAAAAATTTCTCTTTTTCAAACTCATGTAAGATTACTATCCTTTTGGATAATATGAGTGGAATGTCATGCCATTTGGTTTGAAAAATGCTCCCTCAGAATTCCAAAGAATTATGAATGATATTTTCAATTCTTATTCAAATTTTTGCATTATTTATATTGATGATGTTCTCATCTTTTCAAATTCTATTGAATAACATTTCAAACACTTTCAAACATTTTTTCATATTGTAAGAAAAAATGGTTTAGTTGTATCAAAATAAAAAATTCTCTTTTTCAAACTCGTGTAAGGTTTTTAGGCCACTATATTACCCAAGGAATCATTACACTCATTGAGAGATCTCTTGCTTTTGCATCTAAGTTTCTTGACAAAATCTTAGATAAAACCCAATTGCAGAGGTTCCTAGAAAGTCAAAATTATGTCTTAGATTTTTATACAAATATTAACCGTCTAGCAAAACCATTGTATGATAGGTTGAAAAAAAATCTAGTGCCTTAGTCAAACCAACATATTAGGGTTATTCAAACCCTTAAAAAATAAGTTTTTGAAATTCTCTATCTACACATAGCTGATCCTTTAGCTCCAAAAACAATAGAGAATGACGCATCAGATTTAGACAATAGAAGAATTTTGAAAAAAATTCAAAATGGGCAAAAATGCTTGTCCAATTCACTTTTGCATACTAGAATAATTGTCAGAAAAATTATTCTACTATTAAAAAAGAAATCCTTTCAATTGTTCTGTGCATTCCAAAATTTCAAAGTGATCTTTTAAATCAAAAATTTCTTTTAAGAATTGATTGTAAATTAGTAGAAGAAGTTTTGCAAAAAGATGTTCAAATTTTAGCTTCAAAACAGATTTTTGCCAGATGGCAAGAAATCCTTTATGTATTTGATTTTGACATTAAATATATTAAAGGAGATACAAACTCAATTCAAGACTTTCTAACTCGTCAATTGCTTCAAAAAAGGTAGTGATGCCTAGAAAATCCAAAGATAAGGGCAAAGCCCAACAAACTTCAAATAATGAGGATAAGACAAGGCCCAAACCTCTTCAAATAAAAACCTAAACACTTCAAACATCATCATTTCAAATTAGCATTCTTCAGCCTAACCAGTAAAATCCTGGATGGGTGTTGTCCTTGAAGAAGAACAAACTGAGACCTAAAATTCTCAGACCTAAATTCAAAAATAGGTTGACCAATTAACTCAATCGCCAGAATTTCTCTTGGCACTTCCAAAGTCATAGGCCTCCTCTTCAAAAGACTCTCTAGCATCATCTTTTAAGGAAAAATGTAAAGATAAAATTTCAAACTCTATTTTAAAACCTAAAATGATTGATTTTCCCTCTCAAAATCCATCTCAAAATATTTCAAAATCAAATACTCAAGAAATTTTTTTATCATAAAAAATAGTTTTAAAAAACAAATGACTATTTAGAAAAATTTTATTTTCAAACTTTTTTAACAATGGAAGAAGGATTCTATCATGAGAATCCATTCAAAGCAACAACAAAATTTTTTTCCAGCAGGATGGTTCTTCAATCCATTGGATAAATCAAATCCCAATCTTTTTACTAAGCCATTCTTGAAACCACTAGCTTCACCAAATTCAAACATTTCAAAAAAGATAAAATCACTTAGACCAAGTCTATTCAACTTGCACCATTTAAAAAAATTATCCACCCTACAGATTGAAAAAAGACTTATCTACTCTTAAACCTTTTCTTGCAGACCTTCATACCAGAGTTAGCCATTGCTAGTTTTTCAATTACTAGGATTACTAATAGGTGTAGTATAACTCATTTTTTATTCAAAACCACAAACATAGTTATTCCTAACTATTTTACTTTGACAGAAACTTTTAAACTTCTAAACTACCTTACTGATTTATTGAATGGTGGAACCACTTTGGAAACTTACCAAAAACCCTAATTCCTAAAGTTAAACCCTACTATGAACTATTCAAAAATAATTTCAAACCAACCTCCACAGAAAAGAGATCCCCTTTCTCATTTTCTGTTCAAAATTTTTCCTTCCATGGATATGTATATGATATTTTGCTTATCACCAAACTCAAGATGGACAATACAATCTCATTAGAAGATATAAAATTAAATGGTGGGATTCTTTCAACAACACGGTTACTACAACCAAGGTTCAAAATTGGCTAATTAAGAACAACCATCTCCAGTTCCCAAAAGAAATAACTTGGCACAAAAGTCATTTGTTCTATTAGCAGCAACACAATGTGAGGATGAATTTTATCACATGGTTCAACAAATCATAGATAATAAGTCAGTCTCTTCAAAACCATGCTCTTCAAGAGCAGCTTCTTCATCAAGTTCCAACTCCTCTGAACCTATTATTGATTTAGAGGATGATAATAAAGATAACTATTTTGGTATTCTACTGCCACTTAATAGTTAGATTTCAAATTTCAAATTTTTACTATTGTAACAGGTTTTCTACCATATGTTAAAGGTAGATGTAAAAAAAAAAAAAAGGATATTTTACTTTTCAGCACTGACAGTGGAAAATAACAATAACAACCACTAATTCAAACAGCATCTGACAAGATTAAAAGTTGATCCGACTTTAAGTTTCTATAGTACCAAGCTGTCACGACCCACCTTTTTAAGCTATGACGGTCTTAGGGCATAAAGAGACATAAAGTCACCTAAACCCGTAGAACCCCGTTTAATATATAATTCTTTATCATTCATCATGTAGGACCTTATCCCCAATATCTTAACCTCATTACCTTTCTTGTTGCCTATTACTTATCATCTTTTTGTTAACTCATAATATCATTTACAAACACAACTTATAGAACTTCTGAAATTGTATTTCATATCATTAACCACATGTTCAATACTTCATACATTATTACACTAACAATTGCAATACAATTCACATTGTGTATACACCCTATAATATATCAGTGTTAAACTTTCGGTAACCATGGAGCTCTAACAATGATCTTCATAATCAAGAGTCACGACACTGGGACTTAGCAGAGCAACTTCTAAGCGGAAGGATGGGGCTTGGAATTTATTTTGCTAACTCATTGACTTTGCCTAAAAAATTTAAACCACTAAAATGTGAGACAGAGTTCAGTGAGTACATAATAATACAATATATATGGTGAGTACAAAGGCTATTTTCAGAAAGGGCTCTCTATAGCAAAGGAACATTTTCAATCAATATTATCATTGTGGTTCAATTTCTCATTTAAAATGGGAATAATATCTTTAGTAGAAATATCATTTTTCTTAGGAGCAGGATGCTTCCCACATATATATATTCAAGAGTGGATGCCTAAGCCTTACTCACTCACACATATCAAATTGCATAAGACTGATCAGGTCTTATGGTTAAGCATTCCCCTTTAACAGAGGTTGGATACTCTCACCCTACCGGCAAGCATATGCCAAGTACACAAGGTTTGATATATTACCCCACATCAGAGGGGATTTCTGCTTATCAATAGGCATTCAATAGGAAAGTTCATATAAGGTTCACGTCAAGAATTCAATGAACACATTATGAATTTTGTATGATAGGTTCACAATAGTCAATTGTTATCAAGGAGCATTATATCAAATGATTCAATATTCAATGAGCAATTCAAGCTTATCGAGGAATTAGAATACTTTAACAATTACTGTAATACCCTGAATTTTTAATTATTTTATAAAATCCTATTTTGTCCAGAAATATATTATTTTAGTATTTTCCTTATTAAAACAGGAATTGAAGTTATATTTTATTAAATTATATATATTCATACTATTTGAATATGTATTATTAATGGTAACTTTATTTAAATATTATATATGTGTATATAATTGAAGAAAGTAATATATAATTATTTATGAAAATATTATAGTGGGTATTTGGAGAAATTATATTTTGAGATTTGAATAATAATATTGATATTAGACCGTAACCTAATCACCTTTCCTTGTTACCCATTATCTACTATCATTTCCATTTCTAATATCATTTACACACATAACTTGTAAAACCTTTAAAATTTCATTTCATGTCATCAACTCAATGTTCAATAGTTCATACATTATTATAATAACGGTTATGATACAAATCATATTATACAAACATCTTATAACATATTAATACTAAGCCCTTTAATAACCATTCATCTTACATATAGACCCTATAACTTTCAATAACCATGGAGCTCTAACTTACAATACCGGAACTTAACAGAACAGTTTCCAAGCGGAGGATGGGCTTAGGACTTTTACTTTGCTAACTCATTGACTGTACCTGAAAAGTTTAAACCACTACAATATGAGACAAAACTCAGTGAGTACATAATAATACAATACATGTTAAACAAATGATGTGAAAGTTAATGGTGATTCTTTATAGCAATAAAGTAAAGTTGGTCGAAGAATATTCTTATGGAATAATTTTCCCATATATATATATATATATATCACAGATATTATATCTTTAGCAGAATAATTCCTTTTATGGAAACGGTGTGTTTCCCCCATAATCAATCGAGTGGCGGCATACGCCTTGCTCACTCCCATATATCTCGTCACATGTACAACTGATCAGGTCATACGTACTGGGGACCTTAAACCCTTCCTAGCTAACGTTCGGATAATCTTTACCCTATCCGCAGGTCCATTACCATTATGCACAATGTCTAATGTATTGCCCCACATCAGAGGGGTACTTTGCTTATCACGGTATCATTATAACATTTTTCCTTTCCATCCATGAAATAATTCAATAAACAATATATCAATATCAATTAGGTTCTCATCATTGATCATATTATAAGATCAAAACAATATAGACTTATTTGGTCAAGTGCCATAAAGAGATGTCTGATTCACTTGGGCTTAATAATCAAGAAAGTATCATATCAACTTTTCAATATTCAATAAGCAAATTAAGCTTATCAAGAAATCAAGAATGTTCAACATATAATTCAAGCTTATCTATGAATCAAGGAGCATTATAACAGATGGTTCAATATCAATGAGCAATTCAACTTGTCAAGGAGTTGACATACTTTTAACAATAAGGTTTTCAAGCAAATAACACGAAACATATTATATTATTAAGTACTCACCGTGGACTCCTCTGCTCCTATATACGTTTGACTCTGATACAAATAGTACTCCTCACACTTAATCCAATATCCTTGCTCTTGTTATTAGACGCTACACATTGCATTTCAATCATATATCAATCACTTCCTCATTATCACATTACTTAATTTAGTTTAACTTATTAACACTTTTATCTTATTCATAACTTAGCATTCTTAAAGTTAAGATATTCTATACCTATACTTACTGCTAAACTTAACATCTCTCTAGTTGTTTCCCAATAACTCACTTAAAAAGAATAATTCTCTTTTCTTCCAATTTCACATTTCAATTTTCATATTATTCAAGTAAAATCAATGAAGTAATTTCCACCAACATTTCTATAAATTCAAATTATCCACAATATCACAATCAGATAGTCCAATTCGTACCTTCAATACACTAATCCCATCCGCCCATTTCATTCCTCATTATCAAGCTAATAACCGCTAATTTAATTCAATCAATACCAATATCCACATCTCACTTCATTCTTCCAAATAATTCAATTCAATTAAATCAATTCTAATTTCAACATTTCACTTATCTTTCAATTTAATCACCAATAATACTCCATAATCATATAAATAACAATTAATTCAATTTAATTATCTCATTTAATCACTTAATTCCAATAAACTATTTACTTAAATTCTTACAAATAAAATCATAATTCACTATCTATACACAATTAGAAGTTGGGCTTTATACCATATGGCTCGGTTTAATGAGACGAAGCTTCTGTCCGAATTTGTCGATTTCAGAGGTCGTCGAAAAAATTTCAACGATGACCAAATCACAATCCGATGATACCAGCAGTTAGCTTATGGTGTGGGGAGTCTGAATATAACTTTTATTTTCTGTAATTCATCGAAAAATGACCGGAAATGGTGTGGCAACGGTTAGGAATACCAGATTCCAATAAAAACAAACGATATCTATAATTAACAAATAATATACTAAATCGAAGCTGGAATTAAGACAAACTCATTCATACCAACATTGTCGAAGAAGGATATCGGAAACGGCCAAAAATTGGCCTAGAATGTTGTTGCCGGCGAGCTTTTGGACAGCGCGCGCCGCCGTCTGGTGGCAATTGATGGCGAGCTTCTAACGGTAGACTGGGCGGCGGTCGCCCTTTCTCCTGGTGCGGCGCGTGTCGTCGGTAGACGGCCGGAGGGCGGTGGTCCAGCATGCAGTCCCTGCGCGTGTTCTCTCTCTCTCTCTCTCTCTCTGCCCTCTGTCCATTTCCTTTTGTTTCCCTCTGTTTCTATTCCTGTTTCTTGATTCTGCCCATAAATGGGCTGTGCGGACTTTACTTCTTCTTCTTTTTTTTTTTCATATAAAAATATATATTAACTTTAATAATAATAAGAATAACAATAATAATAATGTTTGTGATATAAATTCTAAAATAATAATTTTAACCAAAATATTAATTTCATCATATTATCCAATAATTATAATATAAAAATCATAATATATAACTTCAAATATTAATTACATAAATTTTTATATTTTATAATAAGATTCCAATTTCTTTAATTTAAAATTCTATCAATTTGATAAATAATAAATCAATATTTCATTTAATAAATATTCTCTGAAAAATATTAACATAATAATATAATAAGTCAATATCCTTTCAAATATCAATTTTAAATTTGAAATAATTTTCTACTATTTTTTGAATACTCATATAATAATATTTATAAATCATATATCAAATATCAATATGAATTTACCTTATCAATATCAATATAATAATGATATAAATAAATATCAATATCAATATCAATATCAATATCAATATTCAAACGGAAGTTTATAAATTTTGATAATTTTGAATATCAATATAAATATAACAATAAAGGAAAATATTTCTATATAAAATTATTTCTTTAAAATGTTTATATTCAAATTATTTGAATATTTAAAAAAAATATTCATTTTCAATTTGCCTACATATTACGATGCTAAACGGGTATCTTCACTCGTATACTGTACATATATCCTATATCGGGTTGGTATATTACATTCTTCCCCTCTTTATGAAATTCGTCCTCGAATTTCAAAACACTTCATATAGGAAGTTACAATAACATTAGCAGATACTATCACTCTAAATACCTTATTGTTGTACATGAAAACTATTCATTTATATGAATTTATCAAAATTAATTATATCCTTCACTCATTGTCACGTCAATCATTTAGAATTTATCTCTTTTGATACTCTTATAATTCTTAAGACCCTAAACAGCGTTGTATATAGATGCCATAATATCATCGTTGTTGTCAAGAGACCTCAGATATTACATTCTACCCCCCTAAAAAAAATTCGTCTTTGAATTTTCAAAAACAAGGAGTTTACTTTAGCAAACTTGAGTAACTACACCATTTATATTATAACTCTTGCCAAAAGAATTCTAATCACTTTCATCACTTTCAATTCATCGCCTACCAACTTCACTTCACATCATTAACGATCAATTATCCCTCTTCTATATATCTTCTTCCAATTATATATCTTGTTCCTCTAAGCCCCATAATCGATCCTTAGCTCTTATCGTATTCAACCATATATTTATGCACATCTTTCTTTTTACCTTACCTAATCTCTTTTATTGATCATCAACCTTCATAATAACAATTAATCTATAACTTTAAAAATTACCAAGAAACATTTATACAACCTTTATATCTTTTCGATTTCTAATTTCACCTCAATTTAATTGCAATCTCAAATATACCTCTTCTCATATATAGTCTTATCAATACCTAAATCACATATTAACAATTGAATCATAGCTACTATTACACCAATTATCATACTTTTAATGTACACATACCCTTATGGTATTTCCTAGTTCTGAATAACTTCAAATTTATAACTCCATAGCCATAGTCTTTATATAATTGGGATTTACTCCATTCTTACATTGTCATTTAACAAAATTTTCTTACTCATTATCTCTTATACATATATATCCATTACACTTCTTATATCTGCTCATCTCTAAACAACAATCTTATCTCAATTTATCTTAAACACCTTATTACTAACTATTTTACACATTATATCGTTAAAAGAATTATACTTTCACCGCTACTCCATAATTCTCAATCAACTCCTTATAATCACATAAATTTCAACCCAATATTCATATTATTCAATTTACTATCATATTAATTAACATAATCACTCCAAAATACAATCTTCACATTATCTCTAAAATAACTTTTACCTTTCAACATCACATGCATCTCTTTATCAATAAATTTATTATTACAATATTCAAATTATTAAATCACAAAAATTTATTAATACAACTTCTCATTCCGTTCCTAAAATACCATTCACTTGTACTCCATAGTCCATATGTAATTTTACTTCAACTATATTAACTTTAAACACATCGAGTAATATAATTGATCTATCGAAATAAAGTAAATATACTTAAACACAATTACAATAAGAAAACATACCAAGCACATATTTGAGTTCGTTCAAGGTAGAGTAACTCTTCCGAGACGATCTTGTCCAAATCGTAAATGAGGAGACATCGTAGCACAAGCGAAAAATGTATAAAGGCCAAATCAAAGCATGAATTTCTAATCTATACTTAGAGAATTAGAACATCAACAACCAAGAATCTTATGCTCCGTAGTTTATTTAGTCTAATACACTCTTATCTTATCAAAGCTTATCCTTTATCTTAACTTATTTAATTCTATCTCTGTATTAACTCAATCACATCATAGAACCTTCTCTTAAATAAAATTTGCCTAATTAATTAACTTTATAAACTCTCTTATGTCATAACTTTTATTTCCCTTAGTTCCCTTTAATTCATACTTCATATCTCCTAATATTTCCTCATACACTCTTTTTCTTATCATTCAATATTTTTACTTTTCCACATCTTCATTAATTTGTTTAAACCCATTCAAATTATATTTCTATTTAACACATAATCCTCTAGTTCCATACCTTTCTTAATCAACAATATTTCTTCTATAAAATCTATTATGGTCCACTATCGTTCGTTATTTGTCAAAATCAATCATATTTTTACACTAATTTGCTCTTAGTCCAAATCTGCTTTCAGTTTCTTCTTAGAGACTATTTCATCACCATACATTTCTTGTAATCATCAACTTTATACATTCCTCTTTTTTTAAAACGATTCACCATCAAATTATATTCCATTTCGATTCTCTATTTTCCTCATCATTGTATTCTCTTAATGCCTTAAGAGTTTTTTATTACACATACCTAATCATATTTTTTACAAGTCGCCTTAATGTATATACGATTGATCACTCCTTTCTTTGGATACGGAATAATCTTCTTTTAAAGACTATTTCTTAATTATACATATTTTCCTGTAATTGTTAATCTTATGCTACTTTGATCCTTTACTAACTTCACAACTTTATTCCCTTAGTAGGTCTTATACTTTCCTATAATTGCTTTTCTATGGTCACATCAAACACATATACAATTAATTGCTTCCGCCTTGATTACGAAGTAATCTTCTCTTAGGACACACTAGCTTAATATTCTCCCCTTAATTATACTTAGTAACCACTTAAGTGTCAAAGAAATCCTTATCTTTCTTATCATTTTAGTCTATAAAATAACATCTAGGCCACAAATTTGATATCATCTTTTTAGCTTATCTCACATAAATCTTACTATGTAATAGCCATATAAAACATTTATGATTTCACTCAATCATTATTGAGTATTATCCTTCATTTTATAACTTTAATGGTTCATAACTTCTAACAATTTCCTAGAGTCATTTCATCCAACCATATAAGCTATAATTTAATCATTTGCACATACATGTCGTAGATCAATTCCCCATCTCTTAGATATCTCTCATATTATCGTCAAGAAAACATAAAATACTAGTGTCCCGCATACCTTCTCAATAGCCTTATTACCATAACATCCTCGTTAAATTGCTTAAATTACTTTACTATATGAAGAAAATTGAAGATACTTGGCCCACGAAAAAAAAATCGACGAAATATTGCACGATAGGAGGAATGCCATCGTGCGACAGCAATCAGCAGCAACAGACCACCACAGCGCGCGCCAAAGAGTCCCAATGTGTTGCAGCTGGGAGTCACCTATGGCCAACCAAGCTCTATTGCCTCACAGTGGATTCCAGCGTGCCGCAGCTGGATTTCCACAGTCAAGAAGAAAAGTTCTGCGTGCAATCCAACTTCAGGAAGCCATAACTTTCAGCTGCAAATGAGTTACGGGGCCTATGACATATCAAATCGAAACTCATTCAGAGATCTATAATTGTGTTAGGGTTTACCTAACACCGCCCACTTTTGGGCCCAAATTCAATTGTTTACAGCTGTTTCAGAGGCTCTAAAGTTTTTCCTCCGACTTTTTATGTACTTTCTTCCCAATTTAAATTATTCCACATGTATCTATGTAACATTTGCTATATTCAAAATCTATCTATTCATAACTAAGCCTTATAGATTCTTAAAATCTTTCACTATCATCATATAACTTGTCTTAGGGTATATCATATCCTAAACACTCCATTTACTATTCATAACCTTTAACATGTTTACATCTCATTCACTAATATCTTATTGCATTTAACCTTTTTGCTTACACATATCATAAATATCATATCATTCATTATGTACCAAACATTTTCTATGGCACAATCAAGAAAACACATACAATATTACTATTCAACTTATGTTCTCAATGATTCTATTACAAGAACACAATGAGAAAATTCATAAAAATGCCAAGTAGAGACTTACACGGCTGGATCCACAACTGGAGTTTCAGTCATGCCAACCTAAGATCTAAACTTAACAGCCACACGGGTGAGACTTCAGCTGTGTCTCTACCCATGGGAGGCTACTAGATGGATTTCCCTTTTATCCTTATCACACGGCTGGAATTCCACCTATGTGTTCATTCGTGGCTTCCCATTTCCTCCAATGTTTTGGCTTGAAACTTATCATATTTAACATTCCCACTCATTACAACTTCTTTATTGGTTTAGAAACCAATTTCCAATTAGAAACCTCAAATCTTTGTCTAAAATAAATCCCATATGTTCTCACTATCATTATGCAATTACACTTACTACTTACACATATCATTATGCATATTCCATAAAATCACATTTAAGTTTTTCACTTAATAACATTTAGTTATTGTTCATACTATATACATATTATTCAAATCATCAATTGAATTAAGCCATGTCAATAATCAACAGTTACTTATAATAAGAAATTAATTCCTAGTAAGACACATACTTATTCATTTAAACACTTTCACATAAACAATGAATTTCTCATATACACAATTTATCCTCATTGTTCCATTTCCATATAACACATAGCTCGGCTACACATATCAATCCTATCACATATCCCATTCGTTATGCACATTCCCTTTTCACAATCTTATGTATATATCATATATCACAGGAGAAACTTAGACCCTTACGAGTAACGCGGATCTTAATTTATCGGTATACTTCAACGACAAAAAGGAATTCCTATGATCCATGGTTTAACCTATAACTCATAGTACTTATAAAGTTTAAGCTAAACTTAAACTTTTGCTCTGATACCATCTCTGTCACGACCCACTTTTTTGAGCCGCGACAGTCCTAGGGCATTCTTCCAATATCCACATCTCACTTCATTCTTCCAAATAATTCAATTCAATTAAATCAATTCTAATTTCAACATTTCACTTCAATATTTCAATTTAATCACCAATAATACTCCATAATCATATAAATAACAATTAATTCAATTCAATTATCTCATTTAATCACTTAATTCCAATAAACTATTTACTTAAATTCTTACAAATAAAATCATAATTCACTATCTATACATAATTAGAAGTTGGGATTTATACTATATGGCTTGGTTTAATGAGACAAAGCTTCTGTCCGAATTTGTCGGTTTCAGAGGTCGCCGGAATCTGGTCGTCGGAAAAATTTCAACGACGACCAAATCACGATCCGATGATACCAGCAGTTAAATTATGGTGTGGGGAGTCTGAATATAACTTTCATTTTCTGTAATTCACCAGAAAATGACCGAAAATGGTGTGGCAACGGTTAAGAATACCAGATTCCAATAAAAATAAACGATATCTATAATTAACAAATAATATACTAAATCGAAGCTGGAATTAAGACGAACTCATTCATACCAACATCGCCGAAGAAGGATATCGAAAACGGCCAAAAATTGGCCTAGAATGTTGCTGCCGGCGAGCTTTTGGATGGCGCGCGCCACCATCTGGTGGCAGTTGACAGCGAGCTTCTACCGGTCGACTGGGCGGCGGTCGCCCTTCCTCCTGGTGCGGCGCGTGTCGTCGGTAGACAGCCAGAGGGCGGTGGTCCGACGTGCAGTCCCTGCGCTCTCTCTCTCTCTCTCTCTCTCTCTCTCTCTGCCCTCTGTCCATTTCCTTTTGTTTCCCTCTGTTGCTATTCTTGTTTCTTGATTCTGCCCATAAATGGGCTGTGCCGAGTTTACTTCTTCTTTTTTTTTTCATATAAAAATATATATTAACTTTAATAATAATAATAATAACAATAATAATAATGTTTGTGATATAAATTCTAAAACAATAATTTTAACCAAAATATTAATTTCATCATATTATCCAATAATTATAATATAAAAATCATAATATATAACTTCAAATATTAATTACATAAATTTCTATATTTTATAATAAGATTCCAATTTCTTTAATTTAAAATTCTATCAATTTGATAAATAATAAATCAATATTTCATTTAATAAATATTCTCTTAAAAATATTAACATAATAATATAATAAATCAATATTCTTTCAAATATCAATTTTAAATTTGAAATAATTTTCTACTATTTTTTGAATACTCATATAATAATATTTATAAATCATATATCAAATATCAATATGAGTTTAGCTTATCAATATCAATATAATAATGATATAAATAAATATCAATATCAATATCAATATCAATATTCAAACGGAAGTTTATAAATTTCGATAATTTTGAATATCAATATAAATATAACAATAAAGGAAAATATTTCCATATAAAATTATTATTTTAATTGTTTATATTCAAATTATTTGAATATTTAAAAAAATATTCATTTTCAATTTGGCTACGTATTACGATGCTAAACGGGTATCTTCACTCGTATACTG
>CANTUT010000586.1:90000-410000 GCA_947687605.1 Reutealis trisperma
ACTCCATCTCTACACATACTTTGTCTATAGTCTTAGGCTAACCATTTTGCTAACAAGTTTTGGATGTGTATCATTATTAGGCCTAATGGGTCGGCCTCCCCATATTGGGCTTGTGCCCTCTTTACCTCAAGATCCAATAACAAGCTCATAAGTCCATTAACAATCTTGAATATTTTCCTTTTAAATCCTTTCTCTTACCTTTCACTATAACATATATATTTCTGCCTTCCAATGTCACTACACACCCTAGACATCATTAGATAAATTATATACATATCCTAATGCATATTTACTAGCCTTTCAATTGTATTGTTCAAGTGTATACATATCGTGTAAACTCATTGGGTTAAACTAAGTTTGATTTCTATTATACCATCGTAACCCTGATTGAATTAAACTTCTCATATCACTATTATCACCCCCAATGTCTTAGGAGATGACAACACCCATTTACTGGCACTTTAAATTCATATCTCAATTAAATTACTGACATAGTCATATTAAATCAAACTCGATTTGACTTTCATTTATTATAAAGGTACTTATCAAAATTGATTGCATTCCTCATTCATTATCACATCATTCATTTAGAATTCACTTTTTATGATACTCTTATGGTTCTTGATGTACTTCGAAGGCCCTAAATGGCACAGTATATGAACGTTATAATATCATCATTACTGTTTACAGTTGGGTAAAAAAACCTCGAGTATTACACAAGCTTATGAATATACAATCCAAGCATGTGAAGCTTCAAATCACTTTTTCAACTTTTCAAAAACAACTCCTGGTGGCTTGTTATTCAGAAGGCCTACGACTTTCAAATTTTCAAAACTGCCATTTTAACACCTCTATAAAGGCAGCAGCTCATTTCATTCAAAGGCAAAATTTTTCTTATAAGCTTACAGATTTAGGAAGCTTATGAGTTAAGCACCATTCTTGTAATTCTTAACCTTGAGAATTCCCTTTCATACCTTCAAACTTATATCTCTATAGTTTACAAATATCAATTTTATTTGTAAATTATATTTTCAAAAATATATATATAAGGTATATTTCATTCAAACTCTTGATTATTTATTTTCTGAATTTATTTTAATTTAAACTATAAGTAGCAAAAGTATATTCTATATTTGCCCTTTTGCTGAGTAGGAATTCTACAAATCAGAAACTGTGAAATTAATTATAATTAATTTTCTACTTTGTGCATTTATCACTATTACTTACCCTTAGATCCTATCCACGTCATTGGTATATATATATATATATATATATATATATATATATATATATATATATATATATAAGTTGGCTAAAGTAAGTTTTAACACGCTTCTCTAAAGAGGATGGATTTAAATTTAGACAGTTTAAAATAAAATTAATTTTGGACTAAGCCAAATTATAAGCCCGATTGAGCCTGTTCAAACACACTTAAATTCGACCCATGAATAGAATTTTTTTTTCAGTTATTATAGGATTTTTTTTTAGTTTAAATGGGGCAAAATTATTTATATAAGAATACTAATAAGTAATTTATAAATATAAAAAAAAAAAAAAAAATGAGGGGGCCGGGGCCCTCACCGTTGCTTTGGTTCCATAACTGATTAGAGGTTCTCCATGGAATCTGCAGCTTAAATTTCAAACAAAAGAAAAAAAAAATCAGATTATTGGATATATTATTCCTTGAATTTACATATATAATTATATAAATTTGGACTTTTGGGGGTGATTTGATTGCTAGCATTTTTCATGTAATTAGGAGAGTATTAACTAATTAATTGAACAAAAATCAAAGGCATGTGCTGTTGGAATTAGTGCAAAGCAAAGGTCATTTTCAAATTGGATTTTGTGAAGCAAAATTAATATTTTGGATAAGATATTTTTCTATTTGCTGCAGCCTTCACTCTCTCTCTCTGCATGTGAATGGTTTCCATCTTTTTGGCAAATTGCTACTCCAACTCTCAACAAACCATTTCTTAACCTTTGGTTTTGGATATTTAGTAAATTGATTTTTACCTAATCTTAACTGCCGACCTTTTAGTATTATTTCATCATTATTATTACGATAATAAAATTAATTTAAATATTAAGCCGACTTGTTTCATAGCTAAACTACAGTAATTCTTGATTCCGAACTATGAAAATTAGGCTTCATCACAATTTATAATACGTCAATATTACTAAATCATATTCTAAACAATCTCTTTCGCTCAGGACTAATGATTAATTTAAATATTAATAAAATTACAATATTAACTTTAAATATTTGATAAATTATTTTTGACTCGTGGTATATTTAAATTTTAAAATTTTTTAATTAATAAATTTAAAATACTTCATATTATTATGTAATATAAACTTAAAATATATTATACTATATAAATCAGAAATATTAGCAAAATTATAACAGTAATCTGAAAAAAAAATTTAAAAATATTATTCTTAAAAATTTTAAACAGGTAAAATAAATATTATATAAATTCTGGATTAATTCATACTCTAATATTCATAATAACTAAATAACATTGAGAAATTTCTATTATTCTTCAAGGAATCAAAATTGTGATTTTCCATTAAACAAAACTCTTAGACAATTTTTTTTACTTTATTTTTATAATTATATGATTGAAAAATTCTAATATTTTACTTTTGAGATATGCCCTTTGGAGACTCCTCCTAAAATTTGTATATTTCAAAGAAAATTACTGAATTTAGAAAGTTCAATTTCTTAGGAAGCACATCAAAATTGATATCATTTTTGTTAGAAAAAAATAGTTATAAAGCAACAAATTCAAAGAAAATTCAAACAAGCACTTTTATTATCATTATAATTATGAAATTTTGGTGTGAAGCAATGGGGAAGAAAGGATCCTTAAACATTAAGGAGTAGCTAAAAATATTTTTTTGTGATCGTGGCCAAATAAAAAAGAGACAAGTGCTAGGGTTTATTAGCACTCTCTTACAAGACCATATCTCTATGAATTGAAATGTCTTCGTAGCTAAGATCATATAATATTGTATTATTGTTGTTTGAAAATGCATGCTTGTAGTTGTTATTATCAACTGTCATATAAATAACTTGTAGAAGCAGGAAAAATACAAATTACATCTTATCTACCACCAAACATCTTTGTTTGTCTCTTCCTATTGATAATTCCTACTCCAAATCACTTTCTTGCATACTACCACCCAATCATGCGACTCCTTACCCATTTAATGTCTTGTCATAAATATTGAAAATTAATTAAGGGCATATTTCTTTCAACTATGCAGTCCGACATTAGTAGTTGGTGAATAGTAATTGGAGGTTTTAAACACTAATAATTAAAAAATTACATAAATCCATGTGATTGCAATCTAGCCGGTAAGAGTGTCATTTTTATAATTTTTCAGATTATTAAATGAGGTACAGCTATTTTAATTGACTAAAATACTTCCTCCGTTCTTTTATATAAGATATTTTTTAGAGAAATATTTGTTTCATTTTATAAATCATTTTAGGCAGTCAAAGAATAATCATTTCTTTTTTTTATCAATTTTATCCTCATATACTTATTTTAACATATAATCAAAGGTAATTTAGTCATATTAACTAATTTATCTCCTATAATTAAGGCTAATAAATAAATTTCTTAATCCTGATCAAATTTTTTATACTCCTTATATAATTAAGAGAATGGTTTTTTTTATCAATTACGTTTACTGAATTTTAATATTTCATTATCTCACTTCATTTAATTATTTTGTAATTTTCAAGAAAGAAATTATTATATATCTAAGACCATTAATTAATAAAAAATTAAGTTAACAAATATTTTTTATTATCTATTTTTTAATATATATATATATATATATATATATATATATATATATATATATATATATATATATATATATATATATATATATATATATATATATATATATATTTTAATTGGTATATTATCTCAGTATATAATCTAATGTTCATCTAAAACTTTTTATGATTTGTTCTAAAGTAGTTACATTTGTCAGCTAGGAAGGGAGAATTGTACGTTGAAGGCAATATTAAATCACAAAAGGAGCAAAATGTTAACCTAATTTCTCCAACTACTTGTAAAACCTCATTTGTAATTTTCTGTTCTATCTAACGAAGCTATCTTGGTTTAAAATAAATAAATAATTTCTTCAACTCCAAGGCTAAGGTCAATGGAGTAAGACACTAGATAATAATTAAATCATTATCCATCCCATTATCTGTTATATTAAAAATATAATAATTAATCTCTTAATCGTTATTTTTCAAATTTCGCCTATTTTAATTTATCATTATAATGAGAGACAACTCAAGTTGTAAAATCTGAAGTATGGATTGAATACATAAATTAAATCAATAATTAATTAGTGATTTTTAAAAATAAATCTATTACATTAAAACTATATTTGGTTTATAAAATAGCTAAGAAATATAATAGTTATTTCATATGAAATAATTATTCTAAACTTTAATTTAAATTTTAGACAAAAAATAATAATTTTATAGAATTGTAATTTCACAATTTTTATAAAATACATATTTCATAAAAAAAAAGTAAAGAATTAGTAATTTTTAGACTATACGATAGAGTATTTCTATTTTTAATTTTAAAAAAATGTTCGCAAGTCAAAACTCACTACTATTGTTTTATTTTTTTATTATTTTCAGATTTTTATTTTTATTTTTTAAATTTTAAGTCAAATAAAAATTTTATTTATTATGTATTTAAATTATTTCTTGAATAAATTTTGGTAAAAATTATATTTAATTTTAATATTAATAATGAAATTAATTTATAAGGATATTATGATCATTTATGTGAATATAATAGTTATTCTATACTATGAACTAAATTATGAAATTGGAATAATTATTCTATTCCTACTCTATTATATTTTTCAAAAATAATTATTCGATTTTTTATATTTTATATTCTACAAACCAAACTTAGCCTAAGAGTCAATCGATCGCTCGAAACTAACACTTGATATTTAGATTCTCAACCACTAGTAAAAGAATTTTTATAAATTCTATTGACATAATAATATCTTAAATCCAATTATCAATAATTCACAATTATAACTAAAATATTATATTAAAAAAAACCCATTCACCTATGGAATTTAAATCAAAAAATTCTGTAGCTAATTTTATTTAACTACAGAATACCTATAAAATATTTTCGAATGTAAAATACTCATAGCAGATAAATCTATAATTAACTCTATAATAAGTCTGTAGGTAAATTTTGAACAAAATTTTGATAAATTCTGCTAGTAATCTATAGCTAATCTGAAGGTAAATAATTCAGTAGGTACATCCAATAATGGAGTCAGAATTGAATTTAAGGGACCCAATTGCCGACTTGTTTATCTACCTCATCTCAGTTAACAATTGTCGATTCGTATAGCAATAGGATTTAATAATTTTATAGATCAATTTTTTTTATTATTTTGAATTGTTGTACAGAGTTTATATTATAAATATTTTTTT
The DNA here is from genome assembly GCA_947687605.1 of Reutealis trisperma. Classification (NCBI taxonomy): domain Eukaryota; kingdom Viridiplantae; phylum Streptophyta; class Magnoliopsida; order Malpighiales; family Euphorbiaceae; genus Reutealis; species Reutealis trisperma. The sequence continues at coordinate 95,510 of CANTUT010000586.1, forward strand.
TAATTAGTTAATTACAAGTGCATTGTATTTAATTATGGAAATTCCTATTTAACCTCATTATTTTAGTGAATTTTTTGCCCCGTGAAACAGTAAACAACTGCAATTAACTAACTAAATAACAGTTTATAACAACAAATATTAAAAAACATTGAAAATTTCTTTATTAAAAAATAGAAAATAAAAATATGTTAGATCCAAGGACCTTAATGGATGAGACGAGAATGATAACCATCCACACCTCCTAGAAATTTCAAAACAACTGAGAGCAGAAAAATCTTAAAAAATAGAGTATATTTCTGTCTCAAAAAACATAGAAAATTAAAAGAACTTTGAACATGGAGCTCAAACCAAGGGCTTTTAACTTGTGTGAAAAGATTGATAACCAACCACACTACAGGCAGTTGCGTGATTTTGCTACACACTAAATAAAAATGGTAAACATTTGGGGGGCCCAATGCCCCCTTGGCCCCATCGTGGCTCCATCCCCGGGTAAATCCGTAGGTAAATCTTGAATAAAATCTTGTTAATGTTATAGGTAATCCATCAATAAATAATTTTATAGGTAAATTTTAAATAATATTTTTCAAATTTCATAACTAATCCATTAGTAAAATTGATTTTTTTAAAATAAAAAATTTGTCATTTGAACAACTTTCAATTTTCTAGTGCACAAAATTCAAAATATATTAAAAAGAAAAAAATAATATATAACAATTACTATCTAATAGCCTAGTCATCTCAGCTAATATCATCATCCTCGTAACTGAATCTCATTATTACTATCAAAACTTCTCCTTTTACTTGTAGTCCCTTGAATTATAATCATTTGCTTTGTAATACTTCACTTCATAATATTTTATCTCATTTTTTAAGTTCGTCTTTATCATTAAAGTTTCGCCCTTGTCTATTAAGACTCAACCTTACCATCGAAGCTTCATTTCATCACTAAACTTATTCCTTAGTGTTAGAAACTCATTGATATTGAGAGTCTATCATTCCTATTTTTTTTTTTTCTAAAACTGGTATAAAAGTCCAATAGAACTCCTTAACTATCTATTCACTCTCATCCTCATCAGTAACAATCCGTATACATTAACTTATAAGTTTCCATTACTTACCAAGTGTTTATAACAATCACAATAAATGTTCTCAATCAAATGTTATTTTGTTCTCTATCTGAAACTCTTACAAATTTCAATTACTTATAAAATTCATTGCTCAAGTTAGGCATGAAAATATAGGTAAGTTAACAAAAAATATTTAACCATAAAAGCATTCACCTTCTTTCCAACAATTTTATTATCCTTTTTTCCCTTGAAAATAATATCCATCAATTTATGAAGTTCCTAAAAGGTCCTCCATACTCAAAGCCATAAAATGACAATAAGATGGTATTCCTTTTTATAGATATAAGCGCAATTTCTTATTTGAAATTATTTTTAGCAATTTCTTATTTAATTTTTCAATATTATTCACTTTTTAATATTTCATAAGAAAGTTTATTTAATTTTGAATTTTTTTTAGTACATCAAATTTATTTTTACTATAAAATTCAAAAATTATTTTATTTTGAATTTTTATATATTATATAAATTTAATATTTTCAAATATTAAAAATTATAAAAAATATTTCAATATTTGTACATAAAAATTATTAACATTAATAATTTATTTATTAACATATTAATAAAACTGTATATTGTATCTTTGTAGGCACTTTGAATCAAATTTATTAACATATTAATAAATTTATTTTTATATCAAATTTATTTTTACTATAAAATTAATTTTTGATATTTAACAATATATAATGAATATAAAATTATTAAAAAAATTGATACAATTGATATATATATGCAAAGCACATGCAAAAATATAAAGCGCATATAAAGATTTCGTATACAGTTTTATTAATATGTTAATAATCAAATTATTAATGTTAATAATTTTTATGCACAAATATCGAAATATTTTTTATAATTTTTAATATTTGAAAATATTAAATTTATATAATATATAAAAATTCAAAATAAAATAATTTTTGAATTTTATAGTAAAAATAAATTTGATATACTAAAAGAAATCTAAATTAAATAAACTTTTTTATAAAATATTAAAAAGTGAATAATATTGAAAAATTAAATAAGAAATTGCTAAAAATAATTTTCATGCATAATCAGCAAATGTTTTTCATGTATGAAAATTTTATATATAAAAATTATTTTTTGTAATTATTTTTATGTACAAAAATTAACAAAAAAATTTTAATAATAATATTTATGTAAAAATTTTTATAATTGTGAAAATTAAAAAATATTTTTTCTAATTTTTAATAATTAAAAATATTAAATTTATATAATATATAAAAATTCATAATTTTATTTAGTTAAAATTTTTATAAAATAAATATAAATTATAAAATTAAAAATTAAAAAAAATGGTTGCCAGGTGGCAACCATGCAAAAAAAAAAAAAAAAAAAAGGGACACCGCCACTCTAAGTGGCATGTCCAAATAAAAATTACAATAACAAAATCGCCAGTCATACTGGCAAGTTTGACTGTTCTTTATGCCACATGACATAAAAGAGTATAGAATATTTTTCCACCTAACTCATATAGGAAAATATATATATATATATATATATATATATATATATATATATATATATATATATATATATATATATATATATATATATATATATATATATATATATATATATATATATATATATATATATTTTACTTAATTATGTAAAAAACCCCTACAATTGATGATGTTGATGATGACTCAACCAACACCCTAAGTGGTGGTTTAACCAACACTGTCCTCAATTACTACAACATCATGATGAAAAAGTTGAAGTTCGCAAATGCGAGGCGGCTGCTCATATCCCTTTCATCGTCTGCTCAAATCCCTTTTGCTTGGATCAAATGCCTCTCTCTAATCTCTATTTCTCTCTCTCTCTCTCTCTCTCTCTCCCTCTCTCCCTTTTTCACTGACAGCTATTCACACATTTAACTCTCACACTTGTTGACTGACCCATTTCACTCCCTCAACCCCGTCTCACCAACACACACCCCCCCCCCCCCCCCCCCCCCCCTCCATCTACTCAACTCTCTCTCTTTTTTTAACCCTAATCCTTCCTCAAAGAGACCCAAAGCTACTTGTTCCTCTTCCTCTACCCCCAACCTCCAGTTATGCCCCATCAATTATCACTTAGCTCCTAAATACCATCTCCCTGCGGCTTATGAAGATGCTATTGAAGCACTATATTGTATCAAAACTAGCCGAGAATATTGGTTAACCCTATTTACTGATATATCTAACTGTTTTCTCATAGGCACTAGTGGTAGTGGTAATATAGCATACCAAACAGGATTAATTGTGTCCGAGGGGTAATATAGCATACCAAGCAGGATTAATTGTGTCCGAGGCCAAGCAAGTACAAAAAAAAAACAAGGAAACATCAAATATCAAAGGCTTGATTCTGCACCATCCATATTTGGATGGGTTAGAGAGAATTGGATTGGAGCTAAAAATGTGAATGATCCTATAGTGCATTTGGCTGGAAATGATTTGATTTGGGAATTGTCGTTGCTTGTAGATGCAGACAAAGATCACAAGTATAGTAATGTCAAAGATGAATGAAGTTATTCGAGCAGTAGATGTAGGGGTCCTAATCGCAGATGTTTATGATGACCCGATGTGATTGACCATTAGATGGAATTGACCAAGTTTTTAAAGAGAGAGAGAGAGAGAGAGAGGGAGAGAGAGGTGGTGGTTATGGTGATTATTCTGGCATCCAATGGTGGTGAGACTGGCATGGCGATAGGGCTCATAATGGGAGCTGTGTGCAGAGGGAGATTGACATCAGCGGTGATTACAGGTTTGGTGGTTTTTATAGAGATCTAAACTTGTTTATTTACCAATTGTTGCCAAATTCTTAGGGTTAGAGATAAATTAGGCTTCCATCAAAAGAGTAGAGTTAAGACAAAAATCTGCATTTTGTAAAATATAATTCTAGTAGCGGCAGTGGCTTGATTAGCGACAGTAGATTTTAATTTTTCAATGTTTTTTGAGTTAGGGTTTAGATTTGGGATTTGGAAAGGAGATTGAAGAGAAGACGAGGGTAATATGGATATTAGTAAAATAATACTTTTTAATTTTTTTATTTTTTAAAGTAGGATTTTTCTGACTGGTAACCCCTTAATGTAAAAATTTTAAAAATTTATATATTTTTTTTAAAAAAAATTATGTAGTAATCATATTAAAACATTATTAAATTATACTTTCTCCATTTCATAATAATAGTTGTTTTAGAAAAAAAATTTATTTCAAATTAATTATCATTTAAAAAATTTTGTACAGTATTTATTATCTTTTATTCAATTTTACATTCATTTTCAACTTCATTTTCTTTTATATTTTTTATGCAATATTTATCATTTTTAATAATAAAAGAAGGGTATATTTATTTATCTTAATAAAAATTAAAATTATTTAATATTTTTTTTAATATACATATAATTTATTAAAATAATTATTATTATGAAATAAGGGAAATGGTAATTTTCTAAGCTATTTACACGAGAATGATAAAAAAATAAAAGGCAATGGGGCATGCAATAATTGCCCGTGCGTTTACGCTTTTATTAAGGGGCATGTGTTGACACATAACTGCCATAACTACCGGAGCAGCTCTTTCCTCACATGCACTGCCTTTAAAATATTGGGCCCACTTTTACTCTCTCATGTGATTCATTGCCACGTCTCTTGTTGGCACCTTTACCTATTTGACCAACCCTACCTTGTACTCACTCTTAACGAATTCCCTCCCCAATTGTCCTCTTCCTTTTTTTAATTAGATTTTATTAAATTATTTAATTTTAATCTGATCTATTTCTAATTATAATAATTATTTAATTTGCGAGTTCAAATTCTAGGAATATATACTCGTTCAATTGCACCTCTAGCTCAAATCTAAATTATTATTATTATCAAGAGGGAGACTATTTCCAAAGAAGACTAAAAAGGCATCCCTAACAACTACAATTTTAATAATAAAAACAGAATCATTCAATTCAGGTATGCTTTTTTTTTTTTTTTTGCCTTATTATTATTAGTATTTCTTTCCTCCTCCTCACATGCACTTACTTTAGCTTAACAAGGTTTGTGTCTCTTGCTATGGAAACCAATACCATGCTCAAATATAAAATTTCATTATTACTAGAAATTTTCGGCCCTGTTATTATAATATATGAAACTCTTTGCTTATTATTAAATATCAAAATGCAAATTTCAGTCCTCTCTCTCTCTCTCTCTCTATATATATATATATATGCCACATGTGGCTTTGTCACTACATTTGGTGAAATAGTTTGCCACAGTACAATTTTTAATTTTTTATGGTCACGGGCGATTTAATTTAAAGCCCCTTTAATATATATATATATATATATAGCAAAAGAAATTTTGCAAAAAAATGTTCAAAATTTAGCTGCAAAATAGATTGTTACCATATGGCAAGCAATTCTTTCTGTATTTGATTTTGATATGAAATATATTAAAGCAGATACAAAATCAATTCCAAACTTTTTAACCTGTGAATTCCTTAAAAACAAGTAGTGATGTCTAGAAAATCTAAAAATAAGGGCAAAGCCCAACAAACTTCAAACAATGAGAATAAGGCCAAGGCTCAAACCTCTTCAAACAAAAACCCAAACACTTCAAATATCATTGTTTCAAACTAGCTTTGTTCAACCCAACCAATAAAGTTTTGGATGAATATTGTCCTTGAAGAAGAACAAACTGAGATCCAAAACTCTCAAGCCCAAATTAAAAAATAGGTTGAACAATTAACCCAATCGCCAGAATTTCTCCTGGCACTTTAAAAATCACAGGTCTCCTCTTCAAAATCCTCTCCAACATCCTCTTCTAAGGACAAAGATAAAGGTAAAATTTCAAACTTTATTTCAAATATTAGGATGGTTGATTTTCCCTCTCAAAACCCATCTCAAAATATTTCAAAACTAAATGCTCAAGAAATTGTTTTATCACAGAAAAAACAGTTTTTAAAAACAAATGAGTATTCAGAAAAATTTTCTTTTCAAATTGTTTTAACAATAAAAGAAGGATTTTATCATGAAAATCTATTCAACGCAGCAACAAAAATTTTCTAGTAAGATGGTTCTTCAAACCATGGAATAAATTCAAATCCCAATCTTTTTATCAAGCTATTGTTGAAACCACATACTCCACTAAATTCAAACATTTCACAAAAGATAAAAGTCACCCAAATCCAGCCTATTCAAACTGCACCATTTAAAAATTATCCACTTTATGGATTGGGGAAAAGACTTAACCTTTTTCTGTAGACCTTTATACTAGAGTTAGCCATTACTAGTATTTCAATTACTAATAATAGGCATGGTGTAACTCATTTTTTATTTCAAATCACAAACATAGTCATTCATGGCTATTTTATTTTGATAAAAACTTTCAAACTTCTAAACTGTCTTACTCGTTCATTAAATGGTGGAACTACTTTGAGAACTTATCAGAAATCCTAATTTTTGAAGTTAAACCTTGTTATGCACTATTCAAAAGTAATTTCAAACCAACCACCACAGAAAAGAGATTTAACCCTTTTCTCATTTTCTGTTTAAAATTTTTCCTTCCATGGGTATATGGTATTTTGCTTACCACCAAACTCAGAATGAACAATACAATTTTATCAAAAGATACAAAGTCAAATGGTGGATTCTTTCAACAACACGGTTACCACAACCAAGATTAAAAAATGGCTAATTAAGAACAATCATCTCTAATGCCCGAAAGAAACAAGTACCTTTTTAGCACAAAAGTCATTTATTCTTTCAAAATTAGTAGCAGCGCAATCTGAGGATGAATTTTATCAGATGGTTCACCAAATCATAGATAATAAGTCAACCTTTTCAAAAGCAGCTTCTTCATCAAGTTCCAGATTTAGGAAGCTTATGAGTTAAGCACCATCATTGTAATCTTTAGCTTTGAGAATTCCCTTTCATACCTTCAAACTTGTATCTCTATAGTTTACAAATATCAACTTTATTTATAGATTATATTTTCAAAAATATATATAAGGTATATTTCATTCAAACTCTTGATTATTTAATATTTGTATTTATTTATTTCAAACTATAAATAACAAAAGTATGCTTTGTGCTTACCTTTTTGCTGAGTGAGATCCTGCACATCAGAAACAGTGAAATTTATTTGTTTTGTTTAATTTTCTATTTTCTAAACCTATATCAGGAGCAGTAATTTTAGGAACAAGGTTTTGCCAAGATAACTTATTAACCAAAGGAACTTTTTCTTGTTTGAATGCTTCTTCTTTAGAGGTATCTATGATTTATTCTATAGCACTAATAGTTTTTTGGTGAGACTGTATAGTGTCAGAGACCATAGGATTGGACGACTCAAAAGTAGAGGTTTGGTCTACCTTCTTAATTGGTCTATAATTGCTTGAACAAACTCAAGTTTATTGGTTTGAAATTGATGTGTGTGTGTGTGTGTATAATCAGTTTATGACCAACAAGGTGATTGATGGGCTGAACTTCAATATAAGAGGCTTAAATAGAAGTTCTTCGATGGGTCTGTAAGATAAGAAAAACAAGTCAAAGAGTGCCAAGCTTAGGACCCTCTGAAAAATCAAGTCAGTATCGAACTGGCTGGCGAAGTAGTCGAAAAGAAGGAAAACCTGTTCTATGAGACCTTAAGTTTATGTAAAAGAATGGATGTGAAAGAGTGTAGAATTTTATTTACCTAAGGTTGAAGAAAGGTTAGCCTTTTATACGCTGGGTCCTAACATCTTCATCTAGACAGGTATCATCATGTAGTTCATTGTTGAGCAATATATATTGATTGTTATATTGTGTTGAGCTGGCCATAGAGAGTGTCCTCAGAAGTGTTAAAACATTGCACACTGCCTTTTGGTAATTTATTTTTAACAGATGGCCTTCTCACGGGTCTAACATGTCATTGCAGTATATTCTCTTGAACGTGTTCTCTAAGTATGAAGGGAGATAAGTGATCATGCTTTCCTTACTGGAGAAGGAGTTAATCTTGGGCTCCAAGATTATATGCCTGACGACGTATGGGCTTGTGACGAAGTGAGATGAGTTATCCAAATAGACTTTGCTTCCTTAGGCCTATTAAGTTTTTAGCATATTTTGTCTCTCATCAGTGTATATATATATATATATATATATATATATATATATATATATATATATATATATATATATATATATACACGCACACATACACACATATATATATATGTATATGTATATCGATATATTAATTAAATATGCCAAAAAATAATCAATCTCACGTAACATTATTAATCTATCTAATATAGGGTTGTATATTACAATGCAAAACAATTAAACATAATTTGATTGATCTGTTTAGTACATATCCCACAAAAAATGGAAATGTTGATAAGTAAGTGTATACTAAATTTAGCATAAGTTATTTGGTTTTATGAAAAATGATTATAACACTATTATAAGTAACTTCTTTTAATAGCTTGTAATTTAATCATATAATTTGAAATAAATTTTGACGCTAATAAGAATTATTAGTATTATCATTCAATGTATAAAACTCATAATAATTTTTTTTTTTTACAACACTATTATACATGCATTTGATAATACCACTAGCATGATATGTATAAAGACATTTAAGTAGTATTTGATAATCTCATTTAGTACTTAAAAATTAAATTTATCAACACTTAATTATTTTAAATTATTCAATAACGTTTATTTTAAAAATCTCAATTAAATTAGAAATTACTTAGGCCATGTGGACTATCAAGGGACCATATAGACCATGTGAACCATAAGTGGGTTAGATTAAAATGATCAAATCAAGATTTTTAACTTAAAATTTGTACTAAATATAATAAATTTTTAAATTTTTAAATATTTTTACAGTTTAAAAATTATATCACTTATATATCATTCAATACTTAAATTTTCAATTTTAACAAATATTACTTCAGTAAGATTGTTAATTTTCTGTTAATTGTTAATTTTAACCGTATATATCATAAATGATGTAAAATTAATGTTGTTAATTATAATATGAATTTGTTGTAGTGCACCAGCTACCCTCTTATATTTCAATGCGTGGCTCAAATTTGTTGAGCCTCATAATATATAATATAGAAAAAAGAAAAGTTGATGAAAAGGAACAGGAAAAAGTTAGTTTCAAAAAAAAAAAGAACAGGAAAAAGTTTATGAAAAATTAAGAAGAGGGAGAACCACGTAACATGGGAACATATGTAATGTACGTATAATTCACATGGGAATGCGATAGGTATCAGAATGTAGATTTTATAGCAGCTAAGTATATTTTCCTTGGAATGATTTTCCTTATAATAATAACAATAAGAGAGAAAAAAGAAGGAAGATGGGGGAGCAGGAGTATCAAAAGCCACATGGGTTTTGCCAACGCAAAGGCATAAAATCTGAATGTGTGGGGATAGGTTAGGTATGGTAGTTGGAAAGTTCTATTTCACGCTTTTGTAACGGACCAACCAACACTCTCTCACTCTTCATCGAAGTATTTAATTTTGGAAGTAGATCTCATATTTAAGTAGGACGATATTAATTTTTTTTTTAATGCTAAAATAAACTATTTATTTATTTAATTATATATGTGTGTAAATTATATATAGAATTTACCAAAATTCTATTTGTATGTGTAAATTATATATATATATATATATATATATATATATATATATATATATATATATATATATATATATATTTGTATGATTCATTTTTAAGGCTATTAGGTTTCAAATTTGAATTTTAATTAGAGTAAATTTATTGAAAAAATCATATATAATTTGTAAATATTATATAAATTTTAAAAAGTTATTTTAAATGTTGGATTTATCTATCACTTCATACTAGCAGTTAAGGGTTCAAATCGTTAAGAATCAATCTCACATTGAAAAAAATACACTAAAAATATATAGATATATAATGATTTGATTTTAACTATCTAATTGGTTAGGTATAATTTTTTAGCAATGATTAATCAAACTCATTAAATTCAATTCATTTGTAAACTTAATCTATACCCATTTAAATTACTTTTATCCTTTCAATTCAATTTCTATCACAAATTTCAAATGCTAGTTTTCAACCACTAATTCAATCAAACTGATTATTTTAAATGAGAATACATTTATAATTTTTTTAATATATTGAAAATTTTAAAAGAAAAATCTGAGAAAATTTGAATTTTTTGTTATTTTTTCTTTGGAGAATGAAATATAAAAACTCAGAAGTGTTGAAAATAATAAAATGTGGGCGAGAAATTCATTAAAAAAAGAAAAAAAAAATGAAATGAACAAGTCAAGCACGGCGTTTCATTATCTTCAAGAAAGCAGGCACAGGCCACTTAGAATCAGCTCTCAAGCTGCGTTGTATCTGACAAAGCAAAAACCTAAATACCATCAGCTGTGCTGTAGCTGACAAGGCAATAGCCTAAATGTCATCATCACATCAGCTAACCTCATTTTCATTCTCATTCTTGCAAGAAAAAAAAAACATAAAAGAAGTAAAAAAAAAAAAAAGTCAAGTTCATGGTCTATATATATATATATATATATGTATACGCAGTGGCGGATCTACCATGGGGCAGTGGCGGCAGTGGCCCCTACTGACACATGGAATTCTTTGGTATATATGAGTAGATGATAATCTCAATGACACTAGGCCCAAAAAAAAAAAAAAAAAGGGGGTCAAGTTCAAGGTCTCTCTCTATATATATATATTGAAATTTATCTTCTAGCTGAATTGTATTGGCTTATACGGTCATGATAGCCACTTAATTCATGCTGTTGAATTCAAATGAGTTATCAACATCATTCTAATTTAGTGTTTATTTTATAATATAAAAAATTAGGGTTTAAATTATAACGTTCCATTTTTTATTTTTAAAAAAATCTGCTAAAGTAAATATAATATGTTAACTTGGTAATTGATTTACTATAAAACAATTATTATTTAGATTATATCTCATGGTCGACATTTAAAAGATAATTTCTAATTATATAAATTAAATGTTATAGGTATATATTCATATTCACTTGGAGAGAAAATCTAATTAATCTTATAATAAACATCTAAAATAGCAAAAAAAAAACCAATATTTATTATTGACAAAAAAAAATTACTTATATATACTGTTTTAGATTTTTATTTAAAATTTTATATCAAGTTAATAGTATAATGCCCTTTGTTTATCTAATAATTCAAAGTACAATATTTTCCTTTCCCTTTATTAAAAATTTCACTATTTAAAAAAAAAAAGAAAAAGAAAAAGAGCAATCAAAATTTTAACATAAAACTTTTTTTTAAGAAAAAAATTACTTATAAAACTGTTTATATTGCATTGTTCTAAATTTTTATTTTAAATATTCATTTTAAATTGGATAAATGATATACGAATAAATCTTATGTTCAATTAACATTTTAACTTTTAAACAACAATCGCATTATACAATGATGGAGTTACAGGGTAAAAGTGATCATAGCAGTCTAACCTATGAATATAAAAAATTTTGGATATAAAATTTTAAAAATTTAATAATATATTATATTTGACAATTGTTTTAAGTGAATTTTTTTAAATATATAGAAATCGACTTAGTTATATATACTATTTAATGTAAATTATAATTTAAAAAATTTGCTGTTTTCTGCCACTGGCATTAGATACTGAGAGTTACTAAAACTTGGTGGGTTCCCCTAAAAGAAAAGTGCACTTTTGAACCCTTTTTTTTTTTTTTTGACTTTTTGTCTAAAATGCTTAGTGAATAAAATTTATTTTCCGCTCCCACTTTTTGATGCATTTCATAAATTAATTATAACTAAAGTCTTAGAAATGCAAGAGGAAAAACCATGAGCTACAAGAAATCTTTTATTTTTTGAAATTATTATTATATATACCTTTGATTTCAAAATACATAGCATGTGCTCCTCTGCTTGGACTTTTAGGGCTCGTAGGTATCCTTAAATTATGGGAGTCCCTACTTTAGGAATCATGGAAATTTTGACAGAGATGACCAGGACTAATGGTCTTTTTTTATTATTTTTTTTTTTTTTCAAAAAAATATATATACTTTATCATTATTTTTATATATGAACATTTATTAACGCATTGACAAAATGCAAGAAAATCATAGCAAGCTAATGGGTATATAATATTAATTAACTTTTGTTTTTTATTATTTTTTGAAATTAAACATGCAATTTATTGACAATCAACAGTTTGAACATCCACAGCATCATGAACTTCCAAGACATAAACTGGTAGGGCATTGACCCACTGCTAACTTGTCTGATCGTCTAGCTTCTAACGCCAAAACATTAACTTCATTATAATTACTTTTTATTTTAATGACACTAAAATCATTTTTAAAATCGTTAAGAGCTTGTTGTCATTGCATTTTGAAAATCGTTTTTCCAATTTTTTTTTTAATTTTGAAAGATATTGTTTGAAAAAAAAAAGTTAAATAATTTGTTTTCAAAAAGCAAATTTGAAAAAAAAAGTTTAAAAATTAAAAAATAATCAATTAAATGAAAATTTTAAAAATATTTTTTTAAGCAATTCTAAAATATTTTTTTTAAATTCAAATATCGGTGAGTCGTCAAAGTTGGTCATGTGATGAATTGACCAAACAAGCACATATGTCTTAATTAATTAAGAAAATAATTTTAGAAAAAAAAAAGGAAAAAGGAAAACCCTTCAACAAGCCAAGTTGATGTTTTCTGGCTTCACAATTAAATAAATATTGTCCTATCCACTGATTCAAATATATTGCGAATCTGTACATGAGAATAAATTCAAAGATAATGGTACAATTAATCAACCACCATACTAAATAACTCTACTGTGTACATAGCGAATACTGATAAATACTTTTTCTTTTTTTTTTTTTTCGTAATGACACATAAGTTATATTAAATTTTATAAATATATAAGATTCGTAAATTTAACTTATGTGTTATTATGAAATAAATAAATAAATAAAAAAAGGTAAAAAAAAAGTATTTAATACTCCTCACGCAGGAGTATGGTGAGCAAAACTAAACTGAAATCAAAAAACTGAACAAAATCGATTGATCCAATTTAATTTTTTAAACTTCAATCCGATTCGATTTGAAATTTTTAAAGTCAAATTAAAATGTTAGTTCAGCTCGATTACTCAAAAAATTTAGTTAAAACTGAACCAACTGAATTATATACATTGAAATTTTAGTATAAATTTAGAACAAAAAAAAAAAAAAAAGGAAGTTCAATAGAAGATCAAACCAACCAATCGAATCAAACCAAATCGGATTTTTCAATTCAATTTGGTTCGGATCCTTTCCTAAGTTCAATTTGATTTGATTATAAAAATATATTATCGGTTGTTAGGTTCCTAATTAAGATTTGATTTTAGATTCCTATTTATACTTGTTAATATATTTGTATATATTTTAAGTTTCTAATTAGGCTTGATTATGAGTTATTAATTAGGCTACTATTTTTCTTTTTCCTTCACACTTTTGTTGTCACGCCCCAAACCGAGGGCATGTGACCGGCATTAGAATAAGGGAAATGCACATGGCTACCAGTACCCGTAGTAAGCCTAACCCAAAACACATAACAGAAAACCCAAAACTGAAAAGGGTTATGGGCCCAAACAGGTTAAGCACATCTAAAAAAATCACAACATAAAAATAAAGATCTCATTGGGCTAACAACTCATTTATTTCATTTATCTCAAGAATGTAGTAAATTACAAAAGTTCTGCTTAATAACATATTTTAACTCTTTAAGATACATTGACTCTGAATAACAAATGATATGATTAGAATAAGAACAACTCATTTAACTAGAATAAACTTTGGTCACGAATTACGATAAACAATGCTCACTGAAAAACGTGAACGTTAACCAATCGTCACAAACTCACTACTAATGAACTCGTCTCAACACGTAAAATCTGAAAATACAATTTGTTTCTTTTGGTTCGTCGGAACCTGCGTCGGCAATCCGGTCGATCACCGGAGTTCGGTCAAAATCAAAATCATCCAAAATTAGTAATTTATATACCAAATTAAAGCTTAGAGAAAGAGGAGTCCGATGATATCAAAATCACCTTGAACGGACGTCAGAACTGGCCGAAATTTAGCTCGAAAGTTTCTTCCGGTGGACGTTGCGGCGGTTGGAGAAGGCTGACGGCGGCGATTTTCGGTGGACGGCTTGGTCGGCACCTCAGGAACCTCCTTGGCAGGCACGTGTCTTCTTCCGGTGACCGGACGACGGTCCAACAGCAGATAGTCCCTCCTTCTTCTCTCTCTCTCTCTCTCTCTCCCTTGGTTGCCTCTCCCTGTAAGCAGCCTGCAATCCTCCTCTATATATATATACTAATAATAATAATAATAATAATAATAATAATATTAATAACAATAATAATAATAATAATAATAATCATAATAATGAAAATGATAGTAACAATAATAATAATAATAATACTAATAATAATCATAATAATAATAATAATATCACTAATAATAATAATAGTAATAATAATAGTAATAATATTAATAACAATTCTAATGATAATAATAATAATAACAATAATTCATAATTTACATATTAAGAATAATAATTTACAACATAAATTTCTATATATATAACAATAATACTATGAACGATAATAATAATTCAATTAATACAATTAATTCATAATAATAGTAATTATAATGGAAATAAAAACTTCCAATAAAGATATTATAATTAAACTTATAATATTAATTAATACCTTTATTAATACTCAAAAATACAATTTCTCCAAAAACCCACATAAAACTTTTCATAATAATATACATATATAATACTTAAATAAAATTACCATTTACAATACATATTCAAATAGTATGAATATTTATAATTTAGTAAAACATAATTCCAATTCTTACTTTAATAAGGAAAATAATAAAATATACTTTTTTAATAAAATATAACTTATAATATTTACTTAATTAAATAATTAAAATAATATAATATTATCATTCCGTACAAAATAGAATTTTTGAAAAATAATTAAAAATTCAGGGTATTTCATTTGTGCATATAAAGAAGTGTTATTTTATTGTATTAAACACACAATAATAAACAATTTTTCATCATATTATATTTCTTCTTATTTATTTTAAGTTAGTATTAGAGCCAACCTTTAAAAGGTTGGTTTGATCTTAGAAATTTGTGTCTTTTTTTTTCTTTTTATTTTCTCTCTTTAAAAGTTGACCGGCTGGTTTTGTTCAATTTTAGTTAATTTTTCTACGACCCGGACCAATTCCGAAGGTTTTTCACTCTCCTTAATTCATTTTTGAGGTTATTTTTTTTTCTTTTTCAATTCAACCTCCATCTACCAGTTTCAAATTCAGTTATTCATTTTTTTTTCTGCACCATTTTTATTTATTACTATCATGACTGCCTCTGATAATTCTTATTATGTGACCCATCCTATTACTATGATTTTTAATGGTTCAAATTATGATTTATGGGCTCAAAAGATGTGTAGTTTTCTGAAAGGGAGTCTCTTTTGGCGTATTATTACTGGTGAAATTATGAAACCCTCTAAATAGGATGATGAGATAGAAACTAAGTTTATTGAAAAATTAGATCAATGGGATAACAAAAATCATCAAATTTTAATATGGTTTCAAACTACTTTTCAACCAAATATTAAGTTGGAATTTCGCCATTTTGACTGTGTTAAGGATGTTTGTGATTTTTTACAGATACATTATGCAGTTTCTGATGATGTTCATCAATTTCAGCTTTACCGTTGCCTTCGTCGTATACATCAATAGCCTAATCAGACTATTCACAGTTATATTTTTGAGTTACAAACTTTATGGGATCAATTGGCAGCCTGTGATCTTGTTTGGCTTAATACAGACTTTGCAGCCATTTATACTACTCTTCGAGATTACCAACGTGTGTGGCATTTACTTATGACTCTTCATGTTGAGTTTGAGTCTATTTGTGCTGCTCTTCTTCACCGCAGTCCACTCCCTAATCTTGACATAGTCATTCGAGAGGTACTTTCTAAGGAAACTCGACTTAATACTCTCCGTGCCAAGCAATCTCTCTCTTCTACAAATGTGGTTATCACTGCTCTTTAGCTACTGCTGTCACCTCTCCTTCCTCCAAGGGATCTTGCAAATATTGCAAACAAAAAGGACATCTTGTTTCTGCTTGTTCGAAACTTGAAGCTAAATGAAAGAACTCTAGCCAAGGAAATTCAGCTAAATCTCATAATTAGTCTCGGTCCTTGAGTACTTCTAATGCTGTTGCTACCACTGAGGGTTCTACTTCTGAGGATACTTGTCCTCATTTTTCCTTAAAAGATATTTAAGCTATTCTTCAACATATCCAATCTATCTCTGGTACTCCTCCTTATCCTATCCTCTCTGTCACTCTAGGTACATCTACTTCTTGGTTTTTTGACTCTATCTATTGTAATCATATAACCTCTTACTCTAGATTATTTAGTTTTGTCTCCACTCTAACTCATATACTGATTGTCCACACTACTGATAATTCCATCTTGCATATTAAACATCTAGGTACTATTTTAAATTCCCATTTGTCATTATCGAATACCTTTTATGTTCCCAAGCTATCTCTTAATCTTATTTTTATTGGTCAGTTATGTGAACTTGGTATTAATATAACCTTTTCAAGTCATGGTTGTACTATGCAAGATTCACAGACAGGCAAGATTCTTGGGACAGGCCGTAAAGTTTGTTGATTATTTGAGCTTATTTCTCTTCAACTACTCTCTCAAATTGTTGCGGAAGTTACTTCTTCTAGCTTGCTTATTTATGTCTTGGTTATATTTCTCCTTCTAGATTAGGTCCTTTGATTTTCAGTGGATGTTTAAGATCTGTTAAAAATGATCACTTTGATTGTGTTTCCTATCAACTTTCCAAATATCATGCTTTACCATTTAATATTAGTGACTCTGTTTCTTCTACACCATTTGATTTTATTTATTCTGATATTTGGGGACCTGTATCTCATGTTACCATGGGTGGTTCTAGATATTTTATTATATTTATTGATGATTATTCTCGGTATGCATAGATTTATCTAATGAAAAATTGATCTAAGTTACCTCAAATTTGTATTCAATTTACTACGATGATTAAAATGCAATTTTCTCTCAATATTAAAGTTTTTCATACAGATAATATTCTAAAATATTGAGAAACTAAACTATGTTAATTTTTCGCCACTCATGGTACTCTTGTTCAATGTTCCTGTCCTGGTACTTCTCAACAGAATGGTCATGTAGAATGTAAAAACACAGGCATATTTTGGATATTGTTCGGTTTCTTCTTATGTCATCTTCATGTCCTGAGATTTTCCAGGTTGTGTGAACTCTCAATTTTGCACATTTATCATCTAGCCGCAGTTTGATACCGGCTAAGTTTAGTGCAATATGTAAAGCTAATAAGGCGGTCTCCCTAGCAGGTTAGTAGACAGGGGTCAAGAGGGCAACCCATCCAGAACAAAAAATTGACTGTCAATCATATTATTACAAGCATACTTAATTTTCAGAAACCGATACTTTTCTTATCCTGACCAGACATTTTGTATTAGACAGTATTTTTCTGATACTAACCAGGTCTTTTCTCAAATTGATTGCTATATTATTCTAAATTAATTTTGAGTCTACCAACACTGACTGATAAGATTTTTGAATTCTATAACTCCCAAAAACTGATTTGAAAAATCTCAAAAACTAATCTAAAACCTCCAAAAACTAGCTAAAAAAGATCTCAAAAAGCGCGCTGAGCTGTGCCATGTGGCTGCCGTATGGCAGGCCTGCGACATTGAGTCAGAATTGTGCAACGTCGCAGACTACACTTGCCATATGCAGCAAATCTCTGATGTGGTGCTACTCATGCACTGGTGCAGTGCCGCACAGGCTTACCACAGCATTGCACCTTTCTGACGTGAGTAGATCCCTCCTATGTAGAAAATAATCTTTTTACCTCCCAATATGATTTTCCAACCCTTTTTAGCCCTATCCCTTATGTTCTTTTCACATTTGCACTACCTAAACTATCCTCATCTCCCTTTGCCTATAAATAGGCCATTCATCTTTCATTCCAAGATATCTCTTGAATTAGTATTGATGCTTATCTACTAGTTCCTCTCTTCTTCTACCTCCAATCACTCTCTAATTAATTAATTAATTAATTAATTTTCTCACTCTAAGCAAGTTAATTAATATTTTTTATTAACTAAAACCCTCTTTTTTTAATTAAAATTAATCAATCAATTAATTAATCTCTTTAATTAATTAATTAATCACTTTTCAAAATCAAATTAATCCTTTTTAATCCACATTTCATCCAAATTAATTAATTAATCATTTTAATTACTTAATCCATCCATTCATTACATCATATTAATTAATTAATTAATCATTTTAATTAATTAATTAATATCTCAATCAATCCAATTATTCAGTTTCAATAAAATGGAATGTAAATCCGAACCTCAAATCCAAATCTCAATTAATCTCCTTTACCCTTTTTAATTAATGTAATTTGTGAATATTTACTTTAATTGTTTTACTAATCTCCCATACGTCATGCATTCATGTTATGCCATATTCATGCATTTTTTTTCACATCATCTTATAAATGTCATTCATGAAATCAAATTTTCTAAAGTCAAATTAAACTTAAGAGCTAAATTTAAATTATTTAAAACTAAAAACCTAGCCCTTGAACTCAACCTAATTCAAGACTAGTGATTTTATCCTTGGGTAATTAATTGAAATTAATGAATTGGAGTCAATTGTGTTTTTCCTTAATTTTTCCATTTAAAAATAAATTAGGGTGGCGACTTCCAAAATCATTTTCAAAAATCAATCAATTTGAACCCGAGGGTTCTATCGTGAGTTTAAAACCTAAATGAGCATCCCGATTCCCTCTAACGGATCGGGCCGGTGCTTGGGTGAGATCTCATAGGGTGAAGCCACTCTAACAATTGTTTATACAATTAATCATATCCCTTCTTCTGTCATTAATAATATTTCTCCTTATAAGCGTCTTTATGGTCATTGTCCCAAGTATCACAGTTTTTGAATTTTTGGATCTGCTTTTTTGTTCACCTTCAGTCACATGAATATACTAAATTAAAATCTCGAGCTTGATTATGTTGTTTCTTGGGGTATGGCATTGAACATAAGGGTTATCAGTGTTGCGATCCGTTGTCTCAAAGTCTTCATATTTCCCATCATGTCACATTTTGGGAACACAAGATGTTTTCTTCCATATCTGCCTTCAAAGTCACATCATCTTCTTATTCTTTACTGATCCTACTATCACTTTATTTTCTGATGATTCTCTTGCAGGTTTAGTTGGCTCAAATAGCTCAGATCTCCCTCAGCCTATGCATGATGATCTTCCTTCTGTGGATCCTCAACCTTCTTCGTCTACTATTCAACCCTCTTTTGATCCTCCACTTCGTATTTCCTCTTATGTAAGTCAATCTAATATCACTGTTCGTGATTATCATTGTTATTCTACCATTGTTTCTCTTTATGAGTCTTGCACTTATCGTGAGGCAAGTACTAACTCTTTATGGCAGCAAGCAATGGCAGAAGAACTAAATGCACTTACTTTCACACATACATAGGACTTGGTTAACTTACCTCCAAACAAATATGTGGTGGGTTGTAAATGGGTCTATAAAATCAAGACTAAGGTTGATGGTTTAGTAGAATGATATAACGTTCGACTTGTAGCTAAGGGATTCACCCAAGAATATAGGATTGATTATGTGGAGACTTTTGCTCCTGTAGCTTGCATCACTTTTGTCCGTACCCTCATTGCCATTGCTCCTATTAAGCATTGGACTTTATTTCAAATGGATGTTAAAAATGCATTTTTAAATGGGGATCTCAATGAAGAAGTCTACATGCAAGCTCCGCCTGGTTATGATCATCCACCAAATAAAGTATGTCTTTTTCGCAAGGCATTGTATGGACTTAAACAGGCACCATGTGTTTGGTTTGCCAAATTTAGTTCCACTATTTGTCAGTTTGGCTTCCAATCCAATCCCCACGATAATGCCTTATTTCTTCGAAAGACTAAGTAGGGTACTATTATGTTATTACTGTATGTTGATGACATGATTATTACTGGTGATGACACTCTAGGTATCCATGATCTCAAGACCTTTTTTAGCTGCCAATTCGAAATGAACGATCTTGGAAATTTGAGTTATCTCTTGGGTCTAGAGGTTACTTCTGATTTCACAGGATATTATTTATCTCAGGCCAAGTATACTATTGATCTTATCTCTCATACGGGTCTTACTGATGATAAGATTGCCCACACTTCCATTGAGGTGAATGCTCATTTTTCTGCATCTAATGGTTTTCCTCTTTCTAATTATACTTTATATCATCCACCTGTTGGCAGTCTTATCTATCTTATTATTACTCAACCTGACATCACTTATGCGGTTCATGTTGTTAGTCAGTACATGATAGCTCCTCATACAACTCATTATGCTACTATTCTTCATATTCTTCGTTACATCAAATGTACCTTGTTTCATGGTCTTCATTATTCCAGCTCTTTCTCTCTTTAGTTATAAGGATATTCTAATGTTGATTGGGTTGGTGATCACATAGATCGACACTCTACTATTGGTTATTGCTTCTTAGTTGGCACTTCGCTTATCTCTTAGTGTAGTAAGAAGCAAACTATTATCTCTCACTTCAGTACAAAAGATGAATATCGAGCTTTTACTGATACTACTTTTGAACTTTTATGGCTTCACTGGTTGCTTCATAATTTGGGCAATTCATTTTCATTTGCTACTCCTCTTCATTGTGATAATCATAGTGCTATTCAGATTGCTCATAATGATATTTTTCATGAATGCACAAAATATATTGAGATTGATTACCACTTTGTGCGTCATCATGTTCAACACAATACACTTCATCTTGTTCCTGTCTCTTCTCAAGAACAACTTGCTCATATTTTCACCAAAGCTCATTCTGTTTTGCTTCTTGTTTTCGCGATCTATTTCCAAACTCATGCTGTTCAATACTTTACCACCTTGAGTTTGAGAAGGGGTGTAAGGTTCCTAATTAAGATTTGATTTTAGATTCCTATTTAGACTTGTTAATATATTTGTATATATTTTAGATTCCTAATTAGGTTTTATTATGAGTTTTTAATTAGATTACTATTTTTCTTTTTCTTTCACACTTTTGTGTATATAAAGAGATGTTATTTTATTAAATCAAACGCACTCGTCATATTATATTTCTTCTTTTTTATTTTAAGTTCTGTTATTTAATTTTTTCGGTTCAGTTCAATTTAAACGGAACTGACTATTTGCACACCTCGTGTAAGAGGCAAACAAATATACTAAGTGCAGCTGTTAGATATAGAGCTGTTGGATATAATTGTGATTTATACTGAATAATTGGGTCAAATCCGTTTGATAGAAAAAATAAACTAACAGTTGTTAGCTATTAGAAGTTCAAACACTGCTAATTCGAAAAGTTCATTTTATAACTTTTTCCCATCAGCTTGTAATTGTTTTAAATTTAGACTATCTTACCCTTATAAAATTATTACTAATAAAAAATTAATTTTATATAATTATAATAATAATAAATAATTATCAAAATATTATAAATAATATTTGTAAAAAATTCCATATGCATATTTAAATGAAAAATATAAATACATAAAAAGCAATTATTTATAATTTTTCATTTACTAATTTATCATTTTTACAGTTTATATCACACTAAAAAAAAAAACAACTGAAATATAGAATAATAATAATAATAATAATAATAAATCATATTGTTAACCGTCATTTAATATTTCAACAACAACTGCTAGTAAAATTTTACTAAACAATAATATTTTTCAGCTACGTAATATCAACCATAAGTTACTAATTATTTATAAAAGTTATCAGTTACTAGCTGCCAATAATAGCTAAACCAAACAGGCACTTAAGCCTCGTATATTTTTAAGGTCATTTTTCTCTTTTATCTTTCTTACAAGTGTACCATACATGTATGTTTTTCTTTCTTATTGAAAATATATGAGGCAAACAAGTAATTTCACAAGTAAATATTATACACAGTTTAATACATTTTAATACTAATACTTGTATTATATTTAATATAACTTTAAAGTTAGTGGAAATTGCCTATATTGCATTGAACATATCACTGGTCTTATATCACAATGAAAAAGATTTAAACTCAATTTTTAAATTTTCAAGTTGTTTATTATTAATTGTTAACCAATATGATATTAGCAAATGGCTGAGGTAAATCCCTATAAGTGTCATTTGTGAGAATTATTACAATATAATAATATTAATTATTAGTATATCCTGAAAGATCGATATTATATAATATTAGTTAATTATGAGTATATCCTGAAAGATCGATATTGACAGCAAGAAAGGAAGAAAGTCAGTATAGTTTCTTCTCGTTTCAAATTAAAGGAGCATCATCTGCATCCCCTTCTTTTCCCATAACATATAGTAATTATATATATATATATATATATATATATATATATATATATATATATATATATATATATATATATAATAGAATGAATTTACGTATACAAGTTTTCTTTGCAATCAAATAATATCATAACACATACTAGTTTTCATTTGCTAAGGTAAATCTTTATTCTTAATTTGAAATTTCTAACTATTAGATTAGATATTGACCCAAAAATTTATTCTGATTTTGTTTTCTTAATTTTTGTACCTTTTTTTTTTTTAATCTTTAAAACAATGAATTATAATAATATTTTAATTTATTTTTGTCAATTATTAATCAAAATAAATTATTTATAAATCAACTAAATAAGTGAATTAAACTACCAAAACTGATTTATTTAATGCAGGATTCAATTTTAATTTTTTTTTTGTAATTGATAAATATCCAAATAGTCAGAATAATATTGCAAACTGTATAATAAGAGATAGCTGTCCTTTTAATAAATCTTATAAAATTAGTGAAAATTTCAATTATATTAATAAATGAAAGAGAAAATTTTGAGACTCTTTATTTTTCAAATCTTGACAGTTAAAAAAATTATAAATTTTATTGTAAATTTAAATTTTTTATTATAAAATTAAAAAGTGAAAAAGTTAATAAAATTATATTTTACTGGTTAATCATGTGTGATCTAATTGATTTTTTTATTTTAAGAGTACAGAAAGTGAAAGATAAGTCTCAAGTTTGAGTGTGCTAAATTATAAAAAGTTATCACTAATTTAATAAAAAATATTAAAAGAAAAGAGTTAGCCTCCTATTATATAACCTATAAAATTATATGGACCCATTAAACCTCTTTAATAAGAAAAATAAAAAAAATAAAAAATAAAAGAAAAAGCTTTCTTTTTGAGTATAGAGTAAAAAGAAATAATCAAGAAGAAAAAGAAAAAAATGAATAGGGAACCAATCCTGGGAAGGTGTCGGCAACAGATCAAACCGCGGCACTCTCCTTGACCAAATCAAACTTTTTTGATTCCCTGTATCACGCGTCATGCACTTGAACTATTTGTATCTCCACGTTGCATGTGTGTGGAATTGGACACCTAATTAATGTTTAAAAAATAAAAAAAGAAATTATATGTTTCTAATAATTTTCAAGTATATATATATATATAGATAGATAGATATTTGATAGTATATATATTAAATAATATTTTCTGTCAGAAATGCAAAATATATTTTTTTAATTATATATATATAATATAATAATTATTTATGTTATTTATGTATATCATTATACATATGAATTTTATTATTATATACATCCTCCCCATTTTGCATGTTGTTTTTATAATTATTATTGAATAATTTAAAATATGTTTGTGATGTCATGTGCTTTACATGGATCCCTATATATATTCTATGTGCGCTCACATGAAATTATGAACAACATGAGATTATTACATTAATTTTATAATGAGTTTGATAAATTTAATTGATATTTAGATATTTAGATTATTTTATAATAATAATTGATTTGACTAATTAATCAAAATTTGCAAATTTCGTTATTAATTAGTTGATATGTTTTTCATGTTGTTATTATTTTTTCCCCTCAAGATTGTGTTTTTCTTGTTGTTTGAATATTAGAATATATTAGGAACTTAAGATTTAGGAATATCAATTTTCTTCTAGGAAAATTCTTGCCTAATGGATATTAGGCTTGCCTAACTCTAAATTTGTGGATAAAACATGATGTAGATTTAAAGAGAAAAAAAAAACATAATATTTGAGATATTAATTATTATTATTATTATTATTTTTTAGGTAGAATATAGAATACACATACATAATTTTTTTTCTAGTAATAAATATATTATAAAAATATAATATTTGCATTTATTTCAATTAAAAATAAATGAATAAATAATTTTGTTATATATATATATATATATATATATCAAAATTTTCTTAAAATAAAAAAGAAAAAATATAAATGTCAAAATCTATCAAATACTTGTCCATTAATTATCTCAATGTTTTATTGAAATTTGATTGTAAAATAAATTATAAATAAAATATTTTTGTTGCAAATTTCATAAAGTCGTTGGCATGAATATTTTGTTTTTAATTATTAAAATAGAAATTTTTTTTTTTGCCAAATATTAAAAATTCACAATAATAATAATAACAAGCGAAAATAATGATAATAACAAAAGAAAGAGAGGGGGTAGTGGATTTGTCGGCAGAGTTCAGATTAGGTAGGGCCCAGGAAACCGTTCACCAGAACGGTCAACCGTCAAGCAACGGCAATGGGCCCACATTGTAACAAACAAAAGATGTGAAAAGCACGTGTCCCTAACGTGGCAAAACTGTCAAAAACCGACAATAACCGTGTTTTCGTCCCTAAAGTCATGAGTTTTGTACATAGATACAGTCATATAGCTAATTAATATGGCTACACGACAAATACTAAAATTTTAAAATTTTAATTTATTAGTATATATTATAATTATAATTATCATTATAATTATAATAATTTTAAATTATTATCATTATAATTATAATAATTTTAAATTATTATAATTGCTATTAATAATTTATATAACTATAATTATAATTATAAACAGATTCCTCAAAACATGGGTAGTGTAAGAGTAACATTTAATTTGGTCCCATTTATTATTGTTATTATAGTTATAGTAGTTGTTATAGTTATAGCTACTACCCAATTTCCCTCCCTTGAAGCTGCCGCCATGCCCGGGCCACCTGATTTCTGATTTTAAATCACACTCAATAAATTCAACCTTCATTTTTTTTTTTTTAATGATATCATTCATTAAATAAAACATTAACTGGCGTATTAAAAAAAAAAAAGGCACATTACATCGAGATTGGGGAGGGATAGATACCCAACGATGAGGACATTTTATACACAATCAAGGGTTTTTTTTTTTCCTTCCTTTTATCGAATCTGCCACTAAATCTTCAACCCTTTTTATAAAATCAGAATTATAGTATCGTTTAGTTTGTCATAATTTATTTTTTAAAAAATATATTTTCTAAGAAATTAACTTCTAGAAAGAATATTTTATAAAAAAAAGTAACTTATTAAGTGTTTGATTTACATATTAATTTTTTAGTATGAGAAGTAAATTTGATTTTTATTTGACATTTATTATTTTTTTTAAGTGATATTCAACGTAAAAAATAATATTTTTACAATTAATTTACATATGCAATTGTATTTTAATTCAACACAAATACATATAATTAAAAATATTTTAGTAAATTAAATTTGAGTTCAACTTAACTAGACTTTTAATGTAAGTTATTTACCATACAATAAAGAAAATTGGATAATCTACTTTTCCAAAAGCTTATTTATAGTATAAAACCAACACTCTTAAAATATATATTTTCTAGCAGAAAGTACTACTTTCTCTCTCTATTTACCCCATATCAAAATATACCTAAGTATATTTTGAACTATGATATTTACTTTCCAAATAAAGCCCTCTTGTGGATTCTTAATAGCTTGGATAAGCAATTCTGAATATTATTCTATGATCATATTGTTGAGTTTCATTGACATCCCCAATTGGAAAGCAGATGTGGTATAGCTAGAGTTTCACTTGCCAGAATTGATTTAACTTGAGCAATAAAATTTCTGCCAGCTATCAATTTTCAAGAGTTGCTCTTACGCAGAGTGTTGCACTATACCATCATGGCCTCTTTTTTTTTTTTTGAAATAAATTTAAATTTCATTAATAATTAATGGCTGAAAATAAATTTCAATAGAAAATGACTTGATATGAAATCAACTATTTTAATAAGAGCAAACTGATTTGCATATCACAAAAATTCAATAGAATATCCAATTGCCGTATAGTTGATTTTAAAAACTGCGACTGTAATAGTAAAATAACATGACAAATCATTGTATTCTTTGAGAGCATCTAAAACTTAATAGTATATAGATATATCGTCAAACTCATAACAAAAAAAAAAAAAAAAAAAAACAACTTCCAACAAGAGAAAATATAACAAAACTTCCAATATGAAAAGACAAAATAATATAAAGACAAAGTACAATCTAATGCAAAATAATAAAAAGGAAAAGTATTAACCTAACAGTAGTGAGCACAAATCCATTACAAGCATATGATAAAAATAGAGATGAGGAGATAAAGGCGAAAGCAAGAAAACAGAGAACGAGACCGAGTAGAATGAGTGTCGAGCAATTGTTTATAATGAATGAGTGGAGTCAGTGATAAATGTAACAATAACAGTAGGAATGATATTATTTATATCAAATCTAATAGAAAATATTGAAACCACTGCCGATCGAAAGAGAAAATTGGGGGTGGTACATGAAATAAAACTTAAAGGAAAAATTAGAGAAAAAAGGATAATGAGAGACTGCTAAGGTTTTTTATCATATATCACGGCCTCTTTTAATGTCAGCAGCAGTATCACAATTTATTTCTAACATGCCCTGTTCTGGAGGAGACAAATTAAGATAACATTTGGAGAGCCTTGAGTGGTCCTTTGAGAGGGGCATTGGTAGCAAGGCAATCAATTGGCATTCAGAACAGTTTTTTATGGATTGTTCTACTGTTAAAATGGGATTTGGCTTCTGATTTTTGAAAATTGCAGCATTTCTCGCCTTCCATATCTGCCAGCAATTCTTGTCCCACTCCATAATTCTGTCATTTGTAGGAATAGACATTTACAAGCGTTCCCACCACAAGTAAAACAAATCAAAATCATGAGGATTAGGCTTGTAACCCATAAAAACTGATAAACCACGTTGACTTAGCATGATCACACTAGAATAAAGCATGCTTCACATTTTCATTTTCTTTTTATTATGAAATCATATTAGGATTTTTAATATTAATTTTGTTATAAATATAATAGAGAATAATAAGAACAAAAAATATAGATAAGAAAATAGTTTTTCTAGTTATTCCATTTAATAGTATTAAACCTTTTATATAAAGTACAAAAGGGAAAAAAAAAAGAAAATTTTACTAGCTGCTGTGAAACTCGTTCTTAAATTAAAATTTAATTTTTATTATTAATTATAAAAATTAAAAAAAATTAAGTGCAAAAAAAAAAATTAATAATTAAAACATTCAAAAATATCATATCAAATCTATACAAAATTTTCTATACTTTTTAGAAAAGCAAACAAATTCATATTTTTCACAAAATATCTAATGTAATAGTTATATCCTAAAATTTAATTACAACGGATAAATACAATAGAATTGTTAAATCAATTTGTGTATATATGAATAAAACAATTTAGCTAAGTATTTAACTTTTATCATTTATATATAGATTAAGAAATAGCGAATTTAATATCATAATAATCTTCTTTTTAAATTAGTAAAATGAAACCATTAATTCAATATATAATTAATTAATTAATATATCTTTTATATATATATATTATTCTTGGCTGCTAATAAATCTTTTTGGGTTTGGTGGAGATTGTGAAATCTTATAGACAAATCAAAGTTTGATGACGTATTATAGTCCGAGGATTTGATTTAACCCTTAATTATTTTTTTTCCCCTTAAACTTAAGATGTTGGAATTGATTCCCTTGAGTCACGGATTCTGAAAGCTATACGTCCCTACCAAACCAGTGAATGGGTCAAAGTTACTGCTTGCATAAGACCATGAGTCAGGACAATTCGTAAAATTGAATTCCTTCCTTTGATTTGTCTTTTTGAAGCCTATAAAATAGGATTACAAGTCAATTTTCTGGTAAAGTGTATTTATATAATCTCTAAATTTTTTTTTTCTTCCATTAAAAAAATCACATGAATTATATGAAAAATGAAAAATTCTTACCTCACTATCATCCTAAGACTAAAATAAATAAATAAATAAATCTACCATTAAATTCACTAATTAATTTTGGTTTAAGGAAACAGGAAAAATATCTTATGTTATCAAATTTTTTTTTTAACAACAAGGTGGATATTTGAATATGTATTTACCTAAATTTTATATGCACTTAATTAGTCTAAATCAATACTATTGATGAAGGGTCCAGCAAGATATAGGACGTTTAGACAGAAAGAAATAGGTCAGGAGCTTCCTAGAGTGGCCCCAATGGAAAGCCTCTAACGTCTAAGTTAGTGAGTTGATCCATAGTATGGAGAGAAAAGAAAATATATAGAGAGAAAATGAGAGATTTTTAGATGAGAAGTGAGGAGAGAAAGAGACAAATCCTTTTTTACCTCTTAATTTCTTTTACTTATTTATAGGAAAAAAAATGGGGACCCCTATGTACGTATGTCTTCTAACTATTGGAAGCTATTTTTTGTCCTCATCAAAGGCCTCTCACTCCCTAGTCTCACCAAAGCTACCACATGTCGAGTTAAGGGAGTACATATATCCTTTGATTGTGATAAAACTCTTTTTGTACTATAGATAAAGAAGCCAATATGATAGCATTAGGTGAGTTCGATAAGAAGGTTGCCAAATGTTTTAATAAGAAGGCGAGTGGAGGAGCTTGATATGAAGGCAATTAGATGCTTAAATGGACAGGCGAGTTCAGGGACTCGATATGATGGCAACTGAATGCCTAAATGGAGAGGTGCAAGCTAAGAAGCTTGATCTAGAGACAGTTGGGTGCCTGAATGATGAGGCGAGCTGAGGAGCTCAATCTAGAGGCAACTAGGTGTTTGAGCAGAGGCGAGTTGTAGAACTCGACATGAAGGTAGCTTGGTGTTTGAGCGATGAGGCGAGCTATTGTGAGGCCTCGTTCGAGCACCTGTCCAATCCGCTAAGTGGGTTTGAAATGCTCATTTGGGTTTGAACTCACGGTGGAACCCTCGGGTTCAGATAGATTGATTTTTGAAAAGAGTTGCCACCTTAATTTTATTTTATTTGGGAAAAGATTAAGGAAAAAACCCAAATTGACTCGAATTAATATCCCAAAAGAAAAAGATCACTAGCCTCGAAACTAAATAGGATTCGAGGACTAAATTTTTGGTTTATTTAGAAAAATGATTAGTTTGACAAATTTAATGCAAGATGACTTAAAATGAATTTCATGAACAATTTACATAATATATGAACAATCATATAATGCATGAATAAACAAATAAATAAACATTCATTCAAAGCGATAAAAATAAAGCAATAAAGTAAAAGGAATTAACCTACAATTCAAAACTAAAATAGGGGATATTTCCTCTAACCCTTATGGGTTCTAGGAAAGTTACACATTCCTCAAAATAATTCCAAAGTAATAAATAAAAAAAAAAGAAACAAAACCAACATCATAATAAAGAAAATAAACTAAAAGCAAATATTACAAAGAAAAGAACTAATTCATAAAAAGAATATACAAGAGAAGGATTATTTCTTATTTAAATTGGATTTGATGCTTTAAACAAGCAAACTTACGTATCCCTTTGAATGGGAATTAAAATTCACGCAGTTCACCCTTCTAATGAAGGGATTAGTTTAGTCTAGCCATTTTATCATGTTTCAGCTCATTGATTGAAAAGTGGGTTGATTGATTAAATCAGATTGATTGATTATCGAGTTTGTTAATTAAGTCAGGTTTTAATTAACAAGTTGATGCAACAATTCAAATTGCTTACCAAGTTAATTAGATCATATTCTAATCAACATGCCTAAAAGTAATGAAAGAAAAAGATAAATCATACAAAGCAAACAAATAACAAAAGAAAAGAACAAACTAAGCAATCCTAAGGAAAAATAACCAAGCAGACAAACAAAACAATATAGAGCAAAAAAAAAAAAACACTAAAACAAAACAAAACAAGAAAATAATAATAATAATAATAATAATAATAATAATAATAATAATAATAATAATAATAATAAAAGAAAATTAATACCTTAGGAAGACAAGACTTGGGGATGTAGGGCGGATGAAGTGGAGGATCGGATTGCAATTCCACCAACTAAAAAGTTCATTCCTTTCATACCAAACTTTAAAAATGTTGATTGCTTTGAAATCAATTAGTTTGATTAAGCAATTCTGAGTGTGAAGATGAGGTAGGGAGGTGTAGCTTTTATAAGGAGAGAGTTGGGAGCAAAAATGGTGAACTTTCGAGTGGGATTCACTTCCCAAGGCAGGAAACCGCATAGAAGGCTTCTGGAATTGCACACGAAAGCTTCTAGATTGCGCAGAATGCATGCAGCAAATGGTAACTGCACAGGACCTATGCGGTTCTACATAGGGCCTTTGTTGTTCCGTACAGGCTCTGTGTAGTCATAGATCGCCTTGTGCCGTCCCTATTGGTTCGTACGCCATTTTTTACTCCATTCTCAATAGTTTCTGATCCGATTTAAGCCCAGTTTAATTCTACGGGTTCGTAATCAAGTGCTAATTGTCTGAGATGCAAATTTGAGGGTTCACAACTATATGACTACCACATCATGGTGTAGTCTTATAGTGGTCAATACCACAGTATGCAGACTCGTAAATTCTAGATGGCTTCAAGTCTTCAAGTCTTCCGAGTAGCTTTAATATTTTCTTTTTTTAGATTTCTTTAAATAATCTGCCTTATCAAGGAAGGTCTTAGTCAATAGCATGTCTCATTGAGAGGTCTATATGATATTCCTCACTGATATAGGACTTGGATAAAATTACCTCACTAGTAAAGAGCTTAGGTAATAACAACATGACTCACTGATAGAGGATTTAGGTAATTTAACTTATTGATAGAGATCTTTGGATAGTCTAACTCATTAATCAAGGACTTTAGAAGTTCACCTCATTGATCAAGGTCCTCAAATAATGTGCCTTGTCAATTGAGGACTTAAAAATTTACCTCTTCAAGAGGTCTTCAAATAACATGCCTGGTTGATTAAGGACTAGATAACATGCCTTACTGATTGAGAACTTATACAACATGCCTCATGGATCAAAGGTTTGGATAATATTGTCTCTTTGACCGGAGGCTTAGATATCCACCTCGCTGACTGAGGTTTTTGAATAATATGCCTCGCTGATTGAGGAGTTTGAAATCCATCTCATTGACAAAGATCTTTGAATAATGTATCTCGTTGATTAAGGAATTTAGAAATCTACCTTGCTTAAAGGTCTTCAAATAATATGTCTCATCAAATAATGACTTTAGAAACCTTGCCTCTTCGTTCAAGGACCTCAAAAATCTGCCTTTCTAATCAGGGAATTTTATATAATCTATCTCGCTTGGACTTGAAGAAAACCTGATAGAGGACTTAGAAATTTACTTCATCCATAGAGGGCTTAGGAATCTGCTTCGCCTCATCAATAAAGGTATTTGTAAATTCGCCTCACTAATCAAGGGCTTGAGAAATCCTATTTCACATATAAAACTTAAAAAACAATAATAGTGTGTCACATACAGAACTTAGACAACAATATTAATATGTCTTGTTTATTGAGATCTTTGCAAAATATGCCTCATTAATCGAGGGCTTTTAGAAATTTGCCTTGTGTAGAGGCCTTTTAATGCCTCGTCAACAGACGGCTCTTGCCTAGCCGAACTAGGTCTTGGTGTCTTTTGGACTTTCATCTAGACTTGCTACTTTAGAGCCCATTACACTTTTGCTTGGACTTATTTGGCTTTTTATACTTGTAGAAAGTTGCCTCATTTGTCTTTTAGGCTAGTTTCAATAGGCTCTTTTACCTCACTTCAAGATCTTTTTACTTTTGCATTTCATTTTAGCAAATAATATTGTAAAAATAAATTTAAATCATGGAACGTATTGGAAACTTATTTAGAGCAGCGTTGGCAGCTTCAAAAATCTCTTGAAATAATTCTAGATCCATAAAATATACTATGAAGATGAATAAGTTATGTTTACAGTCTATTGACTCATTTGAGATATTTTAACACATCACTCATTGGAGGTATTCCAACACATATCTGACTGAAGTAGAGTCATAAAACAAGTTGGGGGAAAGGGGTCAAAATAGAGTTGTTGGAGCTTGGACCACTGGAGCCACCTCCAACATTTAAGCGTTGCTACTGGCAGTGGTTCTCGTTGTTGAAAGGTTCTTATCATTGGTGGTGGTGCATATGGTGGTTTTTGCGGTCGTTTGTCATAAGGTCAATGGCATTGGGCTCGCTAGAGGGTGAGCTACAAAATGATGAGGGTAGTATTAGTCACTGCTAGCTAGAATTGTGTGGATCAAATTTGGCAGTCTCGATCTCTCTTCTCTCCCCATGATCTGCATTTTTCATTTTTTTTCATTTTTTTTATTTGTTTGTTGCTTTCATGATGAACCTAAAACTCAAAAATTGAAATAGAATGAAATTGTTGCTAGAATTATTGCCTAGCAAAAATAGAAGGGTAGAGACAGTGGCTTTTTTGTGTTGTTCCCCACATATGATGCCAATTTGATGAGTCTAAAATCACTTGACACTAAAGGCTCATTAAGAGGTATGACATGTAGATAGAGAGAAATGAGTCACGAGTTCTCCGAGGTGGACCTAGTGAGAAGTCCCTGATGTTCAAATTAGTAAGTTGTTCTACAATATGGAAAGCGGAGAAAATAAATGTATAAAGGCAGAGTTCCAAGTAAGAAGCGAGGAGAGAGAGACCAAGACCAACTCCTTTTATTTTATTTTTTTTATAGAGAAAAATAAAAACCTGTATATATATTTATCCTCTTGCTATTAGAAATTATTTTTTATCCTCATCAATACTTAATACTAAACTATGTCTAGGTGTGCTTATTTAGAAGTTCTAACGACAACAGAAATAAGATGATTGATATTGATATTGATTTATCATATATTTATTTTTTTAATTTATAATAATTGAAAAGGCCATTGTTAACTTTCATTATGATTAGGGATTGTTTCCTTTATTCCATTTCCTTCCTTTTTTACTTTCCTACCAATATTAAAAGTGTTCGCAAATTATACCATGGTCCCATATGCATGTTGCATCATGGACCAAGGTATAAAACGCTGCAATTTAGTAATATCAGCCTTAGCTTCACACGTGCCATTTATATTTTCAAAATAACAACTTTTTGGAAAGCATTGTTTCGCTGCGGCAGAATATGCTATTTAAGTTTTTAGCTTCGGTTTTTTTGCTGCAAAAGTTTTCTTTGTCAAATTGAGTACTGATTTGTATGAAGTTTCTTCTCTACTATAAAACCTAGCTTTTTTGTGTTTGTGTTCTTGATTTGCAGAAAATATAGTGATAGAACTATGAAATGATTAATTTTTTTTTGTAATATAAGTTTCATT
Source organism: Reutealis trisperma (assembly GCA_947687605.1). Classification (NCBI taxonomy): domain Eukaryota; kingdom Viridiplantae; phylum Streptophyta; class Magnoliopsida; order Malpighiales; family Euphorbiaceae; genus Reutealis; species Reutealis trisperma. Next base: position 129,419 of record CANTUT010000586.1, read on the forward strand.
TGTTGGATTATTTGTTAGATTTTTCTATATTGTAAAACCTAGCATAGTGTGTTCGTGTTTGTGATAAAGTGTAGTGATAGTAATTGAATTTTTAATAGAGGAAATCACTGAAGATGAAAGTTTACAGGTGATATCAGTAACTGAAGTTCAAAATCTGGATTCATCTTTTAATACAGGTAGCTTTTGTCTATTTATTTATTTTTTATATAATTAGAAACTACAATGTAGATTCAAAACAATGCTTTTTGTTGATGATGTTTGTTTGAACTATATGTTATTATTGAAGAAGGTACATTAAATTATCAATAATAATGTATATGATGACTTTTAAGTATGAAGTCATTATTAAAGTTACATTGATAATCACAAGCAGATACATTGATACTGAACTATATGTACATCTATATTCAAATGCACATACATTACTATTAAGTACAGTGTACATTAGTTTAATACATTACTATTAAATAACTATATGTATATCATTACTATTAAAATTATATATTTTTTACATATTTAAAAAATATGTAATTTTACATATTTTTTGTTTCCTTATGTTAATGATGTTTGTTTGGACTATTTGTTATTATTAAAGAGGTACATTAAAATTGAATGTACTTTTAGTTTGATATTAATGTACTTTTAGTTCTATTGGAATGTACTTTCATTTTGAGTATTGATATACATCGTATAAGATAGTAATATATATGCTTTTAGATATAGATGTATATATAGTTCAGTATCAATGTATCTGCTTGTAATTATAAATATAACTAATAAATCAAACTATTGTTTTCTTAACAGTTGGTAATGAAATTGATGCTTCTGTTGATGATTTATTGGGAGTCTCTGTGAAGTTTGTTGATGAAGCTTATGATTTGTATAATGATTATGCATTCAGAATGGGGTTTAGTGTAAGGAAGGGTAAGCAGAGATACAGTGTAGATGGTAAAACAATATCAATGAAAAGATTATTGAGTTCTAAGGCTGGAGTAAAAGAACATATAGCTAAGGAGAATAAGTGTTACTCAAAGTTTGATATTCAAACTAATTGTAAAGTTTATATACAATTTGATGTTGATGAAGCTAGAATGTGGACTGTAACGAAACATGAAAAAGAACATAATCATGAGCTATATCCACGAAGTAAATGCTATCTACTCTGTTCTCATAGAATAATTACAATAACAAACTAGCTCGATTATCTTAATCAATTAAAACAAAGCAGAGTTCAAGTGGCTGATGGTATTAGAGTACTAACAAATCAATCAGGAGGATCACCATTTGTTGGTTTTACATCTAGGGATGCTTTCAATCATTTGGCAATGGATAATAGGAAGAAATTGGATGGAATGGATTCTAATGCGTTGATTGAAATTTTAGAAGAAGACAATCAAATGAGAAGGACTTTTCTTTGATTTAGAGCTTGATAATGATGAAAGGTTATGTAACTTTTTTTGGAGGGATGAAAAAATGAAAAGAGATTATGAGCTTTTTAGAGATTTGTTGGTTCATGATACGACATATCGGACTAATAGATATGGTATGATTCGGGGTCCATTTGTTGGTATGAATCACCACTGCATGAATATTATGTTTGGATGTGGTTTTTTATTAAATGAGAGAATAGAATCTTTTGTATGGCTCTTTAGCACTTTTTTCAGATCTATGAAAGGCAAACATCCAGAGATAATAATGACAGACCAATCTGCTGCCATGGCTACTACAATAGCTTAAGTTTTCCCAAACTCACGCTATAGACTTTGTATTTGGCACATAGGAGAGAATTTAAAGAAAAACATTAGGTCCTTAAGAAGCCAAGATGGATTTGTAGATTTATTAAACTGTGTATTGAAATACACTGATACAGAAGCTGAATGTCAGTTTTATTGGAGCAGGTATGTCAAATTTTATTTATTTATTTTTTGTGGAACATTGATATTGAACTTGAGATACATTATTATTGAACTACATGTACATTATTATTGAATTGCATGTATATTAGTGATATACTCTAAGTACAGTGTTGGTTTGTTGGTTAGAATTCAGATATAGTAATTTTTAATCACATGTACATTAGTTTTATTTTTCAATACCAATGTATATAGATTCAAAAAGAAATGTACATAATGTTTAATATCAATGTTTTGTGTATGTGTTATATATACATTAGTATTGAACTGTATGTACATTAGTATTAAATTGCATATATATTAGTATTGAACTGCATGTACATTAGTATTTAATTACATATATATTAGTATTAAACTGTATGTACATTAGTATTGAACTGAATGTACATTAGTGATAAAGTCTAGATATAATGTTTGTTAGAATTTAGATACAATAGTTTTTAATTTAAGTAATGTACATGACTATTATACATGCAGTTTAAATAAAAATGTACCTGTAGTTAGCGAGTAATATATATTCAGTTAAATTAGAATATATTTATAGTAGACTGATTGTTATCATAATGTTTTTACAGGTTAGTAAATAAATATAATTGCCATAATAATGTTTGGATATAGAAGCTTTATAGCTTTAGAGAGAAATGGTGTCCTGCATTCAATAAAGACTATTTTTCTGGTGGTGTTTTGTCATCACAGATGAGTGAGACTACCAATAATTCTGTCTAAATGAGTTTTTAAAACTGCTAGTCTGTGTGATTTCTATAGTTCATTTAATGATGTAATATCAGAATGGAGGAGTAAAGAAAACACACAAGATTTATGTTGCATGCAAGGTCAGCCAGCAATGGCTTTGAATAATGTTAAGCTCTTTTCACACGCTAGGGATATATATACGATAGAAATTTATTTTTTATTTGAGGAGCAATTTATGAAGGGTGCCATATGTCATCAACAGTGTGTGATGTTAAATGGTAATGAGATTAAGTGTCATGTGTGGAGACCAAATGTGGATATGATTCGACATGAGGTACTCTTTAATCAACAAGAATTGACCATTTGTTGTACATGGAAGTTATTTTATGAAGTTGGGATCCTTTGCTGCCATTCATTGCGTATAATGAATGTGCATTGCATTGATGTAATACCAGAGATTTATATAATGAAAAGATGGACGAAAGAAGTCATTAAAAGCAGGAATATAGATGTGTCAAATATTCCATCGAATAATTTTGGCACAGCTCCTTCACTTTAGAGATTACAAATGGTAAGGACGTTTCATAAGTTGATTTCATCAAGTGAAGACAATAGTAAAGCTCGACAAGTTTGTAAGGAGGCTTTTGAAAATGCAAAAAACAATATCATGAAAGAAGTTGGTTCTATTTGTTTTGAAGAATTTGATGAAACTAAAAGAATATCGAACAACAAAATATAAAATCCTCCTGGTAGTCGTGCAAAGGGTGAGCGCAACAAGAGGACCAAGAGCATAATAGAGAAAAGGTGCAATCAAGCTAAGGGTTGGAGGAAGAATGCAGAAAAGGTTTCATTGAAAACAAAAGCAGTAGTGCAAAATTTAATTGAGGTATTATATATTTTGTATTTATAATAAAGTTTAATGATATTTAGTGTATACATATAAGGTTTATGTAAATGGATGATGAAATAATATGTTTATAAATAAATTTTTGCAGGAAGCTATTTCACAAGTAGCTGAAAATGGATATCTAGTGCACCCTAGTTCTAGTAGTTCGTAATTGGTAGCTGTCACCCATTAAACTATACTGCAATTGTAAATTCTATAAATTCAAATACTTCAAAATGTTAATGAAATAAATGATTTTATTTTTAATATATGTTTTGTTAAATATTTTAGTTATTTTTTACTCTTGAATGTAGTTGTCTATATATATTGGTTTTTTTTTTAAAATTGGAATTGGTATTGTATATGATGTTGTCTGTGAAAATTATAATGTATCAGAAATATTGGTGTTGAAGTGTAGATACATCTGACCTATAACGCAGATACATTAAGTTGTTCATCAAAATATTAAAAGAAGGATGTACATTAGCTCTAAAGCAGAAGGTATATTTAATATTATAATGTAGGTACATTGATCGTGAAGTAAACGTACATTGGATGTTAAATAAAGGTACATTTTAGATGGATAATGAAAATGAAGATATTTTTATATAATCTACATATGTCAAAACATATATCCACACATATTCCAATGGAAATGATAATGTGTTTTTTTTTTTTTAAATATATTGTACACGAGGTTATATGAGAAAATTATAATGAATCAGGAACTTTGGTGTTAAAATGTAGGTACATTTGACTTGTAATGCAGGTACATTTATTTTGACCTTCAAGTACATTTAAAATTGTATCTTACCTAAGTTGTTCATCAAAATATTAAAAGAAGGATGTATATTGGTTTTAAAGCGAAAGGTATATTTAATATTGTAATGCTGGTACATTAATCATGAAGTAAATGTACATTGGCTGTTAAATAAAGGTACATTGTAGATGGACAATGAAAATGATGATATTTCTATATATTACATATATGTCAAAACATATATCCATACATATTACAATGAAAATGATAATGTGTTTTTTTTTTAAATGTATTGTACACAAGGTTATATGAAAAAATTATAATAGATCAGGAACCTTGGTGTTAAAGTGTAGGTACATTTGACTTGTAATACAAATACATTTATTTTGACTTATAGGTACATTTAAAATTATACCTAAGTTGTTCATCAAAATATTAAAAGAAGTATGTACATTGGGTCTAAAGCGGAAGGTATATTTATATCGTAATGCAGGTACATTGATGGTGAAGTAAATATACATTAGTCGTTAAATAAAGATACATTTTAGATGGACAATGAAAATGATGATATTTTTATATAATATATATATGTCAAAACATATATCCACACATATTACAATGAAAAAGAAATATATATATATATATATATATATATATATATATATATATATATATATATATATATATATATATATATATATATATATATATATATATATATATATATATATATATATATATATATATATATATATATATAAGTTTTAGTAATTGGAAAACATAAATTCATATGTACTAAAAAAATTTTAATAAACATCAAATGTACTGATCAACATTTTTTTTCTTCATCAATTAACATGTACTAAAAATTCTTTAATGAACATCAAATGTACTGAACAAAATTCTTCTTTCTTCATCAATTCATATGTACTAAAAATTCTTTAATCAACATCAAACGTACTGATCAACATTCTTATTCATTAATCAACATTCTTCTTCCTTGACTGCACAAATATCTGCTTTGCTGCCTTTGTAACTTGATCCTTTAATACAATGAGACTTGAGAGCAAAATGGTGGAGCAATATTTTGCCCTCAATGTGTTTATGAAAACATTCTATGATTGAAATTTAAATAGTAAGTGTATAATGGAAAAAATACATTAATAATAGAGGAAATAAAAAAAAAGTGATAACTTACATTATTCTTTACCAAATTACAATCCCAATTTTGTTTTCCTTGATATGTCTCCATATGTCTCATGCAATAAATGCCACAGTCTATGTAATGCTTTTCTGTTTTCCATGGCATATCAAGCAGCACCTCATTGAACTTTCTTGGATCTTTTTCTCTTTTAATTTTCTTTGCTCTCATATAGTTTGCAAATGCTTCAGCCTATAAGATTTTAATAAAAACATCAACAGTAAAACAATAAATATATTCTTTTTGAAGTACAGATACATTGCTTTTGAGTATTATATACATTGGTATTGAAGTGCAAATACTTTTCATCATTGTTTAAACATCAATGTTTTCTTAATTCAAAATAAGTGTACATACTATACCAAAGGAATGTACATGATGGTTTGTGGTTTTTGTAATTCAATCAATATGTGTACAAAAAAGAAAAACGAACTTGATGAAGTTATACAACTTACAATTTGGTATGGTGATTTTTCATACCTTTGTTTGTAAGTTACATCTTCTGGGAGAGGTCTATTATCTATTACCTCAATGCAAGAATTGTTAAAATTCAAGCGTATAAGGAAATAGTGATGTTGTCGGAGCACAGCAAAAAATACCTAGATTTGACATTATTTTAAAAATTTATTGTTAGTATATAATTATAAGTAAAAAGATAACCATTTATAATGAATATATCGTATACTTACAAGGTCAGCCTCTGAAATATCAAGGTTAGATACATATGCTAACTCTTGATCCAATGCATTATTGAAATTGTCTTGCTTTGTTTTGTTACTTCGGCCTTTGCAAAATGGCATATTTGGGTTAATGTACATCTGAATAAAAAAAAATTGATGTTAGTATAATAAATAATCATAGTTAAATTTTTAAAACTAGAACTTCTTATATAGGTCTTTGTGAGAAAAAAAAACTCATTTTGGGAGCCCGACTACACGTCTCAAGTCAACCACATTCATCCTTACTGCCCAAATCTGTATTATTTGATTGTAAAGTTCTTGGCCAGCTACAAGGCTCTATATTTCCTCACAAGAAGCCCAAAGATCCTTGTAGTTGAAGAACATTTCTCTACAAAATAGAAAACATTTATGAATGCAAAATATATAGTTTGTTTACAATATTTATTTATTAAAATAGTAAGATATTAGTCTCACCCTTTCGGGTGTTCTTCAATTATATCCATAAGAGCATACTCAGAAACAAATTTTTCTTTTGATGAAACATCTTTGAGCTTGTCACAATATTCAGTCCAGAAAGGAGATCTGAGACACAATGGTAGCTTTTTGTATTTTCTGGTCGGTCTCTTTCCAGTATGTACATCGTCTGGCTTAGAATCAGATTCTTCAATCACTTTGAAACAATTACATAGATCATTAAGAAATATGTAAAATAAATATTAAACTTTGACATACATTGGTGTACAGTGTAAAAGTACAGATACATTTTTATACAAGTATAAATACATTTTATTTGAAAAGCAAATACATTAAGAAACTTACTCATCAAATATATGTTTAGGGTCTTCATCTTTATCATATCCTTTTTGTGGTGTATGCATATCAACATTTTCTTTTTCTAAATCTTAGCTAAGGCCTAAGGAGAAGGAGGGTGCATCTTTTTGTCTTTGCAATTTTCGTAGTGCCAATTTAACTTTTTCAACTGCTTCAAGGAAACTTGGATCATTATAGATGTCATCATCTTGAGTACTTTCTACAACAGTTGGTTGGCTTCCTTGAGAGCTTTGGATGGTATTGAATATTTCAAAGAAGAAATTTAGAGTTTTCTTCATAATTTCACTATTTGATTACTCTTTGCCCATCTCAGCCATCATTTCTCCAAAATGAAGTATATCATATGTCATTTTCTTCAAATGTGTGGAAACTTCCTCCATAGAAAACTTCTACAATAACAAAACATTAAATATCATCAGTAATGAATATTTTTCAACACCAATGTATATAGATTCAAAAACAAATGTACATAATGTTTAAAATCAATATTGGTTTTGTATTACATGTGCATTTGTATTAAACTCCATGTGCATTAGTATTAAACTAAATGTACATTAGTATTAAATTACATATACATTAGTATTGAACTGCATGTAAATTAGTCATAAACTCGAGGTACAATGTTTGTTAGAACACAGATATAATAGTTTTTTATTACAGGTACAATGCATATAGAGTAAATAATAAATGTACATAATGTTCAATATCTGGTTTGATAAAGAGTTAGTAAATTACCTTGTCACCTTCTGCGTTTTTATTTTGTCAACATTTTTTTTTGTTTTTCTTGCTTTTCCTTTTCTTTTTTTTTTTTTTTTCAGAATTTGATTTTTTTAAAGGTGTTACTACTTTTCCTTTGCCAAATCCTCCTTCTTTAAGCTCCTCCTTGACTCTAATTCTTACATCAGTAGTAGTCCAAGAACTCAAGGTTGGATATTTCCTTTGAATGAATTGTTGAGCCTTGAATTCTAGTATGTCCAAGTATGAAAGTTGTTTAATCAAATGAAAAAAATAAAAAATTAATGATTTGAATAGTTATAAATAATATATATATTAAACAAAAACAATTAAAGAAATAAATATTTAAGAAAAAAAGTAATTACTTGTAGAAACAAAGTTGGACCAGTAAAATTGGCTGTTAGTTTTTTCTTCCACCGTTCCATTGCATCTACCAAACTTTTTATTGTGAAGGAGCACCAATCCAAGTTTTTAATTTTAGTCACATCAAGCAAAGAAAACAGAATTTTGTAATTTGATTTTCTATTTTTGTGTCCTTTCAATGGTGTTGATACAACCAACACTACAAAATTCCTCTTAAAGTCATCACCATAGTCTCCTCTCTTAATTATTTCATCTCCCATTTGTGATATCAATGGGCTTCCATTTGTCAACCTCCATCTTTGTCTCTAGTTCTGTAACAAGTTTTTGTATTCTTCAAAATCTTTATCTTTCTGAGTTTCTACTACTGGATTGCTGCCACAAGGGAGATCCATTGCAAATTCAACATCCTTTGCAGTCAAGGTAAGCTTTTCTTTATTGTCAAAAAGAAGTGTACATCTGCAGTGATCGAACTTCTCCACTAAATATCTTAACAAAACTCCTTGACACTCTGATAATGATAATTGTAGTATGGATCCAAATCCAATATCTTGAACTGCATTCTTTTGGTTGTTAGATAGTTTTTTACCAATTTGAACACAATAGATGGTGACATCCTTATTGGGAAACCAATTTCACCCTTTTTCTGTTGAACACTTTCATCTTCTAAGTCTTGTTTAAATCTTTTTTTTTTCTTTTCTCGTTGACCTTTTTTTGATTTGGATACTCTTTCTTTGGTAGATGTTTTTTCATTTGTAGATCTTTGCAGCTTCCAGTTTATCTTTGTTGATTTTTAGGTTACTTTTATTAAGAAAGTCTTGTAAAAGTTGTTCACTTGTATTATCAATGCTTTTAGTTCTGCTTTTTTTGTGTGAGGCACTTTGGTCAGACTCTTCTTATGAGATGTTTAGTGTCCTCCTTGCCTTTCTCTTGAAACCCATTTTGGTTGAAATTTAAGTCTACATCAAACAACAAAATTAAATATTTTATCAAATGATATTCACTAATAATGAATTTAATAATTAATTATTGAACTAAAGATACATTTTGTGTTCAATATTATTGTATTTGCAGTTCAAGTATAATGTACATGTATTTAAATGATAATCTATATGATGTACAAGCATTTCAAGAGCATTTTGCTCATCATAGAAAATAACTAAAACACAAAAAAACACAAAGTAAAACAAAAAATTAAAGGAATAGACAACAACAATATGGAGTTTATGACTCATGTACATGCGGTTCAATAATAATGTACATGCAGTTCAATATTAATGTACATGCAGTTCATTACTTATATACATGTAGTTGAATAGTCAATGTACATGTATTTTAATGATAATGTACATGATGTACAAGTATTTCAAGAGCATTTTGCTCAACATTGAAAATCAGTGAAAGAGAAAGAAACACAATCTAAAGCAAAAAATTAAAGGAATAGGCAACAACAATGTATATCAACAAAGTTTTTTAGAATTTTTTTCATTATTATTAGTATAACAGAGGTTTATGACTCATGTACATGCGGTTCAATAATAATATACATACAGTTCAATACTGATATACATACAGTTCAATATTAATGTACATGCAGTTCAATACTTATATACATACAATTGAATAGTCAATGTACATGTATTTTAATGATAATGTACATGATGTACAAGCATTTCAAGAACATTTTGTTTAAAATCAGTGAAAGAGAAAGAAACACAATCTAAAACAAAAAATTAAAGGAATAGACAATAACAATGTATATCAACAAAGTTTTTTAGAATTTGTTTCATTATTGTTAGTATAGCAGAGGTTTATGACTCATGTACATGCGGTTCAATAATAATGTATATACAGTTCAAGACTAATGTACATACAGTTCAAGATTAATGTACATGCAGTTCAATACTTATATACATGCAGTTGAACAGTCAATGTACATGTATTTTAATGATAATGTACATGATGTGCAAGCATTTCAAGAGCATTTTGTTGAACATAGAAAATCAGTGAAAGAGAAAGAAACACAATCTAAAACAAAAAATTAAAGGAATAGGCAACAACAATGTCTATCAACAAAGTTTTTAGAATTTGTTTCATTATTGTTAGTATAATAGAGGTTTATGACTCATGTACATGTGGTTCAATAATAATATACATACAGTTCAATACTGATGTATATACAGTTCAATATTAATGTACATGCAGTTCAATACTTATATATATGCAGTTGAATAGTCAATGTACATATATTTTAATGATAATGTATATGATCTGCAAGCATTTCAGGAGCATTTTGTTCAACATAGAAAATCAGTGAAAGAGAAAGAAACACAATCTAAAACAAAAAATTAAAGGAATAGGCAACAACAATGTATATCAACAAAGTTTTTTAGAATTTGTTTTATTATTGTTAGTATAACAGAGGTTTAATTTTAGTGTACATGATGTTGAAGATAAATTTACATGATATATAATTTCAATGTATGTACAATTTAAGGTAAATGTACATGCATTATAAATATAATGTACTTCATATGGAGTATCATTCAAAAGAAAAAAAAACTCAAATTACAAACAAAAAAAGTGAAATTCATATTAGATATCAACAAACTAAATCGAAAAATCATATACCAATATTTTCGCTGTTGTATATTAGGGTTTCTTAAATTTAATACTGACATTTCAAAAATTATAGCATGAAATTTGCAATAAACCCTAAAGTTAATAATCGTAGTGAAAAAAGCAAATACATTTGTATTATAATCATAGTGAAAAAATCAATAAACGGAATACAAGATAATGGAAGTAGTATAAAAAATTTACTTGTTGTAGCTTGCAACGTTTGTGGCAGAGAAAGCGGATAAAAGAAAGTAGAAGGAATGACAAAATGCTAGTTGTAATTTTGAAATAGCAGTTACGATTTTTGAAAATAGTAGAAGTGATAAATCACCAGGAAGTTGTAGATGAAGGTGAGAAAATAGGAAGAATTGTTGCAAAAAATAGGAGGAAATAGTCGCTTGAAAATAATAAAAATAGGGAGAGGAAATAATAAAAAATTGAGAGAGGGAAAAATGTCATGCGTGTGAAGATTAAGCGTTTTTATTAAAATGCTGTATTTTGGATCCAGGTCCATGATGCAATATGGACCTGGGTCCATGGTATATTAATTCAAAAGTGTTGGTGCTATATTACATTGATTAAGTTAAACGACCTTGGCCAAAAAAAAAAATTAAGTTAAACGAAATATTTTAAAAATTATTCCTCAAAAAAAATTTAAGAATTATTTATTTGGTTAGAAAGTAAAAAATTTAAATTTATTAATCTTAAAATAATAAGTATTAAAATTAAATAGAACTCTTTTTTAGATTATTTATCATATTTCTTATATTTTTATCATGCAACTATTTCATAAAATTAAAAGCAATTTAGCTAAATTAATTTAGGCTTGTTAATTGGACTGTAAAAGCATCTTTAAATTCTAAAATTATCCTTGCAATTCATCTAAAATTATCTTTTAAAAAATTGAAAAAGGTATTTTTTTTTTAAATTGAATCAATTAGGACATCTTTTGAATCTTTTCGACGTGTAAACAATTATATTAATTTGCAAATATGAATATAAAAATATGCATATATGAGCATTGATTTTATTATTTTAAATACCCTTTCAATTTTATTATACACAAATGGAAAAAAAATAATATTATGAAGGAAAGAAAATATTTATTTATATAAATAATAAAAATAAATATGGATAGAGGACAATGGCAGGTAGAACAGAAGAAGATTCCAAGCAATGGAGGACAATTTTTTGCCAAGAATGTAAAAAAGTTGACCGGTCGCAAAGACAGCTGACGTGGAATCAAGCAAAAGCTGACGTGCTGACGTGGACATGAATATGCAAGGGCCCAAGGGTACCATCTAATAAATGGATCCACCAACAACTTTTGTAATGGGTGTTTCATAACAGAGACCGTTGGATTACCTACAATCTGAGCCATTGGTTTAGAACTGATAAGTGCAATAAATATATTTTCTTACTAATTGTCTTCAATTATTTAAAACACATTTTTTAAAATAATTTTTATTAAATTAATAAAATTTCATTTTGAAATATTTAAATTTAAAATTTTTCACATTTTATATAATTAAAAGAATAAAATTTGTCCTGAGTTGATCTATTATGGAGAGTGCCCTTATTGCTTTTGAGGTCATACATTATATAAAAAGAAAACTTAGGTGAAATAAGGTGAATGTTGCTTTCAAAATTGATATCAGTAAAGCCTATAATAAGATTCAGTGGGGTTATCTTAAAAAGATGTTTGAGAAAATGGACTTGGCTTCTCAATTTATGGATTACATTATGTCAGAATAGTATCATATTTGGTAATTATGAATGGGGAGATTGTCGGTCCTATTATTTTAGAGAGTGGGTTTGAAGTAGCGTGATCCTTTGTCTCCTTATCTTTTTATCATTTGTTCGGAGGGTCTTTCAGTTATGATAAGATAGCGGAGAGTAAGGATTTATTGCATGGGTGTGGGGTTTGTAGAAGGGACTCCCAGTGTGTCTCATCTATTCTTCGCAAATGATAGTTTCTTTTTTCTTTGATGTGTCCTCTACAGAGTGTACTATTATGAAGCAAATTCTTCAGGACTATGAATTGGCTTATACTCAAGCAGTGAATTTCAAAAGTTCGAAAGTTTCCATAGTAATAATGCATCAGCTGAAAAGGAATTTCTTTCTTCTATATTGGGTGCATCAAATCCTTTGGACGCTGGTAGATATTCGGGATTACCATCATTAATGGGTAAGAATAAAAGAGGGATATTTGTTTTTCTTAAGGATCATCTCTGGAGAAGGCTTCAGGGGTGGCATTTGAAGATTCTATCACAAACGGGGAGGGATGTGTTGCTAAAGTCAATAGCACAGGCTATTCCTTCTTACTGTATGGTTGCATTCTTATTGCTAATATATTTGTCTTGAGAATTAGAATATATGATGGATTCTTTTTGGTGGCGTTCTAAGGAAGGAGGGGGTAGGCACATTCATTGGCTTTGTTGGCAGAGGTTGTGTACACAAAAAGAAAATGGGGCATAGGTTTTCGGGGATTTGTATACCTTTAATCTCCTAGTGCTTGGAAAGCATGGTTGGAACTTAATTTCTAAACCAAATGCTATTATTAGTACAATTTACAAAGCTAAATATTTTCCAAGGGGGAATTCTTTTTGTGCTTCTTTGGGGTACAATCCAAGTAATACTTGGAAAGGTATTTGGTCTTCGCAACCTATTTTAAAAGCTGGTAGCATTTGGTGTATTAGGGATGGTTCCAGAATTAATATTTGGCAAGATTCATGGCTTAAGGAGGATGGTAACTTTATGTTGACTACACCGATTATTTTTGGTTTAAAAAGTTTATCTATGAGTAATTTATGGGTTCTGAATTTACAAGAATGGGATGTGGAATTATTCAAGGAGTTGTTTTTGACAACAAATGTGTCTAAAATTTTTAAAATTTCTCTCTTAATAGTTCTTTATCTAATCAGTTATTTGGCATTACAGTAAAAAAGGTCTATGCACTGTTAGATATCGACTGGCCATGTAGTTAGATGGTAGTGCTTCTTCATATATAGTAGATGGAGATTGGCTTAAGCTATGGCAATTAGACTTGCCACCTTGTATTAAAATATTTTTGTAGTATATGTGTAGGGGCTATTTGTCAACCTGTACAACACTATATCAATGGGGTATTCAGGTGTCACTTGATTGTATTTTTTTTGGGCAAGACTATGAACATTCTTTTCATCTCTTTTTTGAATGTCTGTTTGCTCGCAATTGTTGGTAGGAGGTTGGTTTAGTTTTACCCAACATTGGCGAGCTATCTTTTGTTAGCTATTTCTTTTCTCTTTGGCACTCATTTTTTAAAGCTCACATGAATACCATTGGCATTGTTTTGTTGTGTATATGGAGGCAACGAAATTCCTAACTCTAGTCTTCTTATCGTTTATCACGAGGCTTTTCAATTGCTTTGGGTCTTTCTTTTGTGCAGCAATGGAAGAATGCTTAAGGCAACAACTCAGGATGGTATGAATGTTAATGTAGCTTCTCATGTTCAAAAATGGCAAAAGCCAGCTTGTGGTTATTTCAAGTGTAACTTGGACGTTATGGTATTTGGAGCTAGTCTTAGTATTGGAATCGGCTGTGCTCTTAGAAATCATGTGGGAGCCTTCTTGTTTGGTATCACTATGTGTGAAGGAGAATCGAAATGCTCTTCGGGAGAAACTCCACGATTTGCTATTTATAAAAGGGAATCGCCATTTTAATTTACTTATTTTAATTGGAAAAACTAAAGGAAAACCCAAATTGATTGATGCCAAAATGTTTGATTTATCCCAATAGAAAGCGCTAATCCACGAGTGACCAAAGAGGGCTCGGGGTTCAGGTTTTAGTATTTAAACAAATTGAGAAAATAAAATTTTCTTTAGTTTGGCTAAAAGTTGCAAAATAACTCTAAAAAAGGCAATCTTAGTGTTTGCATGAACAAGAATAAAAATGATAAATGAAACAGTTGTAGATGGTAAAATGAAATGACAGTTGTAAATAAATAAGCAAAAATAAATCATACTTAATTATTACAAAACCAAAATGAATGAAATAAAGAGGATCTTTCTTCTAGCCTTTATGAGTACTAGGGAAAGCACACGTTCCTCAACTAAATTAAAGAAATGAACATAAAGAATCGAAATTAAAGCGCATATACAAATAAATAACAAAGTAAAATAAAACTTAAGCTATATATATGAAGGGGAAAATATTATTGAAAAAGATTTTGAAGTTGATGCCTTACATAATGGCATGCTTGCATATCCTATTGAATAGGAATCAAAGCCCACACAGTTCTTTCTTCTTGCAAAGGAGAGGTTTTGAAAAAAATATTGGTTTAGTTTATTAATTTAATTCTAACTTTTAAATTAATAAATTTTAGATTTTTTCTGTTTTAGACCTAAAGAAGATAGAATAGAGAAAATTCTATATCTGAATTTAGAATTTTAGAAATAGAAAGGAGAAAAGGAACTTAGCTTTGTTTTTCTTGACTTTCTAATGAATAGGGTGAGTTTTACTCTGGATCTCACCTTGGATTAGGGAACCTTGAAGTTGAACCTTACACAGAAAAGGTTAGCAAAATAGAATTTTAATTGCAAATTAAAAGAATTTGGAGTGATAGATTTTGGTATTAATTTTAATTTTAATTTAGTAGAATTTTAATATACAAAGAAGAGCATCCAGGTGAATTTTCATCTCCAAATCCATGTCCGAGAGAGCTTAATGGAAGCTCTATTTCTAGAGGGCAGGTGAACGGCGCTGCCAGATGCCAGCGGTAGCATTGGCAGCACCCAATTGGTGCCACCCATGCCGATGGCATGCCTGATGTGCTGCTGGAGCTGGTATGAAGCTGACTTGCTTGGATCGACCTTGTTTCGCACTATTTTGGCTGGTTTTGGTTCATTTCTGATATGATTTGAGCTCAGTTTGATTCTATGGATTCGTAATTAAAAACCGGGAAACTAGAGGTGCAATTTTAAGGGTTTACAACTGCCTCCTCATTAGAATTGACTTTGGAAAAAAGGTGATTTTGATAATAGTGAACCCGAGGATGAGGGATGGATGCCTAAATCAGAGCCTAGTGGTGGAAAAAGGAACCAAAAGGATGCCTAGGTGATTATTACTAAACATTTATGGGTGAAATGATCCTAAGGCTATCTTAGGACGGTCTAATTAAAAGAGATACCTAATTCAGATTTAAGGTAAGGATCGTAAGGTTATCCTATGATGGGTCTAATTAAAAGAGATACCTAATTCAAATTTAAGGTATGGATCCTAAGGTTGACCTAGGATGGGTCTGATTAAAAGGGATACCTAATTCAGATTTAAGGTATGGATCCTAAGGTTATCCTAGGATGGGTCTGATTAAAAGAGATACCTAATTTAGATTTAAGGTATAGATCCTAAGGTTGTCCTAGGATGGGAGCTAAAAATGTTGTTCCTGTCTATGATGACGACCCTGTCTAGTAGGAATCAGCGAAGAGGTGATCCTGTCTTGCTTTATGAAGTTTGACCTGATAAACTGCCTTGATTGAAGAGTCTATTTAATGTAAAATGCATATGATTAAGCAAAGATTGGATACTTTGAACCTGTGAAGGGTCACTGTGTTATGCTAAGTTTTTTTTTTTTTTTTTTTTTTTTTTTTTTTTAAAGAGAAAGATGCCCCCCATTTCAGAAAGGTGAATATTTGGGAGGGAAATGCCCCCACTTTAGAATGATCAAGTGGTTTGGCTATTTTGTTCAAATAGACCAACTCAGGGATGGTTAGACTAGGTATGAGCCTGCTTGAAGGGTCGATCAAAGGCTATCGGCTTGGAGAAGGAAGAGATTGAGCTAGTCAGCTTGAAAAGCTTAGTCAAGCATGGTCTTTTCATTTGGGATCGGATTAAACAACCAGCTTAAGGTCATATCTAGGTATGAGGCTGCTTGGTCATGCTTATCAATTCAGCTTAGCAAGAAGTCACTTTAGGAAGTTAAGCCAAGTATGGCTGAAAAAGATCGGGCTAGGCTTTGGTGGGCTTAGCTTGGGAGAAGGTTTGGTTTGAGGCTGAATTGGAAAGCTTGATCAAGAGGGTCAAGTCCTTGGAGATGATTAGGTCGAAAGGCTAAGTCAAGTTTTGGGAAAGGCCAATTTGTCGAGCTTATCTCTAAAGAAGTTCATACAGAAGCCTTTGGTCAAGTCTGGCAATTAACTCATTTAGTTATGGCCTTTGGGGTGAATTAATTTTGGAAGCTCAGTCTGATTTGGCTTTATAAGAGGTTAGATGGCCTTTGGGGAGTTTGTTTGGAAGGTTTGGTCAGATTTTGCCTTAAGATTGTGTCAGAGAAATCAAGCTGGCATGCTAGACTTGGGAGGCTAATCTTAGGTTAAAGGAAGGCTTAGGCTAGGAAATCAATTTGGAAGGCTCAGTCAAATTTTTCCTTAGAGGAGATCATGGGCTTCATAAATAAAGGCCTTTTGGGAGTGGGCTTCATGGTGAAGGCTTTTGAGAGTGGGCTTTATGGTGAAGACTTTTTGATTTGGGCTTCATAGTGAAGGCTTCTAGGTTTTAGGCCTTATAGTGAAGGCTTTTGGATTTAAGCTTCATATCGAAGGCTTTTAGGTATTGAGGATAGTTTTCTAAGAGGGTGCTTTGGATGGTTCGCTTTGGCTTAGGTATGGTGCTATAGGTTTTAGTCATAAGGATAACATGGGCTCATGGATAAGGGTTTGCCCTTTGACACGGTTGCATCAGAATGGTTTGCAGGTCTTAAGAGGCTTTGATTATCAAGGATTATGTGCTTTACGGATGAGGCTTAATCTTTCAAGGATAATGAGAATTTTGCTAAAAATGCATTTGATGGGCCTTAACTGGTTTGAGTTCTTCTTAATCAACTTGAGGATTATAGGCTTTAGGAGATATGCCTCAATTTTTGATTTTGCTAAGGAAACTAGATTCAAAGATGATGAGTCTTAAGAGACTTAGGATTTTTGGTTCTGTCCATGATGAGATTTTGCCAAGGAAAGCGTGGTACATGGCTTGAGCATGAAATGATGGTATGATTTACCAATAAGGCTTAGGATGGACCAGTATGATTTCATAAAGTTCGAGAATGGTTTGAGGGTAAGCTGAAACTTTTCAAAAGAATCTAGGAGATTGTATGGTTTTCCTTTTTGTAGCATGAATCATGAAAAAGAACAAGTCAAGCTTTTCTTGTTGTTTGAGATTAAAGAGACTCTTAGAGTGACACTTAATTGGTTTGACTTGATGTAAATGACTGTATTAGCTAAAACAAAGAGCGCTTAAGAATGGCTAAAGGGTTAATGGAAGAAGACAACTTGGGGATCACGCTCCTAAATGAGAGATAAGAATGTGAAGGTGGAAAATGTGAGGGATTGTGCTTTAGCTCTTTGAGCTGAGCAACTGGATAGATTGACAATAGATGATGACCTAGGAAGACATGCCCCCATTATAGGATAAAGGCATAAAAGATAGTATATCCTTAGAGAATGAACCTCTAGTGAGGAAGGATGGCTTTAGAGACATGAAAAGGATTGATTGAAGATGATTTGATAACTTTGGACATAAGGGGAAGATGATTTGGATGAGCTTTCTCTCTCTCTCTCTCTTTCTTTTAGCTATAACTTTTGCCTAAGCTGCCTTTTTGGGTTTTTAATTTAGCGAACTTAGATTGGAAGAAAACATTCCACCATGATTTGTACTGCTGCTTTTCTTCTTTTTGAAGTGCTCTAACCTTTGAATTTTGGGTTTGACAAAGGTCTTCTCTGAACTTGTCGCCCTTTGTTGAGGTACATCATTTGATTACCTAATGTGCAATAGGTAATTACATTTATTTGCTCTTTATGCTTCAACTGTCTTGATCTTATTTCATTAGGAGTTGGCGAAGTAATTGTTGATTTGAGAGAATGAGGACACCTCGAATTCTAATCTATGCTAATTATGGTGGATTTAATCTTTACCCCTCTTTTCTTCATTTTCTTTTTCTTTTCTTTTTTTCTATTTTTTTTCTAAGCTTATCCATGATAGACTAAATCAAGGAAGATAAGAAAATTAATGCATAAATAATAAAAAAGAAAGTATAGATGTATTACTGTAAAGGGAATTTTATTACAAAATGGTAAAAAATAATAATAATAAGACAACAGACTCTGACTCAAATTTGGATTTAGACTTTGAGATTTGGACTTGAACTCAGGTTTAGACTTGTAATTCAATCTCAAACAAGTCAGATTAGCTAAACTTCAACTACTCCATGATATGCCTTTTAGGGTTGAGGTACGGTGGGGTTGAGTCAGATCTTGGTTCCTTATCACTATTCAAGTTGGTGGTGGGGAATTTAGCTTGAAATGGTGTACTTTGAATGCAATCTTCAATTTTTGATGTAGTTGCAACCAAATCTCTGAAAGTGGATAGGTATCGTGTTAACAAGTGGGCTTGATAGGTCAGGAGTAGATTCTTGACAATGATATCTACCTGTTGTTGCTTAATTGGCTTGTTTACTATTTGAGCAGCTTTAGCCCTCTACCTAGTAAGGAACATGGAGAAGGACTCATCTGAAAGTTGCTTTATGGTTTCTAAATCCCTTTTTGTAACGTCCACTTCAATATTATAGTGGTACTGTTTGACAAATGCCTTGCAAATGCCCTTCTAGGTTTGTTTTTGGGTGTCATCCAAGTTAATAAACCATCTTAGGGCAGGATTAGTAAGGGTTTACTAAAAGAGTTGAGTAAAAAGCTCATTGTTGATACCAAGCGGATGCATTGCCTCCATATACATCTTTAAATGGATCTTAGGGTAAGTAGTACTATCGAATCTATCCAAATTGGCATCTTGAACTTTGGTGGTAACCGAGCATTAGGGAAGAGGCTTAATGAACTTGTATCAATCATTCCTTCCCTCTTCTTTAGACTTTTTACTGATTTTTCTATAGCTTCGACTTTGAGTAGGAAGACCTTAAGCCTAGGATTACATATAATTTCCTTCCGTTGGGAAGGATCTAGAGGAAATTAGGTGATTTGTAGTTGTTTAGTGGGTGCTAAATGGGAGAGAGTGTTTGTTTGGAGGATATTAAGTGAGGAAAGTGGTAAAGAGGTTGACTTGGTAGAGGAAGTAGAACCATGGGCTTGAACTGATGCCAAATTTTGGTCTAGGTTTAATGGATTCTAAAGAGTGGGAATTGGGATTTGGTTTATGCCAGCCTGATTTAGCATGTCTTAGACATCATTTAGTATGGTTGAATGTCTGTTTGCTCTCAGTTGTTGGTAGGAGGTTGGTTTAGTTTTACCCATCATTGGTGAGCTATCTTTTGTTAGCTATTTCTTTTCTCTTTGGCACTCATTTTTTAAAGTTCATATGAATACCATTAGCATTGTTTTGTTGTGTATATGGAGGCAACAAAATTCCTAACTCTAGTCTTCTTATCATTTATCATAAGGCTTTTCAATTGCTTTAGGTCTTTCTTTTGTACAGTAATGGAAGAATGCTACGGCAACAAGTTAGGATGGTATGAATGTTAATATAGCTTCTCGTGTTCAAAAATGACAAAAGCCAACTTATGGTTATTTCAAGTGTAACTTGGACGCTATGGTATTTGGAGCTAGTCTTAATATTTACGCTGTGGTATTTGGAGCTAGTCTTAGTATTCAAACTGGCTGTGCTATGAGAAATCATATGAGAGCCTTCTTATTTGGTATCACTATGTGTGAGACCTCGCCCAAGCACCAGTCCAATTCGCTAAGAGGGAATCAAAATGCTTTTCAGGAGAAACTCTACGATTAAAACTCGCTATGAGTTTAGAAAATTAGGTTTTGCAATTTGCTATTCGTAAAAAAGAGTCGCCACTTTAATTTACTTATTTTGATTGGGAAAACTAAAGAAAAACCCAAATTGATTGACTCCAAAATGTTTGATTTATCCCAATGGAAAGCACTAATCTGCGAGTGACCAAAGGGGACTCAGGGATTTGGTTTTGGTATTTAAATAAATTGAGAAAATACAATTTTCTTTAGTTTGGCTAAAAGTTGCAAAATAACCCTAAAAAAGACAATCTTAGTATATGCATGAACATGAGTAAAAATGATGAATGAAACAGTTGTAGATGGTAAAATGAAATGACAGTTGTAAATAAATAAGCAAAAATAAATCCTACTTAATTATTACAAAACCAAAATGAATGAAATGAAGAGAATATTTCCTCTAGCCCTTATGGGTACTAGGGAAAGTACACGTTCCTCAACTAAATTAAAGAATTAAACATAAAGAATAAAAAATAAAGTGCATATACAAATAAATAATAAAGTAAAATGAAACTTAAACTGTAAATATGAAGGGGAAAATGTTATTAAAAAAGATTTTAGAGTTGATATTTTACAGAATAACATGTCTGTATATCTTATTGAATAGGAATCAAACCCCACATAGTTCTTCCTTCTTGGGAAGGAAGGGTTTTGGAAAAAATATTGGTTTGGTTTATTAATTTAATTCTGAATTTTAAATTAATAAATTTTAGATCTTTTTTGTTTTAGACTTAAAGAAATATAGAATAGAGAGAATTCTATATCTAAATTTAGAATTTTAGAAATGGAAAGGAGAAAAGGAACTTACCTTTGTTTTTCTTAATTTTCGAATGATTGGAGTAAGTTTCACTCTGGATCTAAGCTCCACCTTGGATTAGGAAACCTTGAAGTTGAACTTACACAGAAAAGGTTAGCAAAACAGAATAATAATTGCAAATTAAAAGAATTTAGAGTCACAGATTTTGGTATTAATTTTAATTTTAATTTATTAGAATTTTAGTATACAAAGAAGAGCATCTAGGTGAATTTTTGTCTTCAAATTCATGTCCCAAAGAGCTGAATAGAAGCTCTATTTATAGAGGACAGGTGAAGGGCATCGCCAAATGCCTGCAACTGCACTGGCGGCATGCCGGCCGAGCGGGTGGCACCAGCGGCACTCCGGCCGGCTAAGCTAGGTGCCGCCCATGCCGCTAGCATGCTAGGGATGCTGCCTAGGTCGTCGTTGGAGCTGGTCTAATGCTGATTCACCCGGATCGACCCTATTTTGCACTGTTCTAGCCGATTTTGGTCTATTTCTGATATAATTTGAGACCGTTTTGATTTTATGGATTCGTAATAAAAAACTAGTCGACTGGAGGTGTAATTTTGAGAGTTCACACTATGACGCAACCTGGTGCTATGGCAATGGTAGAAATAGAAGTTATTTCACTTAGAGAAGCTTTAAGTTTGATCAAATTCTTAGGCTTTCATTAGGTGATCTTTGAGATGGATTATAAGCAAGTAGTTGATGCACTTTCTTTAACAACTGATGATGAATTTGAGTTTGGTTGCTTAATACAGGAATGTTGGTTTCGTCTTAATTCTGAATATGATTTTCATGTTTAGTTTGTTCATAGACTAGCAAATATTGTAGCTCACTCCATTACTAGAGCTTCGATCAACTATGCTAGTTCTTTTGTGTGGCAAGTGCCTCTTATGTTTATAAAGCATTTGCTTGTTAGTGATGATGCTTAACACTATTATTAGCATTTCCTTTGAAAAAAAAATAATTGAATAACTTAAAAGATTATTTATATTAACCAATTTTAAGTTATATTTTACGTATTTTTTATATTTTCATTTAATTTATATTTTTAAAAATATATATTAAATATATTGATTTGCATAAATGTTAATATAAATCATTTTTGTGAAAATAAATAAATAAGGTGGTCAGTTTTTAAAAAAAATTACTGGTAAAAAATATTTCTCAACAACTTTTGAACTCAATTATTATTATTATTATTATTATTATTATTATTATTATATAATAAATTTACATTTAATAAGTTTCTCTTTACTTTTTTTTATCAAATTTTAAAAATAAAAAATGTTTTGTTTTGGAGACATACATAAATATTAACATAAGAGAAAATTGACTATATTGATATTAGTTGTATAATATTTAAATTATTTGTATCAAATAGATGATTCTAGTTTTATGAATAGTTATTAAAATATGTTTAAGTATCTAATTTATTTGAATTATATGTAGCATATAAAAAAACTTAGTAATAAATTTTATATTATTTTGCCCCTTTAATTTCCAATCTTATATAGGGACGATTTAGAATATGATTTAGGAATTTATAAGTGATTTTAAGACTGAGTATTTATTTAAAAATAACTACTCATTTTGGTTTCAAGTATAGTATAATTAAGTATATTTATTACA
This sequence comes from Reutealis trisperma, assembly GCA_947687605.1. Classification (NCBI taxonomy): domain Eukaryota; kingdom Viridiplantae; phylum Streptophyta; class Magnoliopsida; order Malpighiales; family Euphorbiaceae; genus Reutealis; species Reutealis trisperma. The sequence goes on from CANTUT010000586.1 coordinate 152,310, forward strand.
TATTATCTAAAAGTGTTTATATAAATGATCCGACAATCTGGTTCTTAGATAATGTTCATCAACTTTCAGAAGTAATGGTAGGGAAGATTGCTACTATTTTATGGTCTATATGGAGTCAGCACAACAACAAATTATGGTGCAATCAGTGGCTCCCTCCCCATGTAGCAATCTAGCAAGGACTATCCTTCTTATTTGATTGGTTGCAAGCTCGTTTAGGTGAGGTGGTTCATGGAGTCTTAACAGCAACAGAAATGTTATGAAACAGTAGATTCAAAGATTTTGAAACAGAGAACAAACATAAGAAACTTAGAATAAAACTCCCCTCTATACTAAAGCTTTTACTACTTCATTTCTTCTACTTATATATGAGATACAAAAGTAGCTTTAATTTTCAGTCAATACTTAATAACAATAGTTACCCCATACTTTGCTAGTACAAATTCCAAAAAACAGGGATCACCACTCATTAATAATAACTTTCTAACTAAACTAACCCTTACATACAAAACATTATAAAGTAATCATTTAAACTATCAAAATAAGCTTGTTTCCAAGATAAATCTCAATATGGCTAATACGCCTCCTTGAGATTTTTCTTGGACACTCCAAGCAATAATCTTAGAAATTCAAATTTTGTTCTAGGCATAGCCTTGGTGAAAATATTTGCTTGTTGCTCTTCGGTGCTACAATGAATTAATTTGACTTCACCTAAATTCTCTACCTTTAAAGCATGAAATCTAACATTGATGTGCTTAGTTCTTCCATGCTGAACTGCATTTTCAGCCGTGGAAATAGTAGACCTATTGTCCACAAAGATAATAGAAGCCTCATGTGGGAGCATATCCAAATCAGCAAGGATTTTCCTCAAGCAAATCAATTGATTTGCTACAGCAACTGCTAATACATAATCTGCTTCAGTTGAGGATTCAGAAAGAATGTCTTGCTTCTTATAATTCCAAGAAAAGGCACCGAAACCAAATGAAAAAACATAACCTGGTGTACTTTTGTAATCATCAATACATCCTGCCCAATCACTATCAGCAAAACCAATTAAGGCTTCTTCATCAACACTTCTATACCATATTCCCATATCAACAATCCCTTTTATATATCTCAAGACTCTTTTTGCTACACCATAGTGTTTTTGACTTGGATTCTGCATATATCTTGATAGCAAGCTGGTAGAGAACATTACATTTGGTCTTAAGGCTGTCAAATACAATAAGCTTCCAATTAGGCTTCTATACAAGCTTCCATCTGCTTTCTCTTCACCATCATCCTTTATGAGTTTTTTATTCACCACAAGAGGAGTAGCAACTGGATTATGTTTCTCAAGTTTAAATCTTTTAAGTAAAGACAATGCATATTGTATCTAAGATAAGAAAATTACATCTATTGTCTTAGTTATTTCCAAACCTAAAACTATTTCATTTCCCCCAAATTAGACATATCAAATTCTTTTATCATATTCATTTTAGATTCTTGTATAGTAGTAGAATCCCCACCAGTAATCATCAAATCATCAACATATAATGAAACCACAACTATTTTTCCACTTTCTAGCTTCTTTGCATATAGAGTAGGTTCATTTTCACTTCTCTTAAACCTCTGATATGACAAGTGAGAATCTATTCTACTATACCAAGCCCTGGGTGCCTATTTCAACCTATAAAGAGCCTTTTTCAATTTATACATCTTATCTTCTTCTCTTAGAATCAGAAAGCCTTCCAGTTATTCAACAAAGATATCCTCCTCTAGGAACCCATTTAAGAAAGCAGACTTTACATTCAAATGGAAACTTTTCCTTTTAAATTAAGCAGTAAGTGCAATCAACATTCTGATAGTTTCATGTCTGGCCACTAGTGCAAAGGTATCACCAAAATCAACTCCAGGTAATTGTGCATGCCCTTTAACTACCAACCTAGCTTTATGCTTAAAAATAGTTCCATTAGGATTAAGTTTTGTTCTATACACCCACTTAACCCCTATGACATTCTTATTCTTTAGCCTGTCTATAAGAAACCAAGTTTCATTCTTATTAATCATAGCTAATTCCTTCTCCATGGCATCATTCCAAACTTTATGCTTAGCTGCTTCCACATAGCAAGAAGGTTCTGTTATAGCAAGATTACACCTCTTATAAACATCAGCAAGGGACCTGGTTTCTATAGCAGGAGAATCGATAGTTGGATCTTCAACATTAGTTTCTTCATTCTTGCTTAAAGAGTTTAAAGTTGAGAATTCATGAAAAACATCATAGATGCTTATTTCTTGAGTCTAAATTTGCTTCCTTACAACTTCATGCTTTTCCCAATCCCAATAGCCATCTTCATCGATCTGCAAATCTCTACTTAGTACCACCTTTTTGCTTTGGACATTACAAACTTTGTAACCTTTTATTAGAGTACCATGCCCTAGAAGCACTCTAATTTCAACCGTTTCATCTAATTTTTCTCTTTTGATATGAGGAACATATATGTAGCACACTGACTAAAAAATTCTCAATTGTTTTGCATAAGGTTTATGAGAAGTCCAGGCTTCAAAAGGAGTCTTGATATCCACTGATCTAGTAGGTAACCTATTCATCAAATACATGACTGTGTGAACTGCTTTAGCTCAAAAGTGCTTGGGCATTTTCTTCTCAGCTAGCATACTATTTGCCATTTCCATAATAGTCTTTTTTTTTTTTCATTCCAATACTCCATTTTGCTCCAGAATATAACTCACAGTAAGTTGGTGTTGAATTCCTAAATCTTAGTAAAATTTATGAAACTAAGATGAGGTATACTTAGTGCCATTATCAAACCGAAAGAACTTTAATTTGCACCTACTTTGTCTTTCCACCATTGTTTTAAACATTTTGAAGATTAAAAACACCTAAGATTTGCAGCTGAGAAAATAAACCAGGTTATCCTAGTAAAATCATCAACAAATAGTAGAAAATACTTATTGTTGTTTAAAGAGGCTGTTCTCATTGGTCCACATACATCGGTATGTACCAACTCTAGCCTTTCCTTTGCTTTCCAAGCCTTCACATTTGAAAAAAGTTGTCTATACAACTTCCCTAGCTGACATGACTCACAAACATCTTTAAACACTTTAATTTTTGGCATATCAAGCATCATTCCTTTTGCTTGTATAAATTTGAGTAAATTGAGGTTGTGGTGTCAAAACCTCTTATGCCACAACCAAGTTTCATTAACAATAGCACTAAAAGCATATTGATTGACTGAATTCCAATTAATAGGAAAAGAATTATCAATCATATTAACTCTTGCAATCTCCACACCTTTAGGATCATAAATAATACACATTTTGTTCTTGAAGAAAAGGGAATAATTTTTATGCAACATCTGAGCCACACTAAAAAGATTTTGAGCTAAGCTAGAATATAAAGAAGATTAGAAACCAGTTTAGTATCATTATTAGTATAGATTTTGATTGAGCCCCTGCCTTGAGCTTGAATAACAACTCCGTTACTCAACTTCACTTCTATTCTATCTGACTTGTCTAGAAAAACAAACAAGCCTTCATCCCTTGCCATATTGCTTATACAACCACTATCAACATACTATGTGTTCTTATAAGTGATTTGGATGAATGTGAAGCCATGAATAGTCTTTCATCTGCCTGTGACTCCTTTTGCTCATCTATAAAATTTGCTTAATGGGAAGATTGCCGATTAGATTAATTTTGTTTCATTCTACAATATCTCTCCATATGACCATACTTCTTACAATATCTACACTGAATAGGAGGCTTCCCTAACTTATGCCAATAATTTTTCTCTAAATTATTGGTTTTCTTGCAAGTACCATAAGTTGGAAATTTACCTTTCTTCATTGGTTCACTTCTAGAATCTTGAAATTTTTCCTGCCAAGATTTATCAACAGAAGATTTCTTCTCATCTCTAAATTGTTTGAACTTTCGCTTTGCTTGAAAATCACCTTTAATGACTTCTTCAGATCTGATGGACACCTTTTGCTCTTGTGCTTGCAATTTAGAAATCAATTCTACTACAATGAGTGTTCTCAAGTCACAAGATTCTTCTATGGCTGAAATCTTGGACTTAAGTTTATCTGGAAGAGTGATCATGATATTTTCCACCACCTTTTAACATGAGAAATCCTCACCATGTAGCCTGATTTGATTAACGATCTCCATAAACTTTGCTGAACAATCTTTTATTCCTTTTGTTTCTTTCATTTTTAGAAATTCAAATTCTCTTTTTAGAGTTAAAAGCATTACTGCTTTAACCCTATCACTTCCTTCAAATTCTTCTTTCAATTTATTCTAAGCCTCTTATGCAGTTTCACAAGCCATTATTCTTGGAAAGATAGCTTCCGACACTGCAGAATGAAGGCATGTAAGTGCCTTAGGACTTATAGTAACCAGTTCATTAATCTTGGAAAGATAGCTTCTTGATCTCATTTAAGGTAGCATTTGCTCTCAAAGGTGGAACATGTGCTCTTCCTTGCTCCACAAGATCCTATAAATGGAGAGCTTTAAGATAGACTTTCATTTTAATAGCCCAAACTTGGTAATTTTCTCCTGTGAAAACTAGAGGGCTAGTAGCAAAAAACTTTCCTGATGTCATGCTCTCTCACACAAGGTGTTTAACTCCAAAGAACAGAGCAAAAGAAGTAAGTGTTTAAACTCACAATTGTAAGAATTCAACTCTGATACCATTGTTGCAAAATAGAGGATTCAAAGATTTTGAAACGGAGAACAAACATAATAAAACTCCCCTTTATACTAAGGTTTTTACTACTTCATTTCTTCTACTTATGTGAGATACAAAAGTAGCTTTAATTTTCAATCAATACCTAATAACAACAGCTACCTTATACTTTGGCAATATAAATTCCAAAAAATGGGGATCACCACTCATTAATACTAACTTTCTAACTGAATCAGCCCTTATATATAAAACATCATAAAGTAATCATTACAATTTTAAACTACCAAAATAAGCTGGTTTCCAAGATAAATCTCAACACGGCTAACAAGAAGAGAGGCACTCTATTTATTGATCTTTTTCGGTGCAAGGAAGACTTAAGTGCAACTTAGACACTGCATTCTTCAATGGAGCTACGATTCTTAGTGTAGGTGTAGAGATCCATAACTCTTTTAGTCTACTTGTGACGTGTAGAGTTGAGTGTTTCTGGGTAAAGGTTCCTATTCATGAGGGTGAGAGAGTCGGGTTAAAGGATACATTGAACTGGCTTAATGAGCTACATCTCTTGCAAGTTGATATTGAGCTCGATTCACTGTTAGTTGTGCAAGGCATGACAAATTCTCACATTGATTTGTCTAATTTTGGTTTCTTCATTACTAGTTGTAAACCTTTAAAGTTGCATGGAGATTTCTCCATCATTTATGTGCATAAGCAAGTTAATATACTCACTCATTCTCTAGCTTAGGTGGCATACTATGTCCCTTACCCTTTTATTTCTTTTTCAGTTCCTAATTTCTTACAGGAAACTTTGATGTATGATTTGAGTCATTCAACTTAATAATATTTCCTGCTTTTCTTCAAAAAAAATTGTTTATATAAATAATTATTTAAAATATAATAAATATTTATCTAATGCTAAAATATTTTTTGAGATGATCAAATTAATAATAGTTTAAAATATTAATTAAAATTAATAATATTTGTTATCTTAAAAAATAGTAAAAACTGAAATTCTTTTCGCAAATTCCTTTTAGAATAATTCTATTAATATCATTTAAATTATTAGTATATGTTAGGCATTTATTATTAGGGCAAGACATCTAAAATAAGATTTTCTTTCTAATTGATTCGAAGTTAGTAATTTAGTATAAAATAGGGAGTAAATTGTCAGAAATGTCACTAAATTATGGGATTATATTAAATTGGTCATTAACTATTTTTCATCTTAAATGTGTCTTTAATTTTTTAAATTATATCAATATAGGTCACATGCTAGAATCAGAGGAAAATTCCGGCCAACGTGCCAACATGTCCATCTATATCAGCAAGCTAGATGAGTTAGCATGATATATCGGTGCCACTTCAGCTTCTATTGGGTAGTACTAAAGCCACTAAACTTTTAGCATTTTTCAATTTGGTCAATGTAATAACATAAATTTTTATTTATTTTAAAATCTTATTTATAAGAAAATATAATTATATATATTTTTAAAATTTTCATTTTCAAAATTTTGAATTATTATGATTTTGAAGATATATTATATATTTGTAATTTATAAATGATATTAAGATATTTTAGTTAAATATTATTATAAAGTAAAATATTTTTGTAGTAAAAATATATATATAGTGGTGTGACTTAGAGTTTAAAGTTGAGACTTAAAAAAAAATTTAAGTTATCCTTAATCGCCATGCCATTTTCATCTCTTGTTATTTTGTTTCTTTAATTAATAAATAATAAAAAGGCAAATTGCTAAAGAGGTTACTAAATTATGAGAGTTATATCAAATTGATCACTAATTGTATTTTCGTCTTAGATGTGCCAAGCTCAAATCTTAAATTTCTCTATTCCTATTAATGACCTTAACAATAAAATTATGAAATATATTATATGAGCAATTTCATAAATTGAATCTAAGTAGAGAATACCTAAATATAATAAAATAAAAAAAAATTAAAAATGAATAACGTAAGAAAAAAGAGACGATTTATAAAATTTTACTTTATCTATGTACATTTCCTAGATATTATGAGCATATTAAGGCTAGGTTTTTTCCTCACTTATTCTTCTCACTTTCAATTTTTTTTAATTTTCAGTTTCTTTTAAATGATTCATCTTATAATTTAATTGTTTTAATTATATTTCAATTTTCCCAATTTCTCTCACTTCTATTTTTATTTTTTTCTCTTTTTCTATCTTTTAAAATAGTTCATCTTTATATAATTTTAATTATTTTATCAATTTAGGAATAGGTTGTTTTTGTTTTCAAAATATTTTCAATATTTTTTTCCTCACTACCCTCTACTCTCTGCAGCTTGCAGCTCATTATCATTTTGATTGCATCTTTCTTAGTAAAGATTCAACTTAGCTTTTTACTATTTATCTTTAATTGATATTTTTTCCCATTTTACAAATATTGTAAATTTATTCTTTTTTTCTTTTTCAATAAAAGTGCAATTCCCCCCTTTAACTTTGCCTCCAAATTCAATTCCACATCTTTACTCAAAGAAGGCTCAATTATACTATTCAACTGGTAAGATTGGGCCAATCAGGCCTAATTAATAACGGCCTCAAAATGGAGGCATTAGTAAGTTGGGGAAAGTTGCCTTTGTTTAGACATAAGAGCCCACTTTATCTAACAGTTGCAAAAAGAAGATAAGAAATAGGAAAAACCGTGCTATATCTTATCTGACAATAGTTTTACACCAACTAACCTCTACTTTACTCTTTACTCTTTCCTTTTCATTCTCAAAAAACCCCACAAATTTTCTTAGTAATTTTAGAGATTTCATATCCGTTCATTTCTAGATGAGAAAATTACATAAACTAAAAAATGTAATTTTTATGAATACTTTATCATCCATTATATAGTAGATGAAATCCTACTTAATGCAAGGGCTGTGCAGATAATATGGTAGACAATAGATATAACTGACATGGGTTCAAATTGTTTTATTTTGTTGTGCGTAAATGGGTAAGCACCAATAAATGGGTCACTTACACAAAGAGAATTATTAGCATGTATTATAAATAGGATGCTAAACTAAGTACTTTACTATAATGTGAATTATATTTAATTATTATAATTATCAATTATTAAATGAATAATTAAAGAGCTCGATCTAAAGCAGCTAGATGCCTAGATAAAGAGCCGAGTTGAGAAATTTAGTGTAAAGAGGTGAGTTGATGAGCTTGATGTGGAGAGGCGAGCAGAGGTGCTCGATGTGTAAAGGCAAGCTGACGAGCTCGATGCTAAAGAGGCAAATTAGGGAGCTTAGTGTAGAGAGGTGAATTGATGAGCTTGTTTAGGAGAGGTGGGGGAACTCAATGTGGAGAGGCATGTAGAGGTGCTTAGTGCAGTGAGGCAGGCATATGTGCTCAGTATGGAGAGGCAAACTGATGAGCTTGATATTAGAGAGGCGAGCTGAGGAGTTTGGTGTAAAGAGGCTAGTTAACAAGCTCGATTAGGAGAGGCAAGCAAATGAGCTTGATACTAAAGAGACGAGTTGAGGAGCTTGCTATAACGAGGTAAGTTGAGGAGCTCGATACTAGAGAGGCAAGCTGAGGGGCTCAGTATGCATTGATCTCATATTAGGAAATTGATTTCATATTCTCACTAAGAATCGCAAATGATATTATTTCATATTCTCATTAAACATTGAAACTAAAGACAACAAGACCGCACTGGAATCAAACTATAGCCTTCTTCTTTCTCGCATTGAAGAAGTATAGTAAAATCTTTTATATTCATTACTTCATTCTTCCTAATTTCAAGCTAAGATTCAACAATTTCAAACTCATAACAACATACACTAATGGAAACAATATCAAGTAACCTCTTAAATTACCTTAAACACTAAAGAGTTAACTCATATAGACCAAACAACCTAAATCCAATTTGATATAATGTATATGAAAAAACAAATCCAAGATAGGATGACTAATCTCTTCTAAAACTTTGCACTCCTCTAGAATTTCACTAACAATTCACTTTCAACTATTCCTACCACAGTTATGCTTTCATCTTCGCAATCCCATTTAGGAATTTTATCATTCCTCATCCCATTTCCTTCCTCTCTCCTCAAAGCTTTAATATGAATTTGCAGATTCTTTATTTCAACTCTCTACATATTAATCATATCTATTGACCTTGCTATCATTATTTTATCAGTCCAAGTAAAGAACTTTTATCTAATGTCCTTGTCCTTACAATTTTTATAAATAAATTAAAAAAAAAAACACAATCATTAATTTCAATAGTAGGTGAATAAGAAGAAGTTCATACAAATTATACAAATCAACAGAAAATTTTCAAATTAATTTTATTACTTACTCTATAGTTTGGGCATCCATAGAGTCTTCTTCTAAGATTTTTGTCCATCCATGATGTCCATAATGTATCGATTAGACCACATCTACAATAGATGGTGACTACTTCATCCTGATTTTCGTTTTGCCTCATAGTTATAAAGGATGATGAAGTCAACGATGAAGCCATTTTTTCATCACTAAGAATCCCTCTTTTGCATCTCTAAAAAACCAAGCTCCCAAATTCCCTAATTTTATATCAATTAGAGATTTCAAAATTTCAATCATTCCCCTAACTTTTTCTCTTAAAATGGTAAAAATGGGTCATCCGTTCTGAAATAGTGGAGTCCACATACTGTTAATTTTTTGATTTCTAATGGTGGTTTATATCACGTGCAACACGTGATTAAAATTGGGTATGATTGACCCAATTTTACCAATTGAAGGGTGTAATTGAGCCTTGTTCGAGTAAGAGGTGAAATTGAACTTGGAGGCAAAGTCGAAGAAGGAAATTTATTTTTTTTTATTAGAATGATGCCAGAAATAGGGAAATAAGGACTTGCAATAAGCACTCAAGCGTGCATAAAGAAAGGTGGGTGGAGATGTAAGTAATTTGTAAATTTAGTAGATCTTACTAAAATTAGTGTGATCTCATTAAATTGTCTAAGATTGTGAAATCTCAAAAGGTTGTAGAAGATCTTAATGAGATTAGTATAATCTCATTATATTTCTAAGATTATGTATCTAATATGATGTAAAAGATAATATAATAAAATTTTTATAAATTAATACTCGATAAATTAATAATTTTTATTAAATAATAATTTTTCGGTCCCAACTTAGAATAATGAGTTAAATTAAGAAGATAATAATTTTTTTAAAAAACCTTATAGAACCTCTTAGTCACATTCATGTCATAAATTAATAATTTACTAAAATTATATATCATATTTTTTTAAAATATGAGTATTATTTTTTTTTCTAAATATCAATTATATTAAAGATATTAATGCAATCAAATTATTCTTGTAATTTAAGTAGATAAAATTGATTTATACTTTTTAAAATTTTAGTCTTTTTTTATTAATATAACAATTTATATTTTTATAAAATAAAATAAATTTTTAATTAATTAAATAAATATTATTTTAAATTTTAAGTACATGCGATATATCGGCCAATTAATAACTTTTTAAATTAATAGAGTTTATATGTTTTACTGTACTGCAGTATCGGATCGAATAGATTTAAATTTTTTACGTGCAAATAAGTCAAACGTATTGTCAGAGTATCATCAATACTGCAGAAAAAAAATTATTTCGTTTGCATGACTATTCACAAATTGTATAAAATCATTGTTTTTTTTAAGACTATATCATTGACTTTTTTTTTTTTTGTGCCTAAATAATAAACTTTCATTAATAGGCACCAGCATGATAACTATATCATTGACTTTGTTAGCTTTTGCAATTTTCAATTAATATTTCAATTTATTATCAAAATTCTCTTGCTAAATGTTTGGTGTGTGTGTGGTTTATATATATATATATATATATATATATATATATATATATATATATATATATAAAATTTATTATTTGGTGTGTTATTCTATTGAAAATAATTGTTTTATTTTTGTAATTTCTTTGGCAAAAAAAATTGTTTTATTTTGTAATTTATATTTTCCACAGCACGGTGCGAGTTATCCACTAGTTTAAAGTTATATGCTATTGGATTCTCAGTTAATCAGAATATTAATTAAATTAAATAAAAATACATATACACTTAAATACAATCTAATGATAGACATATATATAATCTGAGTAATTAAGTAATATATCTATATTTGAATTTACTTTTTCTAATATTTAAAAAAATTAAAAATAATTGAGACATTAAAATTTTAAATAATGAGCTACGTAATAGTTATTTTTCCTTGCTCCTCATAGTCAATCTTTTAAAATAAATTTCAAATTTCTTAATGTTGAATTTTTTTAAAAGTTTAAACTCAAAAATTTTTTAAGTCTTATATAGTAATATATTAGAGAAAATATTACTAATTGATTTTATTTTTCAAATATATTGCTTTAATTAATTGTAAAATTTTGTAACCATTATACATCTTTCATTTACTTGGGTGATTACAACTAGATTAAAATTATTGAATTAGACCGAAATTAGCTGAATAAAATCAAAACTCAAATCATTTTTTAATTATGATTTTAATTTGTAATAGAAATATTGAAAAGCTTAGTTTTGATTTCAATTTTTATTAAAAATCAAATAAAGATTAAAAAAATTAGTTTCAAACTGAAATCGATAGTCTAGTTAAACCAATTATATAATTATATTTTATAAATTAATGTAAAAATTAAGTGCAATCATTTTTTAATAAACAATTATTATTTAATAAATTTCATTGTTTATTAAAATTTTATTTTAAATTATTTTATTATGTTATATTAATTTTTTAATCAAAATTAATCTAATAAAGAAATCGGTTTGAAACTAATTTTAGACCATAATAAAAAATACCGATTTCAAACTGAAATTGAAACTGAAATCAATTGTTTCTAAACTAACATTAAAATTGTAAAAATCAGTTATAATTTCAGTTTGAACATTTTATTAAATTAAAATTATTGATTTTAAATTAAAATCGACAATTCGATTAAATTAGCGATGTGTAACTCTTTATTTGTTTTCTCCTATTTGATATATTCATTTGTTGATATTATTTTTTTATTGTTATTTTGTTGTTTTATTCAATAACTCTCATATGTAAAATCATGAAAATACATATATTATAAATATTTCATATATACATATATATAATTTAACTGACAAAATGATTAAGAGTGTCATTAAAAAAATAAAAAAAATGATTGTTGGGGGCTTAATAAAATGTAATTTCAGATTTGAAAAACATAATACAATAAATTTAAAAATTTAAAATATAATTAAGAAATTATTATTTGGAGGCATTAATTAATAGCTAAAAGAAGCAAAAAATGTCGAGGTGAAATGTGGCTTTGGCCCTTTTAAAATGACTATTTTCGCCTCTTTAATACGTGGAGTTTATCTTTTCTCATTTTCTTATCAGGAACACACGCCGCACCGCACCACAACACCCCCACACCCCCCCCCCCCCCCCCCCCCCCCAACCTTCTCTCCCATTTTATATATATATATATATATATATATATATTTATTAAATTGAAATTTAGGTGAATTTGATTTTCGACAGCTTATCAGAATTAAATAATATTTAATTGTGAAAATAAAAAATATTTTTTTAGAAAAAAATATCTAAATAAAATTATATATTTAATTAGCTTATTAGTTTTTTTTTAATATTGGAATTATTATATATATATATATATATATATATATATATATATATATATATATATATATATAGTTAAAATTTAAAATTTCAAAAATTATCCAAATAAAATTATATATATGGAGAAATTTAAAATAAATTAATTTATAATTTGATGGGAATTCAATTTTTTATTAAAAACTACATAATACAATTGTGATGTAATATAAGTTACTTGCTTATGTGTATATAAAATTTTTGGCTTATCTTATATAAACAAAATTAATATTGAATTAAATTCATTTGATTAATAATTTGTTTGATATCAAAATTAATAATTATTTTTTAAAAACTAATATAATTTAAAATTTTCAAATTTATCTTTAAAAAAATTGGTAATGGTATTTTTTAAAGATATTTTAAATATTTTTGTAAAGATAGTTAACTTGTTACTTTTTAACACTCAGGAAAATTTTAAATTTAAATTTATTGTTTAAATTATCTGTGCATTTACTATTGGCTCATGATGTGTAAAAACCCCAATAATAATATTAAATAAATCAAAGTAGTTTTTTATTTTTTAGTTTGGATTGTCATTTGTTCTAATCTCACATATACCCTTTCCAGGGATATATTCCAAGTACAGCCGGCTACCTGGGGACCATTAACAAGAGGAAAAGTAAATTAAACACCAAGAGTCAAGTCTTCATCAATGCACAAAAATGACAATAGGCCACAGCCTATTAACCTAATTGTTAAAGTCTATTTTTACAATTGTAAAATTAAGAAAGACCAATACAATTAAGGGCAAATCATATTTTTTCCATATCTAATTATTCCTTTTTGAAAATATGTAATCTTTCACTTAAGGGGAGGAGGTACCATTTGCCCATAAATGATAAAACAAAAGGGTATGTGGATGGACCTAAGAATTGATTATAAAAAAAAATCTTTTGAGACTTGTCTTAATTAATATATATACATCTTTATTTTTATTATTTTAAAATTATTTACTATATATCCTAAAAAAAATCCATTTTAGTTCCCATATATATATATATATATATATATATATATATATATATATATATATATATATATATATATATATATATATATATATATATATATATATATATATAAAATTTTATGATGTTAGCAAGATGAATTTTGATCTCTTACTAAATAAAACCTAAACTATAAAAGGAATTTCGATATCCCACATTAAGAAATAATCAAATTGGTTGAACTTGCAAAACAATGAGTAAAAGGGTCTAGACGATGTATCTGGAAAATCACTTCGATATTTAAATTAGTATGTGTATTAACTGGAGAATATACTGTTAGAATTTTAAAAATATGTCCATTTGTTCCTGGAGTGCTTGGGGCTATTTACAATGACTTTTCTTACGACTTAAATCCCTAGAAAATAGCACTACTACTGCTTTTAAGTAGTGGGATAATAGTCTCCTATTTCTTAGGAGGTGGAGAACGTGATAAGAGAGCATAGTTGATGTTATGGATCTTTTTTAGTCAGATCTAGTGATCTACTAAGATGATTTGTATTGAGTGATATGTATCTAGACGAGTTATACTAGATGATCTGTATTTGGTGATCTGTGTTTATGCGAGTTATCTTGAACGATCTGTATTTGGGCAATATGGTGTCTAAGCGAGCTCATAACTCGCTTAGGATGATCCATGCAAATTGATATGCATCGCCTATCCCCCACAAGTTTTGAGTTAAAGACTCGGAATCTAGTCTCTGCTTCTCTATTTTGCCTTAGATATATCTTGTTTTCTCCAAGTTAGCAATTTTTTGTGGGGGATGTTTTGTCATTCTTATGGAAATCTATATGTTGAAGTATATCTTATCTGGATTTTTTTTAGAGATACTTGTAGAATGCATCTGGAGATTCAGGGGTGAACTCATAGTTCACTCTCTGAAAGAGTCATTCATGGAGATATTCTTTTGGACGAACTCTTAGTTCACCTTTTGAGAGAGTCATTCATGATTTTCCTTTAGGCGAACTATAGTTCACTATCTGGGAGAGTCATTCATGTCAATCTTATTTTGGGGAATTTTTTATACATAATGGATCTAGGAAGTTTCAGGCGAGTTGTAGCTCACATATCCTTTTAAGTCTAGGGAGTCTTGGGTGGACTTCTAGTTCGCCTATCCCCTTTTATTTATTTGTGGAGACTTTCCCTTTTAGGAGTCAGTACAAGCCAAATAGTTGAGGACGAACGTGTTTTTGCCTCCTAAGGAGTCTCAGGGCGAACTTCTAATTCACATACTCCAGCTTATTTCCAAGCTTGTAGAATATATCTAAGGAGTTTTGAGCAAACTCTTGAATGACCTATTCCTTAGATATGTTTTCGTCACTAGAGATAATGTCTAGGGAGTCTTGAGTGAACTACTAGTTTGCTTTTTCCTTAGATTTGGTCATGGCAATCTTCTTTTGGATGAACTTGGAGTTCACCCTTTGGCATAGTCATTCTTGATCTTCTTTTGGAGTTCGCCGTCTGGGAGAGTCATTCATGGCGATCTTCCTTTGGGTGAACTCCGATTTTGCCCTTTAGGGAATTTAAAAACAACTGAAACAATATAAATTAATTTAAATACATAAAGTTAGAAAAATGACAAATGTGTCTCACTAATAATAGGACCTTAAGTTGTCTGAGTTCCATTGTCACTTAAGGATGCATCCACGGGGTCGATTGGAAAAGTTAGATTGAATATCTAAAGTGGTGTTCCACGCACACCGCACCAAATGATGTTAATAAGATGAATTTCAATATCTTATTAAGTAAAATTCGAACTGTGAAAGGAATTCCAATGTCTCATACGAAAAAAATAACCAAACTGGTTGAACTTACAAAATGATGAGTAAGAGGGTCCAAGCAATGTACTTGAAGAGCCACTCTGATACTTAAATTAGTATATGTGTTAGCTGGAGAATATATTGCTAGAGTGTTAAGAATACATTCACTTGTTCCTAGAGTGTCTAGGGATATTATGATGACTTATCTTAAGGCTTAAATCCTTAGAAAATAACACTACTATTGCTTTAAGTAGTACAATAATAGTCTCCTATTTTTTAAGAGGTGGAGAACGTTATAGGAGACTACAACTGAAGTCATGGATCATCTTTAGTCAAATTTAGTGATCTACCTAGATGATCGTATTGGGTGATATGTATCAGAGTGAGCTATCCTAGATGATCTATATTTGGACAATCTATATCTAGGCAAGCTATTTTGGATGATCTGTATTAGAGCGATTTGGTATTTGAGCGAGCTAGGGATGATTTGTTCAGATTGATATGCATGACATATATTAAAATGTTATAAAATTTAGTATTTAGAAACTAAACTACAATTAATTTTAAAATTTTAAAAATTAAAGTGCAATTTAATTTAAAACTTCAAAAATTAAAATTGAGCAAAAATTTTGTATTTATTTATTCAATGAGTAAAGTGTTAAGTTATTAATAAATTCCAATATATATTAATGCAAACTTTTATTTATTTATTTATTTTGCTAACCTTATAAAAACGTGGATATATTTAATCGTTAATACAAATGAAGAATATAATACATTCTAAATTCATAAACAAGTAGTGATAATGAGTATAGACACGTATAATTTAGATTTAGCCCCACTCTCTCTAATTTTAGGGGACAAAATTTGACAAATTAGCTTTTGTTGCAATTTTATAACAAAATTGTGGAATCCCATTTGCTTAATTATTTAGTCCATGTGTCATAATATTATGGTCTAAATTCTCAAAATTTAATTGCATTATTGCATTTTATAGTTACAATTCTTATAATGTATTATCTATTTCATTTGATGTGATACTATTAATTATATTAGGGATAATTATGTAATCATATTATTGGGTTTTCACAGAAATGGGAATGGGGATCCCCGTAGGGTGAAGAATACACTCTCATCTCCGCTCCGTCTCCACTAATAGGAAAAAAATTTCCCCCATCCGCATCTCTATGGGAAGAAAAATCAGGAAATTCTCATCCCGTATGGGGCAAATCTCCTTGGAGAATGAGAATTTTTCACTTCATTACCATCCCTAAATATCAATATTATATTTAATAGGTTGTAATGTAATATGATATAATATAATTAAATATATTTTTAGTATAAATATTATATTAAAAATATATTTAATTACATTTACATTATATTGCATTACGGTCTATCAAACATATTATAAATAGAAGAAAATTATATATTTGATTAGGTATAATAATTGACAAATAATTTGAGCATCAAAATAAGTTTTATGATAAAAGAAATATTCTCATTTAATAGAAGATAATGAAATAAAGATAGAGAACTGAAAACAAAGATATCCATTATGTCCTGTCTCACTCTTACTGAATATGAAAAATGAGAAAATTGGAGGTGTCTGTGCCAATGCTATTCCTAAATCTTAATATTATTGGATAGTGTTTGCCATTATCCAAACAAGGCGTTTTGACTAAAGAGATGTCTTGCTTCAAAGTTGGAGTGAAATCGGGACCCAATGAGGGGTGGGTACAATACAAAGAAAGATTGTAACTTGTTATAATCAAATATTTTAAACAATTAGGATTAGGAGATGCGTCAGATTTGGCAAATAAATAATAAAATTAAGATTAATATTTTTTAAAAATTTCATTTATATATATATATATATATATATATATATATATATATATATATATATATATATATATATATATATATATATATATATCATACTTTATTTTGAAATTTTAATAATTATTTGTTGAATAGGAAGCCAGTGGGAAGGGTTTCAACAGGAATTTATTTTCCATGAGATTAGATCATTATTAACTCCTAGTATTAAGCTTTTTTTTGTAAAATAAAAGGTTAATGAGATTGCTCATTGCTTAGCTATAGGAGCTCAAAATTCATATACACTATTTCTTTTGTTTAATTATTTACCTGTTTATACATTAGACCAGTATATAAGGGGTTTTTTTCAAGTTTTAAGTTAATGAAATTTTGATCTTTCTCTAAAAAAAAAAAAAGTGGGAAGGTTTTTCTTTTTCTTTTTCTTTTTTTTTTTTTTTGGGGGTTTGATTGAAAGTTAGTTGGTTGTTAGGCGGTTTTCTTGAAATAAAAGGAGACTCTTATTGTCTCACTTTCTTCTGCTTTTCGGTTGGATTATTTTATGTAATATTGAGTTAATTTTGACCATAAATTTTTATTTTTTCCATTTTTTTTCTCCCAAATTTAACTTTTCAGAACTTTCGGAAAGTGCACCTATCAAGGACAAAACCTTTACCCCAATTCCTTGGTCCATTTGTTGGAATATCCTTTGCTTCCTCACTAGCACAAGACTCACTTTCATATACGAATCTGATAGGGATGTCATCCGGTGGGTTTGTGGCGGGTTTTACTGTTCTCATCCCGTGTGCCTATATATGTTAAAATCCCATTTCATCTCTTCTTTATTTTTCATGGGATTAAGATTTTGGTATCCCTTCCTCCTCTCCGTGTGTATTGGAGTTCTAACGAGGCATATGTCACCTTATTTCATTTTATCATCCTACTTTAAGTTGTATTTATCATTATAAAAAGTGAAGAAATTAAAAAGCCCTATTTTTTAAACTAATGGATAAAACTTCAAATTCATTCATCAATAATTTAATAATCTTTTTAAATAAATATAATATAATTTCCAAAGTTCGTATAGTAAAATCTCTATAATTTAATAATCTTGGAACCATATAAATTATAATAATTTAAAAAGATATTAATTAACCGATAAATTAATAATTTATTAATTTATCTAATGTCTCACAATTCAAAGTAATACACTCACTTAATCAATTAAAATTTTATTTTATTTTATAAAAATATAAATTATTCTATTAACAAAAAGAGGCTAAAAATCTAAGGAATATAAATTAATTTATATCTACTTGATTTGCAAGTATAATTTAGTTGTATTAATATATTCAATGTAGCTGATATTTAAGAAAATAATAATACTCATATTTTAGGAGAATATGTTATGTAATTTTAGTTAATTATTAATTTATGAAATAAATGAGACTAAGCAGTTATATAAGATCTTCAAAAATTATTATTATCTTATTATTTTATCAAAATTATTAGTTTAGCTTATTAGCCTAAGTCGGGATGGAAAAAAATTTATTATTTAATAAATATTATTAATATATTGAGTATTAATTATAAAAGTTTTGTTTTACTAATAATAATCACAAATGACAGTAGTTATAGGCCCACCCCATCTAAATACACAATAAAATAAAATTTAATTTAAATATTGATGGTAGTTCATAAATAACCCACCACAATCACATGAATCAACAATCATGATATTTCATCACCATTTCATAATATTATTATAGTTCTTTTTGATAACTTAACTAAGTAGTTTATATTTTTATTTCTTTTTAAAATTAAATATTTTTATTAACTCATTAAGATATTCAATTAAATAAAATATGAAAGCTTTTTAAAGTTAACAATCAATCATTAATAATTATTTTTTTTTACTATTTCAACCATACTATGAAAAAAAATTTATTTTCTAAATTTAATCTTAGTCTGAGTAGACTCAGAAAATTTCCATATCATTTTTTTAATATTTGATACTGTTTTTGTGCGCATGGACTTTTGATTTACTCCAAACTAGTCTTTGGCATGTGATCTCTAGATTTGTTCATGGATTCGGTATCCACTCAGTCTGTCGAAACCCATTCTATAATTATAGCGAGTCTACACAAGAAATATATCATGCAAACCCCTAATATTTTAGCAGGCAGCCATAGTCATATATTATGAAGTTCAGGCCAGCCCTGCCCTACCCTTATATTATATGTAATAAAATATTTTTTGAAAGTGTAGGATTTCGAACCTATATTAGATAAGTTGAAAAATGCTTTTACTATCAAGTCACACCACTTGTTATATCATTATTTATGTATATTATACATTATTATAATTTTATTTGTTTAGGCTAAAATTTGTTAGTTTTTAAGCTATTCAAAAAAGTGAAAAACTGCTTTTTTAAAAATATATGAATTGGACTGGGCCGAACTTTAACGGACTTCACTAAAGAGGATGGGCTCAGGTTTCGACAGTTTATAATAAAATCAATCTTCAGCTAGATTAAGTTTGAGCTTAAGTGAAAAATTACAAGATCGATTGAGCCCGAACCGAATCCACCCAAACTCAGTCCATGAATAGGTCTAATGATCTCTCGTCCATAGCCCGCTTTTGCTATTGATCCTTTCCTTCCCGCATTGCATCTATTGATTCAATTGGGCATTACCCTTTAATGCCTTCCTATTCAATCCTTTAGAGTTAATCATTCAAGTAAAAGACAGGTATGTGTGTGTATGTGTATATATATATAAAATTTAGATTTTTCCTCACCCTATTCCCCAATCAAAACGGGGATTCTCCACTTTGATGACGCAGGTCAAGGTGAATTTTCACTGGGTCAAGGCAATTTGTCATCCCTATTATATGGTACTTTATCCCATCTTATGTATTAATTCATTTTGTTTTAATAATTTTATGAAATTAGGATTATTTTTTTTTTTTTTAAATTTGTTCAACTCAATCTCAATAGAATTGAACTCATCTATTGAGTTTAGAACTTGATCAAATAAGATGATAAGATTTGGATCTCTTATGTTGGATTTGTATGCTAAGAGCCTAAAAAGATGAAGTGATGGCTAAGAGGGCTAGATCTTATACCTGGCAAAAAGCTTCTAATGCTCAAATCAGTAAAGAGCTTGGTCGGTAGTTGCCGGAGAAGGAGATTTCTCTTCTCAAGCAAGTTAGCTTGAGATCTTTTTCATGAGATAAAGGAGATGAGAGAGATACAAAATTCAAACTACATAAATCAAATGTTGATCCTTCTCTTTTGTAAGTCTAAGAATGGAAATAAGGCGTGGCAAGTTGGGTTTTGATATTCCCATCTCGCTCCATGAACAGTTGGGGTAAAGGTGAGGCGGGGTAAATCTAGTTCAGGGTGGATGAGGGATAGAGATAGGGATCCCCATTATATTTTTATAATTTTATTAATGTTAAAAATTTATAATTTATATATTTTGACAAAATATTATACATATTTATGTTAAGTTTTATATATTATTAATTAATATTTAAAAAATAATAATATAATTAAATACTCAATGATATAGTTTTAAAGAAAACTATATATATATATATATATATATATATATATATATATATATATATATATATATATATATATATATATATATATATATATATATATATATATATATATATATATATATATATAATGAATTTATAATAAAAAAAATATATATTAATTTTAGTAATTGAGGTGGGGATTGGGTGGGGAGACTCAATCTCATCCTCTCCCCATTACAATAGGTGGAGCGAAGATTCCCTGTCGGGTTCAGGGCGGATTGGATTTTCTATTGGGGCGGATATATATATATATATATAATGAATTTATAATAAAAATATATATATTAATTTTAGTAATTGAGGTGGGGATTAGGTGGGGAGACTCAATCTCATCCTCTCCCCATTACAATAGGTGGAACGAAGATTCCCTGTCGGGTTCAGGGCAGATTGGATTTTCTATTGGGGCGGATCATATTTTGCCATCTCTATATAGGCTTTGCATAATAGACACATAGTAATTGTCCTTGAGAAGAGAGAATATTTTATGACATATCATGCCTCTTATTGGTATGATAGATGCACAAGTTGT
The DNA here is from genome assembly GCA_947687605.1 of Reutealis trisperma. Lineage (NCBI taxonomy): Eukaryota > Viridiplantae > Streptophyta > Magnoliopsida > Malpighiales > Euphorbiaceae > Reutealis > Reutealis trisperma. The sequence goes on from CANTUT010000586.1 coordinate 173,406, forward strand.
GGTAGTATGGTCTGTGAACATATTCCTTGTCATGTAGCAAGTTGGTTGTGTCAAAATATAATTATTTATTTTAATATTTTTTATTAATTAAAAATATAATTAGAGATCTGGGTTTGATGAAACCCAGGTCTAATTTTTTTTCTTTTTTAATTTTTAATTTTAATTTTTTTATCATTTATGATATAATTATTTATTTTAATATTTTTTATTAATTAAAAATATAAAGTGCGTCCCACTAGTTTATTTTACCAAATGAAATTAGTGGTGAAAAGTACAGTTAATTAACAAGCCCTTATTTGGGCCAAAATACAAGTTTAGATAGTTAATTAAATCAAAATTTACTTTAAACCTAAAATTAAGCATTTGGAAAAAGTTTAGGCTTCCAATTGGGTATTCCTTTTAAGGATGAGATCTTAATTAAAATCTTAAAAAAAAATATATATAATGTCTTAGTTTAATTGTTAAAAATTATGATTGAAATTTTGGGAATCAATTAGATTATATCTTCTGTTTTTACTATATTTTAAGTTATTATTATGATTATATATAGTGTTTTAAAAATAGAATTATATTTGGTTATACTAATTAAATTGAAAATCAGTTTAACAAGTGATTTAATTTTTAAATTTTTATGCGTAGAAGTATTTAAAAACTCAATAATTTTTTTGGTTTATTGGTATTGAATAAATCAAAATCAAATTTATTAAAAAGAGTAATTTTGTAATTCCTGAAATTGTTTTAATATACTCTTGACAAAACCAAATTTAGTCCCGAATTTGAATTATAATCAGAATCATTACTAAAAAGAATTCTGAAATTATTTCAATTTGTTTTTGACCAAATCAAATTTATTGAAAGTTAAAATCGAAAAATCAGTTTGATCTTGACAACATTAGTTATATCTCATCGTCTGATAATTTATTTAGTTAGTTTATCTCATGCAAATTGATGTGCCTCATGCAAATTGATGTGTATAGGATTAAAATAGAGTTGTGGTCCCAAGACCTACACTATAATAAATATTGGAATTAATAATATTAGTTAACATTATTTAATATATATGTTTAAAATTAAACAATTAATCGTAAATATATACTTATAACAGTATATATATATATATATATATATATATATATATATATATATATATATATATATATATATATATATATATATATATATATATATATATTTGCCAAATAAATATTATTATATATTGATAGCATGTTAAATAGTGTTGTTAATTATCAATAATAGTGTGATAAAAAGTTTTTTGTTAGGAGATTTTATATATTGAATGATAGTATTATTAATAAGATTAATATCAAAATTCTAATTTTTAATTTTAAGTAAATAGGATGTAATAACTCATTTTTTATAATTTTAGATAGAATTCATTCAAAATCCTAGTTGGTTTTTTTTCACTTTTTTTTTAACTTTATTATTTGAGCTACCATTGATTTTTATTTGGTTGGTAGTGGTTCATTTTTCTTTATTTTGTTTATTTTTTATTTTCAAGATATTTCTTAATTTGTGTCTTTCTAAATATGAGTCTAATTTTATTTTTCATTTATTTTATAAATTTTATTATATCTTTAATGAAATTTAACAAGTCTTTTATTTTTATTTTTTTTATGAGAATTTGTTTATCTTTTTTATGAGAGCTTGTTTATCTTTCATTACAAGAAATGAGAGGAGTTTGAGTATGATATTTAAAATATTAAAATCGTTTAAAAACTCATTAAATGACAATGAAGTCAATTTGTGGCTCAATATACTCACTAAGTAGAATGTGTTCTTTGCTGTTATACCAAACGTAGTCAAGATGTTGTACACAATTTTTACATCAATACGATCAATGAAGTTCGAAAAAAAATTATCATTATCACAAGACTTGTATGTATTTTTTAAACACAGTCAAATTTATTTTTTGTTTTAAATTGTACTTTATTAATCATTGTTAATGAATGATTCTTTTTATTTAAAAAAAAAAAGTAAATAGGATATTTGAAACAATGTAGTATTTTACGAGTTCTTATATTATGATCCAGTTTCACCTTATACTATGGACCTAGGTCCAAAACTCATCGTTTCATTTATCAAAAAACATGTCTTTTTTTTTTTTAATCAAAACAAAAAATTTCAATAATCAAAACAAAAAATCTCAAAAATCAAAATCGTTTTCATCGTCTTCTTTGCGCAACCAATTGCCCTCAACCTTAATCTCTCAACCTCCTACTCGTGTTCCTATTCTTCATCATCATCTTCATCTTTTATTATTGTTAAGTCTTGCAAACATTCTCCTAGTTTTTCTTTACATAGATATCATGTTTTCAATTCTTCTTTATATCTATCTCTCACTTATTGAGCAGTTCAGTATGATATTATTGAGAACTGTTTTTTAATCAATCTCCTTATTTTGAATTGTACTCGATTGAGGTTACAGAGCTAGTTGTTGATTAATAAAAAAAATTGATAATTTAATATTTATTTATAATTATGAATCTAGCAGTAAAAGATGATGATAAATTTACTTGTGATATACGATAAACTTAAACGTTATATATAATGAATCTAATAGTTATATGTGATGAATCTAAATTTTAAATCTAATGAATCTTATAATTATACGTGAAATATTATATAATGAAAATTTTAAATATGAGGAATGATTGAAATTAAATTATAAAATCATTAAATAATGAATCTGCATGTGATATATGATGAATCTAAACTTTATATTTAATGAACCTGATAGTTATATGTGATAAATCTAAATTTTAAATCTAATGAACCTTATAATTATGTATGAAATGTTAAATAATGAAAATTTTAAATAAGAGAAATGGATAAAAATAAATTATAGAATAATTAAATCATGAATTTGGTAGTAAAAAAATAATAAATCTACATGTAATGTATAATGAATCTTAACTTTATATATAATAAACCTAATAGTTTTATTTGATATATATAACTTTTAAATCTAATAAACTTGATAATTTAAAATTTAATATTAAATAATGAAAATAACCAAACAATCGAACTCCAAATAAAAAAACTCAAAATATTGAAACAAAGAGTATAAAAACTCACAAAAAAAATGAAAATTATGAAAGAAATATAAAGAAGAAGAAGACAGAAACAGCTTCAAGAAAAAGAAGAATAAAAAAATCAAAGCAATTTCAAAGAAGAAGAAGAAAAAGAAGAATATCAAATTTTACTATTTCAAATAAGAAAATATCACATCCACTAAAAAAAAAGAAGAAGAAAAAGCTCAAATTTTACTATTTAAAAAAAAAAAGAGATCGCATTCACTAAAAAAAAAGAATAAGAAGGAAAACAAGAAAATGGAGATGCACAAAAATATGTGTTTTTACTCAGAATCATTGCGCAAAGTAGTCTTAGGTCTATAATATAAATTGCTTATTTTTGCAAAGGGTTTATAGGGTCATAAATTAGGGAACAGAGGCTACCTGATGGGATCCAAGCGGTTGAGATTGGGAAAGGGTTTTCTGGTGGGTAGATCTAATTAAGACTTGCCCTTGCCTTAAAATATTAATAACTTTATACACGTATAAAATAAGAGAAGCAATGCATTTATTATGAATATTTTCTACATATAGACATGGCCCTATAAAACTGCTAATCAGAAAAATGAAAAACCCCCCACATTTAAGTGCCCTACACTGCTTTGCTAATTTGATCCTTTTTATTAACTACTTCTGGTCCCCATTTTGCTTTTGTTCTTATGCACAATCTAATCTAGTTAAAGTACATTGTCCCACATTATTATCAATTCTTAATTCTTAATTTTGCTTTACCACAAACAAACCTAAATTTTAATTAATTGTGATCTTAAAGTAATCAACTTTTTAATTTTTTTTTAATTTTTTTGAATTTTTACATCCAAAAACAACAAACAAATCTATTGTTGCATAAAAAAATTAGGGTCACTTAATTTAGTCCCAATTTCCAAAAGTAACATGCTCAATTTCCTTGCCTACAATGATAAAAATTTCCTTGCCTAAATTAAAAAAATAATTTAAAATAGAATTCTGTTGGGAAATGAGAAAGCTGATTAAAAAATTCTGATATATGTATATTTTTTTTGTAATTTAAAAGATATGAACTTAATATTATAAAATATTCTGATTCTATTACAGTGCTTGTCCCACCGCTGTGTTTGGATTGAGAATAATAAGAAAAAGTAGAGTAAAAAAAAAAAAAAGGAGTAAGGTAGCTATCTAATTTTATTTAGGAGAAAAGTTTTATTTGAGGAAAAAAAAAAAAAAGTTTGTCTAGCACCGAGTTGAAACTTTTTTTTCCCCAAAATAATCATTTTATATGCTGTTAAGAAAAATAGTTTTAAATTGTTATTTAACTATTTTTGAAATATTGTAATTAAAACATGTGAAATTTGTTTTAAAAATAAATTTTAATTACCTCTAATTAATATTTTCAACAAAATAATTACCATTTTCTTATATTTTCTTTTGAATTTTATCATTCAATAATGTTAATATTTATTTTTTTAACAAATGATTTTCTTTTATATTTATTTTCCTTTTGATGGGTTATTTATTCATTTTCTATCTCATTTATGATCGATTTTTTTTTTTATTGATTTATTATTTGGTTGATAGTTTAAATAAAATTATAAATCTTATCTTTGATATTGAATCTACTTTTGTTAATATGCAGATCAAATTCGCAAAAAAAAAACTATCGTAATAGTTGAAAAATGACTATTATTTGCTATTTGTACAATTCAATTTTTCAAACCGAAATTATTTTTTTATATTTTTGATTTGTTTTGATATTAGTTTTGAGAAATTGCAAATTATAAGATTTTATAATTATGTATTTATCCTATTTTACTAATTAATGAATATTTAAATTTCTCAAGAAAAAAAATTTGTAGTTGGAAGATCAAATGGGTAGGAGAATTGCAATTGAACACCTAATTATAAAAACACTAAAAAAAATTAATATAAAATTTTCATTCATATATATATATATATATATATAAAGATTATACATTATAGGGATGACAATTTAATCTGTCCGTTTATTAAATGGATAAGATAGATATAAAATTAAAAATTTGAGTCTAATTCGGAGGCGGGTTATATCTGTCCAGAACTTGACCCTATTATATATATATATATATATATATGATATTTTTTAATTTATAGCTTTTTTATATAAAAAATAATTATAATATTAAATAATTTTTTAAAAAATAAATAAAAAAAAATGTATATACTCATAAATACTCATTTAATTTCATTATCTGTCCTGTCCTGCTGCAACGTTGTCATGTAGCAAGGTAAATATAAAAATAATGTTAATGGTATGAGTATGAATAATAAAAAATCCATTCCATATCCACGGATTATAATATTCACACTTATGTAATCTTTTAAAAGAAAAAAAAAATGAGTTATTAAAAATGCAAAAGAACTTTTCAAAGAATGCTATTTAGTTTGACTAACCCTAAATTCCTAATCACCAAACTCAAAAAGATAATTAGTTAAAACCGAGATAATTAAGTGGAGAAAGTAGATAATTTATTTTAATTATAATTACTAAGATGAGGTAAGCTGCGGATGAATGACTCTATTTGATTGGTGCTAAGTGGATGATAAAGGTGTACGTGTATACCTATTATATGATGATTAATTACAAATATAAAGAGAGCAATTTGATTTTGGATTAATAATTTTAAATAAATTTATTTATAAATTAATAAAAAATCTCAAAATTATATATTATCAAAATATAAATAAAATAAATAAAATAAACACAGCCTCTGTCCAGTCACAGGGCTCACAGCTTTCATTTGGTTTTCTTACAAAGAAGATTAAAATACGTGTCTTCTCTTTTTATTGAACTTGCTCAGTTCAGTTATACTGTACTTGTTATTACTTTGTCCATTTTAAAATATTTATTATTTTAAAAATTTTATTTTATTTTAAAATATTTATTATTTTATAATTAAAAAAAATATGTATTATTTTTTTAATTTTATTTTTTTATCTCTCTATTAAATATTTATATTTTTATATCAAGATTAAAAAAAAAATTTTAATCTTTTAAATTTAAAATTATAATAATTAAATAATTTTTTTAATTTATATATTAAAATTTTAAATGATTATTAATAATAGAGAGAGTAACGTATTCAAAATTTTTTAGTAAAATAAAAGAATCCCCGTGTTGTCAGAAAAAAAAGAAAAAAATATTTATTTTTATTTTCTTAATTTTAATATTAATATTTAAACAAATATATATAAAGTTTGTCGTTCAGACAAGAGAGAGAGAGAGAGAGAGAGAGAGAGAGCTGTTGGGGGTAGCATACTGTATATAAAAGGCCGCCAAGATTAACCAATCTTCATTCATTCATTAAATTCTCTTTTATCACCCTTCTGGCCCTTTCTCCCTATATTTCTTAAATATCCCATTACTACTTCTCTGCTTCACTCTTGCTTTCTTCATTTTATTTTTCTGGTTCACGAGCTTTTGCTTTCATAGTGTTTGTTCTTTTTACCCAGTGAAAGATAAAACTTTTTTAAGACTACTTACAGAGGCCATAAATCTTCTTGTTTGTTCAGGTTGGCTGAATCGAAAATAATAATAACATTAGCATTAATAAAGTTACAATCTTTGAGCTTTCTGGTTCTTGTTTTTCAGGATCTTTCTTGTTCTGTTTTGCTCTGTTGGATTTTCACAGTTTTCTTTTTCTTTTTATACAATTAATTTTTTGAATGGAAAATCAATAAATAGGTGTGGTGTATAAATAATAAAGGAAAGGAAATGAAAAGAATGAAGTATGTGTTGGTGACTGGAGGAGTAGTAAGCGGATTGGGCAAAGGAGTGACTGCTAGTAGTATTGGTTTACTTCTTAAGGCTTGTGGACTTCGTGTTACTTCCATCAAGATAGGTCTCTTTTTGCTTCTCTCTTTCTTTTTTTTGCTTTTTTTTTTTTAATGATTATATTGTAAATAAAAATGCCATTATTTTGATACAAATCTTTGTAACATTTTGTGGGTTTTGCAATTCATGTTGCAACTTCTTTTCCTCTTTCTTTATGTAAAAAAAAAAAAAAGGGCCAAAAAAAAAAAAAATAGAAGAAGAAGAAGAAAGAAAGAAAAAAATTAGAATTTTTTTTTCTTTTTTTCTCTTTCAATATTTCTCACAACCTATGCTTTACCTTTATTTTATATTTCACAGATTTTTGTTTGGAATTTGTGATATTTTCCACAAATGTGCTTATATCGTTTCTTCTTGATCTTTGCTGATTTTTTTCAGTTGGTTTTTGGATGGGGTCCTGAATTTGCTTTTCCTTTTATCCTTTATGTGATTTCTTGAAACTAAATATCATTTCCAACTACCATTAGTTGTATTTTTTCTTTTTTTCACTCTTTAGATTCTTCTCTCCAAAGATTTACAACTTACAATATGTTTGTTTTAATTTCTGAACTCAGATCCTTACTTAAACACTGATGCTGGAACAATGTCACCTTTTGAACATGGGGAAGTTTTTGTCTTAGATGATGGCGGAGAGGTATATATTTATATATAAATATATTATATTCTTCCTTCAATTTTTTTTTTTGAATAAAAAAGAATTAATTTGTTATGAATCTGTCAGATCATAACCTAATGAATCTCATGTCTCCACCTCTCCTGTTTCTGGTTAGCAGCTATGAACTTGCTAGATTAGGCTTTTACTCTAAATATTAATTTCTTCTTCTTCTTCTTCTTGTTATCCATTAGAGGACCAAAGAATAAAATTGATCATAAGCTATTTTAATTCCAGAGGAGAAAGTAGAAAAAAACAGAAAACAGGAACTAAAAGTGTGGAAATTTTTATGGAAAAGTGGCAAGGAAATGACTTGTTTTTGTTGTTGGAAAGGTGGACCTGGACCTTGGAAATTATGAGAGATTTCTAGATATCAAGTTGACAAGAGATAATAATATCACCACAGGAAAAATTTACCAGGCAAGTCCTTTAATTTGCCAAATTTCTTTGCCTACTATTTGTCTGCTACTAAAGAAACCAATAAAGAAAAATTTACCAGCCAAGGTCCTGTTACTGAAGTCTTTTCTTTCTTTTCTTTTTAGGCTGTTATTGATAAGGAAAGAAGGGGAGATTATCTGGGAAAAACAGTGCAGGTAATCAATTCTCTATTGCCCATCTATAAAAAATGTCCTGACCTGTTTCTTGCGATAGCCTTACGTAACTTCCGTTTCTTTTGTGTATTCTTGCAATCTGTAGGTTGTTCCTCATATAACAGATGCCATTCAAGAATGGATAGAACGTGTTGCTATGATACCAGTAGATGGAATGCCTGGTCCTGCTGACGTCTGTGTCATTGAATTGGGTGGCACTATAGGTACATTAACAACATGATTCTTGATAAATGGCAGTAGAAGCTGGTTTCCATTTTTTTTTCCCGTTACAAGCAACTTTTCTGCTTACAGGAGATATCGAGTCAATGCCATTTATTGAGGCTCTAGGACAGTTCTCATATCATGTTGGTAAGAACATTGCTTATGAAACTTTGTTTGATTATGCAATTTACGTGCTCTAGCAACCTTTGAAATCTTGCATTCTATCTTCTTCTAATCTACACTGTTTGTTTCAGGAGCTGGTAATTTTTGCTTGATTCATGTTAGCCTTGTACCTGTTTTAAATGTTGTTGGTGAACAGGTATACTTTTAGACATTTATTTAGGAGGTCATGGTCTTTATACATCTTCTTTGCCTATAGTAATCAATTTCAGTGCCACTAATATGAAATATGTACTCTTTACAGAAAACCAAACCAACTCAGCATAGTGTTCGTGGATTGAGAGGTTTAGGTTTGATGCCAAATATCTTAGCTTGTCGGAGCACATTGGTAGATACATCTCTCTATCTCTCCCTTGAGCGTGCACACATTAAAAAAAGCCTCATCTTTTAAATATGACTCCATTTTGCAGGCTCTTGATGAGAATGTAAAGATGAAACTCTCTCAATTTTGCCATGTTCCGGTGCGTTGATTAGAAGCATTTTTTTCAAAACATTACTTGAATTTTTTACTCTAATTGGAAAGAATGTTAAGAGTTAAGACTATGGCTTTTCAGGCAGAAAATATCATCACTCTTTATGATGTTTCGAACATCTGGCGCATTCCTTTACTTTTAAGAGTGAGTACACTTTTGGCAATTGTGAGATTCATTTTAGTGTGAAGCTTCCAATTCTTACAACTGGTATTTGGATATGTTTCTTCTTAATTAGGATCAGAAGGCTCATGAAGCAATTTTGAGAGTGCTCAATCTTCTTAGGTTTGTCTTCTCACCTCTTTTTGATGCAGTACACATTCCGTGGTATCTTCCGTTGCCTGGAATTCTTATCTGATTATGTTTTATAATGTGCAGTACTACAAGGGAGCCTAATTTAAAAGAATGGACTACTAGGGCAGACATCTGTGACATGTTGCATGAACCGGTGGGTCTTATTACAATTTCAAATGATGAATATGCCAAAATTCTAAATGATAGTTTCCTGAGATTATCTTTGTAAACCACAAATTGGCAGGTCCGAATTGCCATGGTCGGGAAGTACACAGGTCTTACAGATTCTTATCTGTCAGTAATGAAGGTGTGCATATCTATCAACACTTTAAAAGCTTTCAATTAGTACTTAGCTGGAAGCTTCATGTATTAATTTATTGGAGTCTTTTGTGAAAGTTGCTTGTGGTTGTTACTTTTTATAACCTATGCCATTCTATCATCATTTGAACATTTGAACTCTTAATAACAGGGCATGTCTTTCAATTTCTGCTTCCCTTCTTCTGTTGTATTTTACTGTTGAATACGTGTACAATTACAAATTTTTATTTTTGTACATTTTTATAAATGGTGAACTTGAAATATTTTCTACCGGAATTTGAGGTTTTAATGTACTGCTAAAGTAACTTTTTGCTAGTGGCAAGCCCATGATTATAGTTGAGAGGTGGCCAAATTCATAGCATAAATTTTTTTATTGGGTCATATATAGATATAAGGTCTAACTAGAAAGTTCTTAGAGGGGTGAAAATAAAAATTAGGGCAGGGGCAAATATGAAAAAAATAAAAATTATAGATATAATTTTTATTTTTTAAAAAATTTATCAATACATTATCAGAATTTAACAAATGCTTTTTGTCTTTGTAGTTTTTAAATTATCAGAATTTTGCATTTTTTTTTTCCTATCACATGAATTTTCAAAGTACTGTCTACTATAAATTTTCCTCTATCTCGGTGGAAACTCACACAAGGTCCAATAATGTTACAAGCTATTTTTCTATAAAATAATGTGTCTCAAAGTATGTATAATAGATGTACTTGGAATAACTTTTTAATTACATAATAAATATAAAAAACTTGACATTTCCTTGTCTAGCAGTCATTCTGACTCTAACATGAGATTTTAATGGCTTCTAGTCAGTCAGCATTCTTTTGGCAGTGCAATAAAGTTCTATTTATCTTGTTCTTTTGTCAATGGCTTTTTTTGTTTTTGGGGTGGTTCAATCTAGATATGTTTATGTGTGTTTAAGTGTGCTCGTGCATGCACACATGTAAAATAAGACATGATGCTTTTGCTGTGGATAAAGAAGCACATAACAGTATACTGTTTTTGTCTATTATTAAAGCTGTTTTGTGGTTGGCAGGCTCTTCTGCACGCATCTGTTGCTCACCGTAAGAAACTTATTGTGGACTGGGTTCCAGCTTGTGACCTCGAGGATGAAATGGCAAAAGAGGTTATTAATTCAGAGTCCTGACATTGTAAATGAATTCATATTTTACCTTGTTTCACATCTTGACATCAATGTTCTCCTTGCAGAATCCTGATGCTTATAAGGTTGCATGGAAGTTGTTAAAGGTTTGTGTTGCTTGATAATCCTATCCCTCTTAAATTGTGCTGTTTCTTTTGGAAGCATATCTGACTAGTCTCTATCTTCAGGGTGCAAATGGCATTCTTGTTCCAGGAGGGTTTGGTGACAGAGGTGTGAAAGGGAAAATTCTGGCAGCCAAGCATGCAAGAGAGAATAGAGTTCCATTTCTTGGTATTTGTTTAGGAATGCAAATTGCAGTCATTGAATTTGCAAGATCTGTTCTTGGTTTGCAAGATGCTAACAGCACGGAATTTGATCCCAACACAAAGAATCCCTGCGTCATATTTATGCCTGAGGTTTTGTATCATTTCTCTTGAGTTTTGGAAACCAATTGATTATCTTAATTTTTCTGTTAGTCTGATTTTTTGCCTTTTTGACAGGGCTCAAAAACACATATGGGAGGCACCATGCGTCTTGGGTCAAGGACCACCTATTTCCAAGTCATGGACTGCAAAGCTGCTAAATTGTAAGTACTATGCAGTAATTTAAGGAAAAAGAAAAAGTTCCTTGACAATAATGAGGCAAGGTTCCAAGACGAAAAGTAAAACAGTTTTACAACATTTTAGAACTTCTTTATATATGAAGCAAATAATTAGTGCTGGTATCTTTCTAAGGCTCCTAACCCTTGTGATATGAATTCTATCAGATACGGAAATAGAAGTTCTATTGATGAAAGACATCGACATAGATATGAGGTATGAAGCATGAAGAAGTACATGTTTATCTTGCAAGTAGGTTTAATTTCTCAGAATTAGTCAAAAGTAATAAGGCATTCTTATGCAGGTAAATCCTAATATGGTCAGTTGCCTAGAGGATGCTGGGCTTTCATTCACAGGCAAAGATGAAACTGGTCAGAGAATGGAGGTGTGAATTTTGTTGGGTGAAAACAGTTGTTGATTTCATATTTTTCAAAACTTGTTTATTGATCTATGCGTCTAGTAAACAGTAATGCATTCTGAATTGATTTTGGCCTATTGATAATTTGATATGACAGATTGTTGAGCTGCCTAATCATCCTTATTATATTGGTGCTCAATTCCATCCTGAATTTAAATCAAGACCAGGAAAACCTTCTGCGTTATTCTTAGGTACCTATCTCATCCATCCACTATATTGACTTATTGAATGTTCTGCTAACTCGATATGGACTGCTTTTTTTGTTTGTTTCTCATATTCTAATTTTTGACATGCATATTAATGTATTGTAATCTGAAATGCAGGGCTAATAGCAGCAGCATGTGGGCAATTAGATCATCTCCTGCAGGGCCATAAGGTTCCCAATGGAATAGGCAATGGCATTACAATACAAAAATTAAATGTTTACCAAAATGGAAACATTGCCAAGTTTGCGAAAATCGCAGCAGATGGTATATATAGCAACTGCAATGGTGTGCGCATTTAGTTTTTTGCTGCCTCCTTTTGTTACAAGACCTATTATTTTCTGGAGTGATAACTTTTTCTGCTGATACTCTTTGTTAGCATCTTAGGATTGCTTTGTACAGTGATTTGAGTATGGATAGGTGTCATTAGCTTCAGAAGAGAGATATCAACGATTGAACGGAGCTGGTTCCTGGGTTTTTTAACAGGACAGCTCTGTTGTAATTTACATTTGTACCGTACTTTTCTGCTGATGTTTTTGCGAGAATAGTGCCTTTTATAGCTGTACTGCAATGAGAAATGGTTGAGACTTTATGTCTCCTTCCTTTATTTACTTCTGTTTTTCAAAATTTATAGTACTTCATTTCTTCAGGATTCTATTCAGGTCTTACTCATGAAGTGTATAAGAGAGCATCATTATAAAGAACATAGCTTCTAATTCAAAGTATTATAAGTTCAACACAGTTTTCTATAAATTCGTAACCTGTGTGGTTGGATCATAATTTTAAATATTAATCATTATCTATCATATTGATTGAATTGTAAAGGTGAATCGCTAGTTTCGTAATGGTGAATTACCAATTCATGACCCTTCAGATCGACTCTTTTCTTATTAAAATATGAACTGTTTTTCACATTGAGAATTCTTTACAGAACGATTGTTACACATGAAATGACTGACACTATCATTTTTCTAAATAAATTCACGATGCTTACATTTCGAATTTCCGCTGTACTACTGATTTGGAGGAAGCCAGTTTGAAGTTTCTTGACCAATAAATTCATGTTCTGTTTGGAATCATGAAAATTAATTGCTACGAAATTAGTTCACTGTCTGGAATAGATCTCTCTTTGGCAGCAGGATTAGAGTAACGGGAACCATATTAAAGGACACAATATCTTTCTTCAAGCAGAAATTATCCATCCTAGGAATCAAACTGATTGGTTCAGGAAAATTACCAAAGTCATTGAGGAAAATATCACCAAAAAAAAAAAAAAAAAAAAACTTTAGATAATTCATAGTTTCTACTGCAGAACAATCAAGTCAAAAAGCAAATACCTAACCAACAAGCTTCAATTTAAGTCAGTAGTATTAGAAGTCGTATTGAAAAATTATAAGATTACGAGTTCAAACTCCAATAAAAACTGAATTACAAAGAAGAAAAAATGCAAATGGCTTTCATGCAATAGAGGCACAAGGGCTCCATTGCCCGACAGTTTGACTTAAAGGGTGTGGAAGCTTAGAAGACCATAATGTCATATCTGGCAAAGGTCCTGTCAAGGCAAGATAATTTGAAAAACCTTGTGTTTCTGGCATTCTCTTCCAGCTTACCTGTTTCAATCACAACTCGACACTGTCAACTTATTCTTGTCTCAAGAAAATCTAATAACTCATCACGTGCATAGGAACAAACTTTTCAAGCTGTTTAACTGATAACAAACGCATGCATGCATCTGTTCGTACCTAATAATTTAATTAGTGGACATCAATTTTGTTTTTGTTTACTTGCTTGGAGTCTTGTCAATTTACCCTTTTTTTTTTTTTTAATACTGGAAATATGTAAAATATTTGTACACATGCCTTTAATTTTTCATGAAATTATTATTTAGTAAAAATAAATCATACTTTTTTTTAAAAAAAACTGGAAATATATAAAATATTCTTACATATGCCTTTAATTTTTCATAATATTATTATTTAGTTTTCTATTTAGTAAAATTAAATCATATTATAACATACTCTTGAGATTTATTCTTATATATATATATATATATATATATATATATATATATTGGTCTTTATTATTATAAATGACTAAATTTATATCATAATATTTGTTAATGATTCTATATTTTGGTTCATTATTAAGATTATGAATTCTATACTTTGATCTTTTTTAAGTTTGGACTATAAGTTAAATTTATATATTTAATATTTTAAATATTTTTTAATAATATTATATGTTTATTTTTTAAGTTAAATTTATGAAGTTATATGACAATTTAATTTTGATAATAATAATGAAATTAATTTACAAGAATATTAAAGTCATTGAAGTTTAAATTTACTCATTCCACGTATCATGCTAATGAATCAAACAATGAAATAAAAATAAAATATTTATTCTATATCATGAACTAAATTTTGGAATAGGAATTGTTATTTTATTTCTAGTCTATTTTATTTTTTAGGAATAGTTATTCCATTTCTCACCTGTTCCATTTTATAAACCAAATATAGTCTTAAAATTTAAACTTTGTTCTATGCCACTGGAATAAATGGGTTTTTTACTTAATTAAGAAAAAAAAATATTTTCGTACATAAGCTAATTGGAGAAATATTTCTTAATCAAAAAATATTTTTGTACATAGGCTAATTGAAGAAATATTTCTCCCACTATACATTTTTTGACAGGTGGTGGAAGTCAATTATTCAATGCACATGGTTCATAGTTAGACTACTGACCATTGTGTTACTGCCAGGGGCCACTTTGAGAGCCTTAGGTAAAATTATAAAATGAGGTCTTTAAATTAAAACATACAATATAAATAAATAAATAAATTCAAATTAAATTATTTTTTTTTTTTGTAATCGATCTTTAATTTTATCAACATTAGAGAAAAATCAGATTATAGATAAATATTTCACGCTTCTATGACATAAAAAGTAGAAAATATAAAAAAAATTAGGAGAGCATAGTACAAATAAAAACTCCTAATAAGACCAAAAATTAAAAATACAATAGAAAAAAATATAGTTAATTATGAAAGCTAATAAAGTTAATGAGAATATAATGATTGTTAGTGGTTATTTCTAGGTTACTACTTTTTTTTTTTTTTTATTTTAATTTTAGATTTTAATTTTGTAAACTAATTTTTAGGATGTTCCAATTTTATATATATATTTTTTATTAAGTTATATATCTAAATTTTAAAATTTTGTCTACTTTATTTTGTAAAAATATTTCCAATTATATATATATATATAATTTGAGGCCTTTATAATTGGAACATAAGGTGATTGCCTTGGTCGTTCTACTAATTGAGATGCCCCTAACTACAGTATGGTTTAACTGTCTACCATATTATATATTTATTTATTTTTTTGCCAATAGTAAAAAAAATAAATAAATAAATAGTATGCTTCACAGTTAAACTATCGATCATATTGTAGCACAATAATCACCAGTCTAACTGTCAATCTTGTGCACTGAATAATTGATTTCCATCACCTGTCAAAAAAAATATAATTGGGGGTATATATGAATATTTTTTCTTTCTTAGTTAAGTCTGGAATGAATCTTCATTAGCACTCAAATGGTAAAAGCATTTGCTTTTGGAAGTAAGAAATCTTGAGTTCGAGACTCCATCAACAAAAAAAAAAATTAAAAAAAATAGAAAAAAAAAATTCCTCATTAGAATTTTAGTGCCCAAGTTTTGACCCTTTGTACCTTAATTATTTCAATTTCGATGTATAACAAATATCATGGCTAGCCCTTTCTTCAGTTGCAATTAAGAACATTAATCAGAAAAATAATAATAATAATTTCATCAAAGGTTAACAATTGAGGAAATGACATACCTGTCCAGGGAATGCCTCAGATAATGCCTTGATTGTAGAATTTTCAACCCAAATGCTACCTGCATTATTATTATCTAATTTTTCATCATTGATGCCACCACAATTCACCATAAATCGACCACCGGCCATCAATCTATCATTCAATTCCAACCAAGTTGCAACCTGCAAAATGCACTTGTAAAGCAGGTAAATTTGTTTTATATAAACATTGTCGCTCAATATCTTGACTTAAATATTTCAGTGAATCGTAATGAAATCAAATATAATATAATTAAATAAACTTTATTTAGTTTAATAAAAATGTTCTTAAAATTTTCCTTTCATTTCATGTTTAATTAGTGATTCGTAACGGAATTGAATGTAATATTAGCAAATGAATTTTTAATTCAATTTATTAAAAATGTTCTAAGAATTTTCTGTTTAATTCATATTTATTTATTTTTAATATTTTCCTTTTATATTACTATTACAGAAAATATGTACCACTAGAAAAAGCAAATAATAATTTAATACATTAGAAAGGAATTACAAGTAAGAGGCCATGAATTCAACTAAATTCTAAAAGTACCATATTTAGGTAGCATTATCATACCTCTTGCAACTCTGCCAAAACCTTCCCTTCATAGAACAAGTCAATGACAATGCCTGAATATAGTTATTCTTAAGAGTAAGTAAAATAAAATAGAGAATACATCGAATGATCAGTTTATAAGGTAAAGAAGAGATGAAAAATCAAATTATTTAGGGTCTGCTTGACATTACTGTAGTTAAATAGCAGCTTTTGAACTACAAGTTAGAAGAAATTATTTTTTTTTATAGTCCATTTGATATTTATATATGATAAATTGATTTTGAAAGAAGCTCATATTCCAAATAGCTATGGAATTAAATTGATCTCTGCGCTAAAATATCTTAAAAACCTAAAAATTTTGTAGTTAGAACTCACCAGCAAATCTTCCAGAATAATTTTGTGAGGAAGCAAGAGCATCACCAATATGAACATGGAGTATGCCACCAGCTGTAGTGTGCTTCTCAAGATCAGATAGCCCAAAATGCTCTCTAGATTTATCAATCAACTGAATGGGCAAAACATCCACTTCTGTTAAGTAAATGATTGAAATTAAACTAAAACTTCTGTTACTAACACTAATCTGCAGGAAATTAATTTTTCTTGGCTACATAAATCAAGCAAAATTTCATAAAGCATTACAATAAATAACACATTTTAACAGTTAGGATGCTACAAAACACACTTGCTGTTAATTATTATTTTTAATATTAAGTATATGATATTAATTAATGCTGTTAGGCCTTATATTTGTTGCAGTGAAGTTCAGTTGAGGGTGTTATTCAACATAGAGGACTAGCATACTATATATATAGAATATTACTTGTTATATTTTAGAATTTTATCGTAGAAAGATATTCCATGTTCCTTACAATTGGATCAATCTCCCAACCTTCAAGCTGCAATGAAGGCCACAAGTCAAGCATCAAATGTGCAGCAGTACCACCACCCTATATATATATAGTTAAAGAATTCAATTAAAATTAGTTTGATTCATTATAATTTGTATCACAAATTCAAGAAGACAACCAATCCACAACAAGATCAAGTGAAATATTACCAGGCCAAGGATTGCAATAGGACCTTTTGGAATAATAGCTGGTAAACTAGCAAATTCATCCTGCAATTGATTAAGGAGAAAGAACAAAGAAACATTGAATTAGTTTGAAATGTTTAATTTCAAGAACAGATGGGGGAACATAAATAATGTATGAGCTTCTTCGTTCATATTTAGACTCCGTTTGGCATTGCTGTTGCATGTAACTATAATTTTAAGCTAAATTTACAATTTCTTTTAGTTATGGGAATATTTTAGCAACATGATAAATCTAATTTAATAGCTATTTTCAATGTAATATCAAAGCGATAACTTGATCATATTATCAATCCAACTTCTCTAGTATTTTATCCTAAAAGCTCAAGCCATTGATGTAAATACAAGGCTTAAACAATTCTTAACACCCCCCATCCCCAACCAACACCACAGCCCCCCCCAAGTTTGAATTTTGAATCAAATCAAATTTAAATTTTGATTAGATATAAAGTTAAGCTTACATCTCATGATTACAAAATAGAGCTGCTCAAAAAGTGACTTTTATATGATGTCACATAAACAAAAATGTTTATTTATTTATTTTTTATTTAAAAAAAAAAAAAGCTCAAAGTATCTAGAAAAATCTCAAAACTAACAGCCAAATTGTGTTGATGTTGTTATTATATTTTATATTCATGAGGATTTTCTTGAGTTTGTTAGTACTTAGGTCTTAATAAAGTCCCTATGAATAATGCAAAAATAGAAAATCAAGATAAGCAATTATTGGATATATATATAGAAGGACATATGCTTCTATATATCTAACAATTAAAATTACATTTCAATGAGCCTTTGTTTTAGTGGTATTGAAATCATCTCCATGTCTAAGAAATATTGAACTCTGATCAGAACCAAATTTACAAAATAATAATAATAATAATAATACACTAATAAACTTCACAAAAAAGAAATATACCAAGAAATAGAGATTAAAAAAAAATAGAGGAGAAAATGAAAAAACTATACCAAGAAAACAGGAAAAAAAAAAAAAAATTAAGTGTTAGTGATAATTAAAAAGGCAAAAAGGGTTTAACATACCCAATAAGATCCAGTCCATTTTTGCTCCTTATTAAGAATGCTATGAACATTATCTACACAGAAATAAAGAACTAAATAAACGTGAATTAATTGAACAAAACTGAAATTAATTAAAAAAGAAAAGCAAATGGTAAGTTAAGAACACACTTACGAGTAGAATCAAGAAGAAGCATTCTTTCTTTAGGCGTATCCACAATTACAATTTCATTGTACTCGCTTCTCACTGCTGCTAACACTTGATACTCTTGTTCTTGGACAGAATCTGAGGAAGAAGCTCTGAGCAGAGTGCTCTGTTTTTTGAGAAGTGACCAAATTAAAGATAAAGATATGGATAATGTTGCTGTATGAATTTTATTATTATTATTATATTTACAAGTATTAGGGAAAGGAAATGAGGAATTTTTGAGCGAGATTGAGAGTGGTGATATTGCAAAATTCTTGAGTGGGAGGGAAAGCATTTTCGTAAGCTATTACTGGGATAATGAAATTATTGTCAGTTTTTGGGTATGATTAGTGAGAAAAAAAAAAAAAAGAAAAAAAAGAAATGCAGCTTTTTGCCTTTTTCTTGATTGGGTTTTCAAGTTTTTAACTGTTGCGGTTTTGCTTTTAGATATAACTAACTCTAACTTGCCTATTACTACTCCATGGAACATACTATTCACAAAGTGTAAGGGTTGAACAAACTTCATAATTATGCATCTTTTTGGGCATTAAAAATGGAATTTTCTTTTTTATTTTATTTGTATTTTTGACAACTCTTCTTCTCCATATTTGCAACGCCTCTTTCTCCCATGGGCATTTGACCTATTTAATGGTTTTAAGCAAAGTAATTCCAAATTTAGGTGATTTGTATTAAAATTCTCATATTGGAGTTGATTTTGTTGAAAAGTCAAAAGTGGATATAAGTTTAAAAAAAAAAAATAGCCGAATGGATATAATTTGAGAAAAAAAAATGGCAGAAAAGCTTAAAAACCTAAAAAATGCGGAATTGAATAAAAAAAAGAAAAAAAAATATAAGTTACAAAAAAAATGGCATAAAAAATCCAAACCTCAAAAAAAAATGGTGGAAAAGAGTAATTTAATAATAAAAAAAAAATTTCCACCTCAAAAAGTGTCCAAAAAGGAAAAGAAAAAAAAAAGAAAAAAAAGTTTTATATGAATTAATTTGACAGAATGATTAAAAATTCTAATGGGATATTCTCATATTATAAAAATATTTAAAAATTATTTGTGAAATAAATGTTAAAATAAAAAATTAAATCATAAGAAAATATTTAGTATATTATAAGTGATTTGAATATTTAATATTGAATTAAGAAATAAAGTAATTGAAATTTTTAACTAAAAAATAAAATAATTTAATAAAAAAATTAAATGAAAAGTGAAGAATATAATAAATTAAAAAATATAACAAGAGGAGAAGTTAAAGTAAGGAAGAAAAAAATAAATTCAAAATTATTTAATAAAATAATGATAATATGAGATGAAAATAGTTATAACAACCAAATACTAGTATAGTTCATTAAGATGAATAATATATTAATTATACAAATATATTAATTATACAAATCCTAACTATGAATTGTTGTAATAGGTATTTCTAAGGACAACTGTCCGTAAATGGAGATTATGTCTTCATCCTCTTCGATCAGTGTCCATATCTATCTATTGAGGACCTGGCCTATGAAGAGAAACATCGGGAGCATCATCAACAGCAACATCATTTGTCCCAGCAATAGGCTGGTGGAGTGTGGCAAAATCTGCAGAAGGTGTTTGTGATGATGAAAACTAAAATTCAAAACTAGAAGAAGGTGGTCGAAGTATCCCAGGAGTCATGGCATCCAAATGGGAAGGATGGTGCTACAGATGAGAAGGCTGTATGAAAGGTCCTTGGTGATACATTGACCATTGCGATGATGGAAACATCTGAGACCATGTAGAGTAGGGAGGAATAAATGGTGACACTAAAGGAGTTGATGGATAAACAAGAGTCCCAAATGGTACAAATGGTGACGGTTCTGAAAATGAACGTATAGGGAAAATGCACGAACAGTTGAAGGATGGACCAACATCTATAGAATGATGTGATCTAATGGGGTGATAACATAATGGTGTTTGTACTTGAATACTCTGCTGTCGTGGTGGTGTGTGAATACCTGGGTTTCTCCTGGACCTTCTATGTCTAAGTTGATTATTCCTAGGAAGTGGAATATTTGGATATAGATCATACACTTGCAGATTTGGATGAGGAGAAGGTAGCATTGGATGGCTACGTCGATCCTCGTGCAGAGCTCATTGGCTACTGGATGCAACTCGATGAGCTATTTCAAGGGTCGGCGCAATGCCAATAATTTCCACTAAGTCGGCCTGTTATAAAATATAAAACCAAGAGTTAAAATAAATTTTGATATTTGGTTAGAAGTTAAATAATAAATGATGATGATTAATGAATAGTAAATAAGATACTAACAGCATATCCAATTGAATATCCCTGTACCCCAATCCATCTACGTGTGATCATACGATATCACTCCATGTATGATGAGCGGTAATGCATGGTAGGAGTAGCAAGTGTAGTGAGATAGACATAATTAGCCCTCTAATCCTAGATATTAACTCAACTAGAATGGTAATCATCTTAATTAGTGACAGAACGTCACAAATCAATATTATGCAAATGCTTAATCGATGGTGGCTAACGTGGAATAGGCTGATAATAACCAAATTGCCAAAGTACTCTGTCAGTTGAATGCCACTCCACAATATAAATGGAGATCAAAGGAACAACAACAATTCAGACATCATGGCTGGTTAAGCAATAATTTGGAAGTGCTGCAATCATAGCATCACTATATGGCTCCCAAATAATCTATATAAAAATAAAACTTGTTAACATGATATACAACAAATTGAATCAATTGAAAGAAATGAGTAAAAAAATTAAAAACATTGCTTTACCAAATATGTATACATCAAGTAGACATTAACAAAATGAATATAAAAGACTTAATATGTATATTGGGTATTTTTATCTTACTATATCGTGATGAGATGTATCAAATCTGAATAAGATATCAATTAGTATATGGGATGGTATCATAGTGATAGAGCGACCTTGACCCCACCTGATGAAAATAAAAAATGAAGAAATAATAAATTATTGGTATAAAAAAATTTATAGAAAATGAAGTTGCGAAAAGAAAGACAAAAATATTTAAGTGATAATTATAATACCTCATTGCAAGTGGACAATCAGGACGTATAGAAGCATAAAAACTGCAAGTTAGCCCTACCAGTATCCTACCAACATACGCAAGATGTAGGCACGCGTAAAGCGTTCAATAGTAACATTGTCGACATCAGCTGCAGGCTGGGGAAACTCTTATACCAGCCATGATAGCCTGACCATTGAACCTTTTAGCGCAATAGGTGGACGAGTTGTACCAAGATGCTCCAAACATAAAGCTTGCCAATTATGTTTGGTCTTACCAATCAAGACACGACCATGAATAGGAAGTCCAGTCTATATGCTAACATCTTGCAAGGTTATATTGCACTATCTATCTGGAAAATGAAAAGTATGTGTCTCTGGCCTCCATCTCTCAATCAGAGTTATGATTGAATGGTGATCTAAACTAAAGTATAGGATCTGAGAGAGACCATAAAAACTACTTTGTCATAATAAAGCAACTACTCTTGGACGTAGCTCATTAATTAGAATAAGTCATGCAGATCCACTATTGCTCCAGCATTCTAATACAGTCATCTCTGATGCGATACAATGCATTATGCAACTCATTTGAATTTGACCGTGGCATAACCACAGCACGTGCATGGGGTGCTCGTATGTGAAGTGTTGCAGCCTCCTCGCATAACACTGCTGATTGTGTTATTCGAAATGATCATTCTTCTAACATTGTACAGTACACTATTTCACTATTATGCTGCCGTGGAGTCAGTGGATATATAAAATCATCATTTAGTGCCCAATAATGTCTAGTTGCTCTAAAAATATCACCAGCACTGTAATTATTTGCCATAGTCCCTAAATTGTAAACATTATAAAATCAATAATTAATGGCCAATTGCTAAAATTGAAATATAATTCATTAATATACATGATGGGCATATTATAATTAACAATATTTTGGTAAACAAAGAGGAAGAGTCTTTATAAAATCTATTGAATCATTAACAATATAATACGAAATGACTTCATTTTGGTATATAGTTGATGTGGTACTTGTGTCACGGCTACCAGTTCCTCTTGATATATCATGGAGTTTATGATAAATTTCTAACCGATGATTCATAACATCAATCTCCCTCCTAAGTTGATTCATCATGTTTTCAATATCATCGTCTGACCCCCTAGGCAATGTAGCTGATATTGCTTGAGGAATAGGTACATCATGGTATTCACAATATGCTTCTAATTCACATCTAATTTCTCATAATCTACCCCAAATTGGTTCAGTGTTTAAAACAACATTGTCTCCAAAATATTTTAATTTTGTAGAATGCTCACCAATAAGACTGTGATTAGCATGGTTGGGAAATAACCATGCATTTATTGGATAATTTATAAAAGATCATTTCACGCCATACCAAAAATAACCATTAGGATCAATGTATCTATCGATTAACTTGAAGTGATTTTTTTTCTTGTTTGAAATACTTCCTTTAGCATGCGTAGAGGTTTTCCTTGTTTTTCCTTTTATGTTACTCATACCTGATTAGGGAATATTTAGTTAAAAAAGTACATATCATTAAAAATTAATTAATAATTTATATTACAACACATAAATATTAACAAAACAAGTAATTAATTAATATTCTTACACATCATGCAATGGAGTTATAATAATTAAAATGTCTTACCAACCATTTAACCAAAAAATATATATATATATAAACTACATTGGGCATAAGGATATATAAGATGAACAGCATTAAAACCTACTATATAGCTAATCATCTAACTGGAATAGAATTTTCAAATTCATCCGCAACTTAACTGGCATATAGTGGATAATTGCTTCAGTCTATAATATCCTTTCAACCACTTTCTTTCCATTGTGTAATTCTATACCTGAGTTAGGCCAAACTGCACTATATATTCTTTTCCTAATCCTCTCTTCAATAAATGATTTTATTACGAATTTGTATGAATGATGACCATTATCCCAATGAGCCCTTAGTTGACATTTCAAATCAATATCTGACAAAGATCTCGACATTATAACATTCAAATCATAATTGGTAGCCTAACTCCTCACCCATATTAGTTCTTGCATTATCTTATGCACATGGACTATGTGCTCAATTAAGGTGTAAATCTCAAGTGTTGCATCAGAAGAACGAAATTTAATTCTATCCAAGTTTCTCCTTGAAATATTTCATTTGAGCCTGAAGATGCATTGAACATGCTATCTGAGGAGTAAGAAAGTAAAGAACCATTTTTCTTGACCTATACGTTATGACATTAATAAATTATGAAAAACATAAATGGTATAAATTTGATATAAAAATATGACGAATTAAAAACAAATTAAACTTGTTCATTATGCAGAAAGAGGAATTAATTAAGAAAACTTTTTATAAGTTTAGTTTTTACAAGTCACATGATTAAAAATTGACTCAATTGTTGTTTTGAGGGCATGTTCGCGCATTATGTCCAGATTTGCCACATTTGTTGCAAAAGTTCAATCCATTTAATTTGGTCCAATCCATTTCATTTCGAGCACGCGAAGATAACGGTTTCCCTTTCTTTCTTCTCCATTCTGGATTAGGAACTAATTTTGGAAAATCAGATCTTGGCCAATATTCTTCAGTTGGAAGTGGCACAAAGCACGTAAACCAAACTTTTATAACTTCATCTAAAGAATAGTACGCTGCAATAAACTCTGTGTAATCCCATTTATTCTTCAAGCAACCAACAATTGCATGAGAACATGGTATTTGCTTTGTGTGAGGCCTCACCCGAGCACCCGATCCGATCCGCTGAAGGGAATCGAAATATTCATTGGGAGAAACATCATGATTAAAACTCGCTATGAGTTGAAAAAATTGTATTTTGTAAGTTGTAATTTGCAAAAGGAGTCGCCACTTTAATTTTGTTTATTTTAGTTGAGAAAATTAAAGAAAAAACCTAATTTGATTGACTCTAAAATTATACTATTTATCCCAAGGAAAAACACTAGTCCTTGAATGACCAAAGAGGGCTCCGAGACTAGATTTTGGTTAAAACAATACAAAAAAATTAGTTTGACTTAAATACAAAATGGCTTTTAAAAAGAAATTTTTATGTATGTATGAATAGATATAATACGATGCATGAAACAAATATTATTCATGCAATGCATGACAAAATATGAGATAACGACAATTACAAAATATGAAAAATAAAGGAAAACTACTTAAAACTATTACAAGCTAAAATATCAAAATCAGGGAATCTTTCCTCCAGGCCTTATGAGTTTTATGAAAAGTACACATTCCCCAAATATAATATAAACAACTAAAATAAGAAAGAGAGTATTAAAATAATTATAATAAAAAGAATTAAAATTTCAACTTGTATTTAAGAAAAGTAATTTTGATCCTAAACTATGTGAAGAAGGTGATAGAGAGAAGAAGTTGTTAATTTTAGCGAAGTTGAATGCCTTAGAGAGGGCAAGCCTACGTATCCCTTTGAATGGGAATCAAACTGATAATTGAACATATGTCTATATCCTAACCCCTACATTATCATGATTTAAGGTTGAAATTAAGTTTGATTTGTGCGTTGAAGATTATTTTTCAGATCTTTTTCTATAGTGGGACTGGCCAGGAAGAAATGGAAGGAGCGCACAAGGAAGTAGTGAAAAAACGGAGGTTTTTTATGGAAAAAGAGATAAGCCACCCAGCTCACGCCCATAATTACGGCCGTAACATTAGGCGTGAGTCAAGAGAGAATTTGGGAGATTGGCAGTGAGGTGTCACGCCCAATATTACGGGCGTGACCACGGGCGTAAGACACGAGAGGCTTCTGTTTCAAAGTTAGGCAGAGAAATGCAGGCTTCGTACGTTAATGATTGATCTCACGCCCAAGATTACGGGCGTGAGTGGGGGCGTAACATGGAAAAATTTCAGCAGTATAAAAGCTCTGTTTTAGCTAAAAAGGGGGGATGGAACTTTGGAGACAGAGGGCCGACTTCTCTGAGTAAAACCCAGAGTTTGCAACTGGGATTGAAGGTGAAGAACATAGATCCACAAGTTTTGAACCAAGAATCGAAGATTAAAGTGGAGAATATCAAATCATTCGTCATGAGTTATTTGATTTATTTTCTGTTTTTCTTTTCTTTTTGTATTCTTTCTTTGAACATGAGCTAAACTTATCTTGTACCTAGATATAGATGAACCCTAGCATGTTTGTATGGATTGATTGGTTTTGATTTCAATTAAATCATTTGATTAAGTTGATTTACCTTTATGAATCTTGTTTGTTTAATTCCAAGTGATAATCGCATGCTTATTAGTTGGTTGTCATTTTTCAGATTCATGTCTTGAGAAAGCTTGATTTGAATAGAATAGTCATAGGGGTTGAGGATTGCTTGGGGTTCTAGAGATAGACTTACAAAATCCTTTGGTTTGATTCCTTGGTCTTAATGCATGAGCTATTTGATTATGCTTGAGAAGAGATTTCTTGCATTCTAACTAGTGATTAGAGGTTAAGTCATTCGAAAGAAGTTTTAATCTAAATGTGTGCAATACCAAATTAACTTGATAAATTGATTTAATTGTTCACCTGTCTTGAAATACAATTGATTGCTAGGGGGATTCAATATCTGGGTAGGTCTTCATCATCAATTTTATTTGCAATTTATTGGCCGTTCCTTAGTTTAATCTTTTAATCCACTTAGTCATTTTAATTTCCGCAATAAACCAAACCATTAATCTGCTAAACAATAATTGAAGTTTGAGCTAGTAATTGTCCTTGTCCCCTGTGGAACGATACTTTCACTCACTACTTTATTACTTGAGCGACCCGTGCACTTGCGGTTGTATTGCATAAAATCGCGGTCACAAACCCCACGCAGTTCTTCCTTCTAGCGAAGGAGGGGTTTTTAAGTCATTGCCTTTGTTATCATATTTTTATTGATTTTAAGGACTTAAAGATTTGTTAATTAGGTCAGATTTTAATTAGCAAAAATTAGATCTTTTCATATTTAGACCTTGAAATTGAAAAGGAAAAAGGAAAAGGAAAGAACTTTTATCTTTGGCTTTCGGCAGCGAGGAACGTAGGGAGCAAGCTTGGCACCAGATCCAAGTTCCACCTTAACTTAGGGATAGCACGAGCACTCCTTTTGGAGGAAGGACTCTTGAGTAGCACGGACTCTTCTTAGGGACTTAGAAAAGAAATAACTTGAGTTTCACATTTTCTTGATTAAGAGGCTTGGAGATAAGGTTTGAGGTCATTAGGAGGCTTATGAATAGGGTTTGAGATGATTTGGAAGCTTAATGAATAAGGTTTAAGGTGATGGAAAAGGTTTTGGAATGGGATTTTAGAGATTAGGTGGTTTAGAAAGAGGGTTTTGATGATTGGAAGGCTTAGTAATAGGGTTTAGAAAGCTTTAGGGGGAGTATAGAAGTATATAATTGTCTGTAGAAGTTGTTAAGAGATACAAGATATTTATAGGGGAAGTTTGAGGGTTTAAAACTATGAATTTTTGATGTGGGAACCATGAAAAACGCATTGCGGTAATTTATCCTAGGCCGCGGCAATCACAAAGGGCTTTGCGGTAACTGTAGGGCCGGCTGCGGTAGCCAATTTGCTACCGCAGGGACCTCTATTTTTTATCCGATTTGAGCCCAGTTTGATTCTATGGATTCATAATCGAGTGCTAATTATCTGAAGGTGCAAGTTTTAAGAAATTTATTTTTCAACCGGGCGCTACCCCATTGACCTTTGCTCGCTAACCAGCTAGCGAGACTGCCGTATACGTAACACATGAATCTTAGCAAGTGTCAAGCTGCAGTCGGATCCTAAGGGTGCAAATTTGAGAGTTTACACTTTGTTGAAATTTGCCACAAATGCAACTCTTTTTCTTAAGATTTACTTTTTGAATGTTATTTCCTTTTCTGTTGTAATTATTGTATGTAGTTATAATGTGCAAAACACCATTTTGTTCATCATAATTTGTGACATTATGACCATGTGCCTTTTGTAGCCTATACATTAGAGTGTCGATTTAATGCTTTCTAAGTGCATATCCTTCATCCATAGCTTCCATATTGGTTTTCTTATACTTATTGAAAATATCGACCAACTTCTCCATCAACATTCTAACCAACGTTGTCACAAGCATTGCTCGAATATTTTTTAGCATTACATTGAAGGACTCCACTATATTCGTTGTCATCACACCATGCCTATAGCCATCGTCATGCGCCAATGCCCACTTTTTTCGATCAAGTCTCTTAACCCAAGTATGTGATTCTTTACTTTTCAATTTCAATAATTTTAAATTTGCACTGTATTTTCGCTTTTGATGTTGTGACCTAGAAAAAAAAAAAACTACAACTTAATAACATATGAACATATTGTTTACTTACCTAAAAAAACCTTTAACTTAAGGGCTATTAAACTATAATAGATTGTTTACTTACCCAATTTATCTACCATTTTTTTCAATTGGATGTTCTTAAAATGAGTGTTGTAGTTGCTAATCACATGCTGAATGCAATAACAATGTGGATTTTTCCTCTAAATCGATGTTGACATTGGATGGATGATGCCAATATGCGTATCAGAGATTATGTAAACATCATCTAGTTGATAGACCTCATTAACAACATAGTTGTGCAAACAGTGCATGAAGTACTCCCAATTGTCTTTGTTTTCCTTTTCAACTAATGCAAATGCCACTGGTTATATTTTGTTATTTCCATTGGAAGTTTCAGCAGTTTGCAATACCATCTTATACTTTCCATATAAAAATGTGCCATCAACATACAAAACAAGTTTATAGTGTTTAAATCCTTCAACACATGGCTTATACGCTAAGAACATTCTTCGAAATTGATGAACATTAGAAACAATTCTATTATTCACAATATATTTATCGTGCTCTAAATCACAAACCGACCCATCATTGAAGAAAGTCGAAGCATACATAAATGGGCAAAGGTAATTAAAAGATTGATCTCAATCACCAAAGATATCTGCAATTGCTCTCTGCTTTGCTTTCCACACTTTCTTGTATGAAGGAGTACAATCAAAATTTATCCTTCATTAAGTTCAATAGAGCAGATACCTTAATATTTGCTTGCTTCTCCATCAATGACTTAACAAAATTAGCCATCAACGCCGAATCTAAATTTTTGTTATTGTTAGTTATTGATAGAGCAATGCAAGTATGAGGGCCATTGTATCTAGCGATCTCCTAGAAACCACTACATTTTTTCAATGTTGCCCTCATCCTCCATTTGCATCCATTACCATACTAGCAAACAACTGACATAATATTTTGCTTAGTTTCCTTATTTTTAAATTCTCACTTTGTTCTCACTGAATAAATCTTTAATGCCCCTGTAATAGCTTTTCTGGATTCAAATATCATACCTTTACATAACTCCTGAGAATTATCAATTAGCACATCACCATAATTACTTAGATTCATTCATATTCATTTCCATTTCATCAACATTTGCTATGTAGTATTAGGATAAGTCTCCAATACTTTTTTGGCATGTAACTAATTCAAGTAAAAAATTTGAATTCCCACCATCTTCTTCGTCATCCTCATCATCATCGTAAAAGTGTTCCTCTTCCTCTTGACTATCATCCTTCTCGGTCTCATCATATTCAACATCAGGCTCCTCTTCATCCGCGCCATAATCCATCCAATCTATTATTGGATTAATGCTTTCTTCTCTATCATCCTCATCCATCGCATATTCATTCCTCGCACAATTGACCTCATCCTCATCGTATCCTGATTATTCCTCATTATCAATACATTCAGCCTCATTCATTACCCATTGTTCACTACATCTACCAAATTCTATATTACTATAATTTGATGATCCACCTCTATATATTGATTGTTGCGTATGATCAACATAACAATATTCAACATATAACTCAATAAATTGCATTCCCATTTGTTGTCTAATAACTCTATACATGTCATAGATAGAACGATCATCATTAATTTCAACTAACCCATATATTAATCCCATAGGTGTTGGCATTAGATTTCAAAAATATATTTTAGTAACTATTGCTTCTAATATAATTACATCTTTAATGAATTGAACTAGTATACTATAGTAAGATATCTCTCTATCCATATTAATAAATCTTGATTGACCATTTATGTAGGTCCATCCATGATTGGTTTGGACCATTTCACCTTCCCAATAAATCATGAAAGCTGGTGCATTTGCCATAACTAATTATTTATCATCCAAAAATGCGAAAAATTCTAGTTATATATTTAAATAAACCTTGTTTAAATATAATAACTCACATATAATATCACTATAAATATATTCATTCCCAATTTATATAAATATTTTTATTTTTTATATAAAGCATAATAATATTTACATTCATTGCAAAATAAAAGTAATTGAATTCTCTATAAATAAATAATAACGTACTAATAATTTACTATTGATGATTGATGAAGATTTTTAATATGTATATATAATTATCTTTTCATATATAATTTTAATTAATAATAAATTATTAAACTATAATTATGCAAAACCATAATTATAATAACAAAATAAATGTTAAAAGTTGGTGCATTTGCCATAACTAATTATTTATCATCCAAAAATGCGAAAAATTCTAGTTATATATTTAAATAAACCTTGTTTAAATATAATAACTCACATATAATATCACTATAAATATATTCATTCCCAATTTATATAAATATTTTTATTTTTTATATAAAGCATAATAATATTTACATTCATTGCAAAATAAAAGTAATTGAATTCTCTATAAATAAATAATAACGTACTAATAATTTACTATTGATGATTGATGAAGATTTTTAATATGTATATATAATTATCTTTTCATATATAATTTTAATTAATAATAAATTATTAAACTATAATTATGCAAAACCATAATTATAATGACAAAATAAATGTTATATTTTGTCTTTATGACCACATTAAATAATAAAATTATTAAATTAATAAAATAAATATATTTATCATTTAATTATATTATTAAATATATATTCTTATTTTATATATGTAATCATTATGAACAACTAACTACTATTATTTTTTGTTTGCTATTTTTAAATTTTTTTTCCCAATAACCAATTTTTTTAGAAAATTGTGTTTTATTAAAATATTTTTAATATATTCAATCTTTTTCTAACCTTATAATTTTTTTGCTACCCATATTTTGGCAAATAACTTATATAGTTATTTTTCATTATATATATAAATAGTTTTCCATCTAATTTGTTCAAATTTTTTCATTATTACCTACTTTTTCCTATAAAAAATATTATTGATGTTAATATATATTTTTCATTTCATATTATTATTATCAGTTAATTTATAGCTTTTTTTTTAGCTATTTTTTGATATTTTATTTACTAGTTTACCGTCACTAATGCATATTTCTTACATAAATTATACTAATATTATCTATATTATTTACCTATACAAATTATTTTTATAAATCCATACATAGTATTTTACTTCATTTTTTGTTTAAACTAAAAATTATTTACCACTCATTAGATCAATAACATTACTTTTAATATAATAGTAACTAATTAATTAACTAACTACAAAAATAAATTAACTAACTAAAAAAATATAACATATTTTTAATTAAATTACCTGATATAGTTAACAATTACTTTTTATAATATCTTGAATGCTAAAATAATTTGCAAGAAAAAAAATTATGTCTATATCATTAAAAGTTATACCTATTATATTAACAAAATAAAAGATTTATATTAACAGAAAAAATTGTTAATATTTTTGCAAGCAAACTACGAGAGGACAATAGAAATTTGCAGAATATATTTAGAAATTTATTTTGCAAGAAAAAAAAATTATGTCAATATCATTAAAAGTTATGCCTATTATATTAACAAAATAAAAGATTTATATTAATAGAAAAAATTGTTAATATTTTTGCAAGCAAACTACGAGAGGACAACAGAAATTTGCAGAATATATTTATTAATTTATACCTAATAAACATAATAAAAAAATGAATAAAATATAGTGCAAGTAATGATAAGATTTTCAGTTAATTTTTTTTTTCCTTATCTTTCTGCAAGAAGAAGATGATGAAAGCACAATAGCAAAAGAGAGTTGAGAGTATGATAAAGCAAAGAGAGTTTGTAAAGATTCAACAAAAATTTGCAAGAGAGTTGAGGGTTGGTATATAAAGAACCATTTTCGCCATTTTTTATTCCAAACCAGACATTTTCGCTATTTTTTTGGAGATTTAAAATTTCGAGATTGTTAAAACTGCAGTATGAAATAGAAATGACTATACATTTTTCGCCATTATTTTTAGTGAGTTATCATGTGATGGTGTAAAGGGGGTACGTAGAAGTGGCTTTCCGCCATTTTTTTTTTTTTTTTGCGATTTGTGTTTTTTTATTTTTAATATTAACCATTCCTCCATTTTTTTTGTAACTTATATATATATATATATATATATATATATATATATATATATATATATATATATATATATATATATATATATATAATTCAATTCCGCCAATTTTTTGTGTTTTTTAAGCTTTTCTGCCATTTTTTTTTCTCAAATTACATCCATTCCACTATTTTTCTTTTCCAAATTATATCCACTTTTGACTTTTCCTAAAAAAACAACCCCAGTATGAGAATTTTAAGACAAAACACCTAAATTTGAAATTACTTTTCTTAAAATTATTAAATGGGTCAAATGCCCTCCTCCTATAGTCTAGTCTTCTTTTTTAGCATATATAGAGGGAGTAACTAGTGAGCTAATGAATAGGCCAAGGCCATAGGCACTATGGGTATTTTCTTGCTAGTTGTAGGCTATTTCTTGCTAGTTGTAGGCTATTCCTTGCCTACAACTTGAATGCGCTATAACTATTATTATGTAATGAATATTTCTTATAAATGCAAGAGTTTTGATTCATTTTTTCATTATATTGTCC
The DNA here is from genome assembly GCA_947687605.1 of Reutealis trisperma. Taxonomy (NCBI): domain Eukaryota; kingdom Viridiplantae; phylum Streptophyta; class Magnoliopsida; order Malpighiales; family Euphorbiaceae; genus Reutealis; species Reutealis trisperma. The sequence goes on from CANTUT010000586.1 coordinate 206,188, forward strand.
CTTTGATGGTTGATTTGTGTGACATATTGCTATGATACTTTATTATGTATTGTGAAACTATCTTATGCCTATAGGCTACTCATACTGCTTATTAACTTTTATGATTTTCTCGTAAACAAATATCTTGAGTTGTTTGGCTAGCTTGTGGGAGATTAACAAGCACCACACGGTTTCAATAGTATTGCGAAAAACTAGCTTGTGACATTTGGTATCAAAGCCTATATGATTTTTTGGTGATTGAACATGGCGACAAAAACTAGCCGAAGAGAGGTGTTGGACAACTGCCTCAATGAAATTGTAGGTTTCTTAAATCTTGATAACTTCAATAATGAACAATTGTTCAATTCTGATTGAGTTTGGGTGGACTTTATCCAAATGACTGAATGCACAAAGGTGCTAAAGAAAAGAATAAGCAAGCTAAATGTGCTAGTTACCAAGTTAATTTTCCTTTAGAATAGACCAAGTGAACTAAAATCCTGCAATGTGGGATCACAATTACCACCAAAAGTATAAGTGGTCTGGAAAAGAAAATTCAGGAGTTAGAAGGGATATTGCCCCGATTGAGAAATCTTAAGAGTGTGTCAAGAGAGTTGGATGCCCTCACAAAGTTTTATGTGAACAAGTAAAGTTGTCAATGGACGACATGAAGAAAGATTTACAATCTCTCGAGAATGAGTTTCAATAAGCTATTGATATGCTTGATGAATTTCAATATATGAAAGGCAAAGTGAATTTGCAGCAGCAAATTCTAATGGGCTATTTTCCTTTATGCACAAAAAAAGATGTTGAATTGGTAGCAAATAAAAATTATTGTTTCAGAGATAAGGGTAAAGAAGAAGTCACATAAATAATTTGATAGTAGTTCAGGTATAAGAAAACCTATATCTACTCCTCCAATCTCAATAAGTAGATTATACAATGGAGTTTTTACAAGTTCACTGCCAATTTAGTATTTAGATTCACACCAAATCTTACATGTGTCTTAAGAAGACTCAAACTCAACTTAATAAGAGTTTTCTAAGACTCATTCCTTAACCTATTAAGAGTTTTTTAATGCTCACTTTCTAACCTAACAAGTGTTTGTGGTCTACACACAACCCGTAGTGCATTCAAAGCTCAGCAACTAACACAAAGTAAGAATTTAAGATCTTAAGGCTCAAGTAATCAAATTACAAGAGTTTGGCCACTTAGAGAAGTTGTTGAACTATATTAAAGGCCTTTGGAGGGGGGCATTTATAGTTTTCCACTAACAAATAGCCATTACAAAAAGTGGCATGGCAAATCTTCTTCTAACAATGATTAATCTTGCATTAAATGCTTTGTCACATAAGATTTGCAGTCACGAAGTCTTGGTCATGGTTGCAAACTTTAAAGTGGTCAAATAGCTAGTGACACGTGGTAGATGATAATTGCTTGCTTATATACACACAAACACACACACACACACACACACACAAAGACATATATATATATATATATATATATATATATTTTGTTTGCACATACACACACACACACACACACACATATATACACTTCATTGACACAGCTATCTGCCATATGAATGTCATGGTCATAATGACTGAATCACTGTCGTGATTCTCTTTTCTCACTCAGAATTGCGGTCGTTAGTAATACCACGAATTCTACTGTGTCTCTTGAGATTTTGCCTTCAACTAAATCATGGTTATGAAATTTGTATTACTACCATGACTTGATGATTGTGAGTGTGATATATTGGTGGTGCTCACGATTTACATGACTGATTCATCACTTAGAAAATTTCATAAGTTTCTTGAATTTCAACTTTTTTTAACTTCCTTATTTGCAAAAACACACTCAATGCAACCATTAATGCTATTCAATTTCATTGTCAAGATCCAAATCGAGATTAACTAAATTGTGAATCTAATTTAGGTCAACAATATTCTCCTTTTTTATTTTGACAATTAAATTGAATTTAAAGGAAAAATGAGTACAATTAAAAGTCATTTCCTCCCCCTCAATCAATGCTCCCTAAAGTTAAATAAGTTCTTAAATTTTTATAAGTATAAGTAATTTATTATTTTCTCTTTCCTTTGTCACACTTTCGATTTCTTACATTTTCTCCCCCCTTTTGTCAAGATAAAAAAGAGGGGGTTTGAGAGAGTAAAGGAACCATGGATTAAAGGTGAGAGTGGATGATCAGAAAGTAGATAAAGAATTAAACAAAGACCATAGATAATTTGCATGATTAAATGTCGTGTAAATGATCAACTCAAACATATGAATGTTTGTGAACCCTTAATTTTGCACCTTCCAGTATGTGTTTGAACCTTAAAAGCACTTAGGCTCGATAAACAGACTTTCAGAAGTCGAAAACTCTCAAAATGGAAAAATCAAAACATTTCCTTTTGACATTTGAACTCTTCAAATCATCCCGGACTGAGTAATGAATACAACGCAACTAGAATCGTGTAAAATGGACAAGAAACGAGTGAGAACGGGCGAAAACAGTGAAACAGGTGGAAGTGAGGTCGACTGCCGCACAGCCTGTGTGGTTGCCGTACAGCCTTGTGCAGTTCCCACATAGCCCTGTGTAGCAACACAAGGGCTTCTGCGACAACTCTAGCAAAAATTCCTTTTTTCCAACTATCCCACATTGGAAGTTTATGATGCATTATGAGCTCTAGCCTTCCCTATATATATATATGACCTCTCCATTCTTCAAAAGACCAACTTCTAGAGCTTGAAAAGTAATAACTTCAAGCAAACCGCTTTGCATTTGCTCCTTACTTCACAAAGTGAGTTGGGAGATTTCTCCTTGATTCCTACTTGACTAGTTTAAGGCTTTCCGCTGCCCGCCTGTTCGAGACAAGTCTCTTGCCCAAGGCTAGCAGCGGCTGGCCTTAGTGTCTGCTGCCCAAGGCTAGCCGCCGCTAGCCGCTGAGGCTATTCGCCACCCGCCAAGGCTAGCCACCGCCCACCGTCCAAGGCTATCTGTCGCCTGCCATCCAAAGCTAGTCGCCGCCCGCCATTCAATGCTAGTCGCTGCCCACCATATGAGGTAAGGTTCTTTTCCTTTAAATTTCTTTTGTCTAAATTTCATTACTTCTTTTAGTTAATTAATTAAATTGATTTATCTAGGTTGTTACCTAATCAACTCGGTAATCTATTAAATTAATTAATTAACTCAACCCTCTTTTAATCAATTAATCAAACTATGATAAAGTGGCTAGGCTAAACTGACCCCCTTCGCAAGAAGGGATAATTGTGTGGGTTCTGATTTCTATTCAAAAAGATACGTAGGTATGCTTGATTCAAACATTGAACCCAACTAAAATTAAACAACTCTCCCCCTATCACTTTTAAGTCACTTTTATATTACTTGGCCAAACTTATTTTGTTAAATTAAACTGAAAACCTAGTCCCCGAATCTTCTTTGGTTTCGAGGCTAGTGATCATTTTTCTTTTGAGTAATAATTGGAGTCAAATGGATTTTTTCCTTATATTTTTCCAAATAAAAATAAATTAAGGTAGCGACTCCAAAAAATAATTTTCAAACCTATCAAAAATAAGCTTGAGGGCTTTTTCGTGAGTTCTTTCCTAAATGAGCATTTCTATTCCCTTTAGCGGATCAGATAGGAGCTCGGGCGAGGCCTCACAATATTAAAAATTCACATGTATATGAGCCAATCATACATCAAAGGCACCAAAATTATGAAACAATTAAAATATTACACATTATTAAATATACAAACAATTGAACATCAATTATAAGAATCATCAAGGTAATATAAAATGCATGGGATGCAAGCAATTAATATTACCTTAATGAATGTTACATTGATAATTCTTTAATTAACATATTTACCCAAGCATACCGACAAGAAAGTAAATTAATATATTACCTTACAAATGTATTAATATACCTACAAGAAAGTAAATTATCTTTACTTAGTTACCTAAGCATACTTAGGTCCTTAAGAGTTAGTATTGGAAGGATCCTTAAATTCAATTGAGCCTCCTTTATATCGCAAAATACATTTTTGTGCCGAAAGTTTAAGCAATAGTTGTGTTGAAGTTTATACTTATATGTCTTTTAGTTTTTTGCCTTATTACTATGGGGTAGATATCTTTTCACAACATTATCATATGAATGCATATATATGCATGCATGATTTGCTCTTTGAGGCCTAGCTCTTGAGCATTGTGCACCTTTTATTATCCTCTTAAGATTGAAGTTTTGTGCATGACTTAACTTTCTTATTGACTATACTAGATGTTTGATGAGTAAAAGTGTGAGGTCTCGCCCAAGCACCGGTTCGATCCGCCGAGGAATCGAAATACTTTTTGGGAAAAACTCCACGATTGGAACTTGCTATGAGTTCAGAAAATTGATTTATGTAATTTGGAAGTTGTGAAAGTGAGTCGCCACTTTAATTTACTTATTTTAATTGGAAAAATTAAAGAAAACCCAACATGATTGACTCCACAAAATATTTGATTTATCCCAATGGAAAATGCACTAATCCTCAAATGACTAAAGAGGGTTCGGGGATAAGGTTTTTGGTAATTACACAATTTGAGAAAATATAATTTTCTTTAGTTTGGCTAAAAATTGCAAAATAACTCTTAAAAAAGGAATTTCCGTGTATGCATGAATAGGAATAAATTGATGAATGAACAGTTATAGATGATAGTATGAAATGACAATTATAGGTAAATAAGCAGAAGTAGATCCTACTTACTTATTACAAATCAAAATGAATGAAAAGAAAGAGGATCTTTCCTCTAGCCCTTATGGGTACTGGGGAAAGCACACATTCCTCAACCATAATAAAGAAATGAAAGTAAGATTTGGAAATGAATAACAAATAGAAAGGGAAAATGTTATTAAAAATGATTTTGGAGTTGATGCCTTTTCAGAATGGCAGCCTATGTATCCTATTGAATAGGAATCAAACTCCACACAGTTCTTCCTTCTTGCAAAGGAGGGGTTCTGGAAAAGAGTGTTGGTTTGTTTATTAATTTAATTCTAATACTTAAATTAATAAATTTTAGATCCTTTCTGTTTTAGATCTAAAGAGAATTCTATATATGAGTTTAGAATTTTGAGAATGGAAAGGGGATTATACCTTTACTTTCCTTGATTTTCGGACAAATGGAACGAGCCTTGCTCTGGATCTCAACTCCACCTTAGATTCAAAAGACTTGGAATCTAAATCTTAGCAACAAAAGATTAGCGAAATAACATGATGAATGTAAATCAAAATTGAAATTGAAATAACAGCTCTTTTGTATCAAATTTCAAAAAGAACTTGAAAGCAACAAGTATATCAGTATTCAGGGAGTATTTCTGCCTTGGAAATCCCCCCCCCCAAATGAGCTGGAAGGAGGCTCTATTTATAGAGCTACTGAAAAGGGTGCTGGTGGCACCAGTAGCTTGCCGGCGGCGCAGGCGGCACCCATAGCATGCCAGTTGTCCAAGCAGCACGTTGAGCATGCTGCCCTACCGCTGGCACGCATTTCATGCCGCCTATGAAGAGGCATGACAGGGCGTGCCACCCAAAGTGGCGACGTGCCTCTTGTGCGCTGGCTGGCTAGTTCGAATAGTTTCTTGCTTTTTCGTCTGTTTCAGGTCCGTTTCAATTCTGATTCGAGCTCGATTTGATCATATGGATTCGTGATTGAAAAGCAGTCGACTGGAGGTGAAAGATTCAGGAAATTTATTTTTCAACAGGGCGCTGCTATAGGGACCGTCGTATATTTTTCAACAGGGCGCTGCTAACCGGCTAGAGGGACCGTCGTATGCCTAGCGCACTATACTTAGTAGGTGTCAAGCTGCAGCCGGATCATAAGGTGCAAATTTGAGAGTTCACAAAAAGTTTTGATAAATAATGGAGGGGAGGCTATAGATGTTGATGTATCCTCAAAATTAAGACCATGTTTCACAAGGGGTGATCTTTAAGACACAATGAGTGTATCTAAAGCTTCCTTCCCATTGTGAAATTTAAAGAGGGAGGATCTTAACTCTTCAACTTCTAAATTTAAAGAATTGTTTTCATTACATAATGGTTGATATGAGGAGCTTTTTGCAGAAACTTCATCTAATGAATTTGTTTGATGTTAACATTGGATGTTTTTAAACTCAGAATAAGTTTTTCAAGACTTTTGAAGTTCTCCTCAAGTTCTGAATATTTTTCTTTGTGAAATTTCATTTTAGAAAAATATTTTTCACATTTCAAGGCCAGGGCTTCCATGAGTTCATCATTAACTAATCATGATCAATAATATCAACATCACCATTATCACAAGAGTGGGATGTAAAGCATACCTCATTAGTAGGATCCTCCAAGGCCATAAAGCAATGGTTGGCAACTTCCTCCTCTTCTTCATTATTGGAGGAGTCTTCATCCTATGAAGTCTTGAATCCTTTCTTCTTGTCCTTATTCCACTTCTTTTTTTTTTTTTTTTTTTTTTTTTTTTTTAGGACATTCTGATTTTATGTGACCTTGCTTTCCACATTCATAGCAAGTCACTTCAGTCTTTTTTTCTTTGTTGGAGTTAGAGTCGGAGGGAGACTTCTTAAAGGATATCTTCTCTTTCTTGTTACTCTTGACGACTCTTTGACTCTTCTTGATAGCATTTCTAACTCCTCCTCTTCATTACTCTCATCCGAGTCACTATCTTCATTCTTACTATCATGTTGTTCTTGAATGGAGCATTTGAGAGCAATTGACTTCTTCTTCTCATCTTGAACTTCTTCCTTATCCAATGTCATCTCTGAGTGAGAAACTTGCCAATAAGAATATCCATAGGGAGTTTACTAAGATCATTGGCTTCTTTAATGGATGTTACTTTGGCCTCAAAATTCTTCTTTATAACAATTTTAAGGATTTTATTGTTGACATCTTCCAAAGAGTAGGCCTTTCCAAAAATTTTCAAGTTTGTGACAATTTCAAGAAGTTGATTGGTCATGTCCATCACATTCTTATTGGGCTTGATCTTGAAGAGCTCATACTTATAGACAAGCATTTGTGCCTTTTTTATTTTACTTGTTAAGTGCCTTCATGATAGCTTTCTAAAGTTCTCCAAATACTGTAGGCATTTGTATAATATTGCACTCTTCCACATTCTTCTCTTAATAAAGAGCATAGAAGAATAGCCATAGCCCTTTTATTGTTGCCATTTGCTTTTCTTTGGGCCTTAACCCATTCTTTCTTTGGGATTAATTCTTCTACACCATCAATTGTTCTTAATGGATATTTCTATTCTTCTAGCACACACTATCCCATATGTCAAGATGTACCTGTATTTGATACTTCCAATATGCATAGTTGGTGCCATCAAAGTGAGATTTGAGGTGACTAGTCCCTTTGTTGGACATAGTTGATCTTTACTCACGCAATTAAGCTCTTGGATGTTAGACTCCACTTTAATACCACTTGTTGTCCTTTATGCACCAAAAAAGATGGTTGAATTGATGGCAAATTAAAAACTATTATTTTAGAGATAAGGGTAGAGAAGGAAAAAATTTATAAGGGTTTAGGTATAAAAAATCCTACATCCACTCCTTAACCTTAATTGCCATTATAGCTAGACTATGCAATAGAGTTTTCATAAGTTCACTCTCAACTTAGTGTTTAGGCTCACACCTAATCTTAACAAGTTTTTTGTAACAAAGCTCACACTTAACCTAACAAGAGTTTTTTAAGGCTCATGCCCCAACCTATCAAGAGTTTTCTAAGGCTCACTCTTCAACCTAACAAGTGTTTGTGGCTAATACCCAACCCTTATTATTCAAAGCTCACTAACTAACACAAAGTAAGAATTTAAGAGTTTAAGACTCAAGAAATCATATTACAAGAGTTTGGCTACTTAGAGAAATTTTGAATTGCATTAAAGGCCTTTTAAGGGAGTATTTATAGCTTCCCACCAACAAATGGCTGTTACAAATAATGATGTGGCAAATCTTCTAATAGCTAGAAATATTGCATTAAATTCCCTATTAGACAAAATTACTATTGTAGAGCCTTAGTCACAATCATGATCTTCATTTTGCGGTCGAGATTGATGAATTGTGGTTGCAAACTTCAAAGTGCTCAAATGCTTAGTGACATATGGCAGATGTTCATTGCTTGCTAAAATGTTTGTTGAAATGGCTATTTGCCATATGAATGTCGCATCGCAAAGACTAAATCACGATCACTACTGATACCGCAAACTCTACTGTGTCTCTTGAGATTTTTGCCTTCAATTAAATTATAATCGAGACTTGATGATTATGAGCATTGCATATTGGTGGCGGTTGTGATTTACAAATCTGATTCATTACTTAAAAAACTTTCTAAGTTTCTTGAATTTCAACTTTTCTAACTTCCTTATCTATAAAAACACACTTAATGCAACCATTAGTGCTATTCAATTTGATTGTTAGGATCAAAATCAAGATTGACTAATTTGTGAACCTAATTTAGGTCAACATGGGCTGGTATAGGAGAAGGGTAGAATGAAAATCCAAGATCCTACACCTTTAAAGGTGTAGAGATGCCCAAGAGGTAAATAATTTCCTCTTTGACATAGAGTCCTACCTTAAGGCCACCTATAACTCCAATGCTGAAAATCAGTTGAATCTACTACCCATGTATATAGTTGATAACGGAAAACTTTGGTGGTGAACCAAAGTTGAAGAAGCAAAACAAGGTCTTTGCATGCTAAAAACTTAGGAGGATTTCATGAATGAGTTGACAAAAAACTACCTTTTATTCGAAGGATGTAGCTTTTAATGCTCATGCAAATTGCTTGAACTATAGCATACTGAGTCTATAAGGAATATGTTTACAACTTCCTCCAACTCATGCTCGACATACGTGATAAAATAGAAGCAGATAATTGTTCCACTATATGCATAGGTTGAAACCTTGGGCCAAACCTAAACTAAACTCTAAGGAAATAACAACCCTTAATTTAGCACTAGTGGCAGCAGAAAGGTTAGATGATTATGGAGGAAATTCTTATGGTAAGAGAAAACTTCCAAACTCCTTGAGTGGAGACAATACACTAAACAAGTGGACAAAGATTCTAGGGGGGAGCCTAATGGTTTAGTTCAAACTTTAATAGGGGCAAAGAAGAAAATGAAAATGTTGGTAGAATTCGTAGCAGGCTAACATTCCTCAGAACAAAAAATGTCATCAGAACTATGCTCATTGGGAAGAAAGAGGAAAACCTAAGACATAAAGGAACAAATTCTTGGGAAGGGGAGCATCAAGAACTATGAAATGTTTCATTTACCAAGGCCCTCACATAATTTTCGAATGTCTAAACAAAACTGCATTAAATGCCCTGAGAGCCTTTCAGAGGATAGAAAGCTTACTAGAGAAGACAACCAAAGCTGATGAAATTGAACCATCAGTGATGGGTGCTTCGAGATTTTTGGGAGCTCTTAACGGCAAGCCACAAAAACCTTGAGGAACACCCAAAAATAGGACTAATGTACATTGGTTTAACAATCAATGGGAAGACCACAAAAGCCTTAATAGATATTAATAACTTGATCTCTAATTCTATGGCACCTCAACTAAAGTTGAAATTGAGAAGAGATATGAGACAGTTAAAATCAGTGAATTCCCAAGCAGTGGAAACAGTGGGTATGGTGATGATGTTCCTTGCCAAATAAGGTCTTGGACAAGGATAGCAGACTTTACAGTCGCTCTATGGACTACTTTGATATTGTGTTAGGGTTGGATTTCTTGAATGAAGCATGAGCCATTCTAATACCAATAGCCAATTGCTTTTTATTATTGGGAGAAAAACCTTGCATGGTTTTAATAACCATGAGTCTTATCAGTAAGAAGAATGTTATCTCAACCTTATAATTCAAGAAAGCGATTAAGAGGTAAGGACCATCATACATACTAGTTTCAATTACTATAATACAAAGGGGATGTAATGATTACCCCGAGGAGATCTAATAACTTATGATGGACTATGCAGATGTGTTGCCTATATAGTTACCTAAGACTTTACCATTGCATCGAGATATTAATTATCAGATCGAACTGTTACTTGGGGTGAAATCACTAACTAAAGTTCCTTATAGAATGGCTCCACAAAAACTTGAAAAATTGAGGAAACAACTGGATGAACTTTTGGAAGCAGTATTTATAAGACCTTCTAAGGCTTCTTTTGGCCCCCTAATTCTATTTCAAAAGAAACAAAATGGTAGTCTAAGATTACGTGCTGATCACTGAACTCTCAACAATGTGATAATGCAGAACAAATATCGAATTCCCCTCATTGTTGAACTCTTTAACCAACTAGATCAAGCTAAATACTTCACAAAGTTGGATCTTTGATAAGTTATCATCAAGTTAGGATAGCCGAGGGAGATGAACTAAAAACTACTTGCGTGACTCAGTATGGTTCCTTTGAATTTCTTGTCATGGCTTTTGGTTTTACTAATACTTTTACTACCTTTTGTACTTTGACGAACCAGGTGTTCCATGATTATTTGGACAAATTTATAGTTGTCTATCTAGATGATATTGTGGTATATAGCTCTAGGTTGGAAGAACACTGGAAACACTTAGAAATGTTTTTCAACAAGTTTTGGGAATATAAATTGTTCTTGAAAAAGGTGAAATGTGCATTTGCCAAGAAGAGCATTAAGTTCTTAAGGCACATTATGGAACAGGGTCAAATTCAAATGGATCAAGCCAAGATAAAGGCAATTTAGGAGTGGAAAGTTCCTTCTTGTGTGAAGAAAATATGATCATTTTTAGGATTAGCCAATTATTACTGAAAACTTTTAAAGAACTAGTCATAGAGAACTTGGGCTCTCATTGATCTATTAAAGAAAGGGCATGATTGATAGTGGACCACAAAATGTTAAAAACCTTTAAAGAGTTAAAACAGACTATTACTGCTAATCTTGTATTGGCTCTTTTGGACATGTTGAAACCTTTCAAAGTACAAATTGATGCTTTAGACTTTTTATTGGGAGCTATCTTGATGCAGGAAATACATCACTTTTCATTAAAGAGTAGAAAACTTAATGAAGTTGAATAGTGGTACACTACATATAAGAAAGAAATACTAGAAACGATCCATTATCTTCAAGTGTGAGACATTATCTATTGGGATCCAAGTTCATGGTGAATACAGACAGTACCATAGTAAGCCACTTCCTTACTCAACCCAAGTTAACTTCCGAATAGGCTTGTTGGCAGGAGTTCCTTGCTGAATTTAACTTCCAATTTGGATTCAAATTAGGCAGCACTAATCAAGTGGCAAATGCAAAAGGTCAAAAATCTAAGTTGATGGTACTAAAGAGGATAGCCTAATTATCCAGTTGTCAATTGGCTACTCTTTAAGGGATTATAAGAATGAACAGCTGAGCAAAGATCCTTATCCAGTAGAGATAATTAATTTGGCTAAAGCATGTAAGATTACACAGTTTTGGATGGAGGACAACTTATTGATGACCAAGAGACAAAGGTTATATGTTCCAAAAGTGGGGAACATAAGAAAACTCTTATTACATGAGTGCCATGATACACTGTAGGCAAGACATCTAGGTTGGCACAAGACTCTCATTCTTATTAAGCAGGGGTACTACTGGCCTTAGTTGAGGGAGGATGTACAAAAATACACAAAAACTTGTCTCATATGCCAGAAAGACAAGACAGTGAGATAGAAGCAAGCTAGGTTGTTAAAACCACTACCGGATCTTAAGTAGATCGTGGGAAAGTGTATCCTTAGATTTCATCAATAGCTTACCAAAGTGGGAGAATATGATACCATTATTATGATTATTGACCTATTTTCAAATATGGCACTTTTGCTCCAATGAATAAATGCAATTTAAGTGAGGACATAACTGGGGTCTTTTTCAAACATATGGTGAAATATTGCGGTGTCCCAAAGTGTATTGTCAGTGATAAAGTTGTGGGGTCATTCTAGGCAGAACTGTTTCGTCTCTTAGGATCCTAATTGAACATCTCTACCAGTTATCACCCTCAAAGTGGATAGACAAAAAAGATTCAATAGTTTCCTTGAAGAGTACTTGCAATATTTTGTCAATGCTAGCTATAAAAATTAGCCTACATCATTAGATGTGGCTCAATTTTGTTTTAATGTGCAAAAGAGTTCTACCACTAACAAAAGTCCTTTTGATATTGTGAAAGGTTAGCAGTCGTTACTTCCTCACACCATTGATGGACCTTATGCTAGCAACAATTCAAAGCTGATTGGTTCACAAAAGAATGATAGCAAACACTGAAATTGCAATAGCACATCTTGAAAAGGCCTCCAAAGAATGAAGAAATCAGCAGATTAAAATTGTATACCACAGAGCATTAAAATGGGTGACTTAATGGTCAAGTCGAAAATCTAAAATAATTTTCGTGTCAGTTGTGGCCATGACAAGCATTTGATACAAAAGTATAAAGGTCTAGTTCTAGTTATACCAAAAGTGAGGAATGTTGCTTACAGAATAGATTCACCAGAATGGATGCAAGTTCACCTAGTATTCCATGTCAGTTAGCTAAGGCCATACCATCCTGATCATACAGACGCAAATCATAATGAAATGTCAAGACCAACCATTCCAACAAAGAAATGATCATCGAATAATGAAGTTGAAGAAATTCTAATAGAGTGTTCAACAAAGTCAAATCGCCTTGATAAAAAAGAGTGCTTAGTGAAGTGGAAAGACAAGCTTGCATAAGAGAGTACCTGGGAGAGAGCAAAAGATATACAACCCTACACGCACAAAGTGAAACCATTTACATTTAAAGGGAAGAAGCCGGAAGAGAATTATCTTTTCTACAAGAGATTTGAAGCTGCACCAGCCTCATTATCAATAGGGTCATTAATAGGTTGAGTGGGGAAGAATGTAAGGGTTAGGCAACATGCATAATTTTTTATCTTCTTAGGAATTAAAAATGTAATTTTCCTTTTTATTTTATTTATATTTTTTATTAGTCTCCTCCTTGATATTGTAATAGCCCCTCACACAACCTAGTTTTCCCTTTAGCATATATGGGGAGAGTGACTAGTGAATCCAGGTAAGGGCCAAGTCCATAGGCATTGTGAGTATTTTCTTGCTAGCTATAGGCTACCTCCTGCCTACAACTTGAATGCATTGTGGTTGCTATTATATAATGAATATTTCATATAAATGCAAGAGATTTGACTCATCTTTTCATTATATTGTCCTTTCATGCTTGACCCTGTGACATGTTGTTATGATGCTTTATTATATATTGTGGAGTTATCTTATGCTTATGGGCTTCTCATATTGCTTCTTAACCTTTATGTTTTCCTTGTGAATAGATACCTTTGAGTTGCTTGGCTAGCTTGTGAAATTGTTTATGTATCAATTAAAATTCACTTGTTATCCACTCACTATTTTCCGTAATGTTTATAATATAGGAAAAAAACCTCTATGAAATTTCACATAAATAGATTTGATTTGGTGAATTTGTTTCTATCTTTGAAGAGAATTCATGTAAAAGGAAACACAACGAACATGTTTGTTTGGTATCAATTTTGCTTTTAGTTTTCGGCTATTGTAAAATACTAAAAAATTATATCTTAGAAAACAGGTTAATAAAATAAATAAAAACCAATTTTCGTAGTTCTGTTCTTTTGACAGCCCTTTTTTTTTTTTTGTGAAAAGAGAGCCATCGGCCAGAAAATAAAAAACCAATAAAATGACAACCATTTAACAGCTAAAAATCTGCACACCACTTTGCACTTGAAAAACATTTGCTTTTATCAGATAATAATAAAAATAATAGCTTATATTTACGAGTGAATAATAAAGCAGACCTACAGTTACGGGCCTATATTCATTTTCAGAGATGTTCAATTTAGGTTTGGAGATCAGCCACCTCACAGAAGTCTACAGCACCATTCTTGCAAGACTTCCAAGTTGATTTCCCATTTCATAATAATATGCACTGAACAGAGATCCCAAGGAAATCTCACACGGTTCTTCGTATCAGAAACATAAAACTCTCTTCTTCCATCTCTCATTTTCTTCCTTGGTTCACTCAGGAACAAGATAATCAACGGCCAAATAATAACTTCCAACAATCATAAATGATGCTAAGCCCTTTTGAGCCATTCGCAACCAGATTCCACGGAATAATAGATTCCTGTCTACTGGGTGGATCCCTGTAACTCTCTCAAACCAATTCCCTGGTTGTCGCCACTTTAACAGTCTCCTCTCCATGTTAATGTACTGCAGAAGAACAATATCACATAAAAATAACACATAGGTAGCTAAAGAAGTGAAAAATATCATGACATTTGAATTTATGGCAGCCGACTACATACTTTCTCTCTCTCTCTCCCTCTCCCTCTCACACACACACACACACACACACACACACGAAAAGGGTAAGAAAAATAGAAGGAATTTGACTTCACTGTTATTCTGATAAAAGATATAACAAGGAATAACGCCTAAATACACATATATGAAGTTATTCACACATCCTGGTAAGTCAAAATTGAAATAAAATCCATGTGAAATCTTAGCAAAGTTCCTCCTCGCAATGTTAGCTTAATTTCATTTGTCGCCAACTTCAGAGTCCAGACCAACAAAGATAATATATAGTTATAAAGATTATAAGCCATTTAAAAGCAGAGAGTCATTATCTCACACATGTTAATTTACAAGCAGGGAGTCATTAACTAATCACATTGGCATGTAAACTTGACCATAATGTTGCTTTGCAATTCATGTGAAAGGGGTAAAAAAAAGAAAGAAAAGGAACATCCTAAGAAAATGATTTCTCAGCATACAAAAAATCTGTTGGAGCATGTGACTCTCCCTCTTGGTCTCTGCTCATAACAACAAAGTTTATGCTATTTTGTTATGGAAGTTTCATCTCTTGGAGACTATGTTACATATGTGAAATTGCAACTCATAAATGTGCTGCAGCAAATCTCTCCCCTCACATTAAGTGAGGACACAAGCTGCTGGAGTGGGAAGGTAAGGGACTAAGTGCAGCAACCTGGGAAACTCGGTGCTGGCTGCAGCACCTCTAGAACATTTGTATGATTTGTGTAAAAACTCAAAAAGCATTTTTATTACAAAAATAACGGCAAAGAGGTATCCTTTTGGAGCTATAACTAAGTGCATGGGCATATTATAGCAAGAATCATACCTTGGGAAGCACAGTGCACTGCGATCGACTTTTAGCTGTGTCAAAACAATGAGATGCAGCAGCAGCAACGGAACCAGAAAATCCTGCAGCAAGACTGATAGCTATAGGAGAGAGTGGTCCAACTTCTTCATCAGACCTGATTGAAAAGCTAAGAACTTTGAAGAAAATAAATACAATATATAACATAAAGTCACAAGGCATAAATCCTGCCCTATCAAATGGAACAGATAAGTCCTGATGACTAACGAATGCATAAGCAAGAATGGTTCAAAAATGCATTTTAGTTTTATCTCATGCAGGATCGCATGTCATACATCATGCAGCAAACAGTGAAAGTGACTTTGCCAAAAGGCCACAACAAGCAACCTCTTCAAATGGTTTGTGAACTTAAATTAAATTAGTGTGTACATAATGGATGTGATTTTGATGGTTGAAAGAGATAACTGCCTGTTAAATGGTTCTTTTACAAAATCCATATCATCTCAACTGGCTGATCCACAAACATGGTGACACAGATAATAAGAAACCAAATAATCAACCAGGGGAATTCGAATTAACCAACACCTCCAGATGGATAATACTTACCAATCGACCCCAGTGCAAAGCTTGATTGTAAGAATTAAACAATTGTGTTAATAAAGAAAGTGGAATTAGTCATTCAACCAAAATAGCATAAAGATGACACCAGATACTCTTGATTGGTCACAATGCCACAAGAAAAATATTAATTTGAAAGCTGCACACAAGCATTTTGGATCCTTAATTTCTTTGCATCCTCTGATGAAACAGTATATATATCAAAAGATCAAATTAGCAGACTGTTTGGCAATATCAGCCACTTACATATCTAATCTTCTTTTGTTCCTTGCCCAGCACCTTTGGTGGGGTGTGTCAGGAGGCAGAGCTTTTCTAGGGTGACCCCCCAAAAATATTCAGAAATTTATATGTAAGGGAATTAAAATTGTAAAATTTTTCTCACAGATTCATTTCTCAGCACCCCAAAATGATTTTTTGTTCAAAATATTGTTAAAAATTGAAAAGCAAAGGAGCAGAGCTTCCTTCAATAAAGTTAGCAGGACAAGGCATGCATTCGAATCTTAAGTTTATGTGATAAAATAAAAAATAACATTGCTATTGTTAAATTGTGTAAATTTAAATCATATTTCGTTTTTGCTTCACTTTCACTTATAAATTTTCCTAAATATAAGAGAAAAAAAATTCTAATTAAAAAAATATTCTAACTGTGGAAGTTTTGTATTTGCTCAACGTGCAAATTTAATTTACTCACCTTTATTTGAACTCAATTAACTTTATTCAATACAAAATTTTATAAGAAATTCATTTGATATTAGAATAAAATTAACAATAAAACTCAATATATAATTGCACTCATACATAGGTATAAATTTGGGCCCTAAAAATGTAGACCAATCTCCACCGCTGGGATGAAGTAATTCACATTGAAAAAGAGACAGGATATAACAGACATGTAACCTAATGAAAAATAACAAGAAGCACAAAACAGCAAATAACAAAGGCACACTTTTCCAAACCTGGGTAGAGGGTCCATCCCAACTGCCTTCCAGTCAAGCATTGCTTGGTGCAAGAATTGCCAGCTGGAAAAGAATATCCCACCATAAATAGAATCTCGAACAACTCCTGATCGGAGTCCTCTCCATAATGCACCCCATCCTTCCAAAGAGATGATGTTGGACGCCTTCCAAACATCACAGACTGATGGTGCCTTTCCAGACCCAGTCATCATCCATGGGTACTCTTGCAAGGCACCAGCCAAATTTGGGTGTTTAGCAGATAGAGTGGACAAAAGGGCAACAGAATTGTTCAACGTCATCTTTTCTGGAGTATATCCACGTAGTAATTTAGCAATCAGAGGTGCAGCAGCTTTATTTTCTGTGATAGAGGTAGACCTTGGGATGC
The DNA here is from genome assembly GCA_947687605.1 of Reutealis trisperma. Classification (NCBI taxonomy): domain Eukaryota; kingdom Viridiplantae; phylum Streptophyta; class Magnoliopsida; order Malpighiales; family Euphorbiaceae; genus Reutealis; species Reutealis trisperma. Next base: position 223,287 of record CANTUT010000586.1, read on the forward strand.
GAGATGCAGAGGTAACCTGAGCACGGAGTTTAATTAGCTCAAATGGAGAACTCATGATCGACTCCATTGCACCAGCTGCGATTCCTGCCATGAGTGCCTCAGAGACATACACATAATTGTCTTCTCTGCCATCTGTGACAAAAGTAATTGAAACAATCACATGACAAGTTGAAAGTTATTGATCAAGTGTCCAGCCAACATTCATTTAAACAACTCATAACAATATAGAGTAACTTACGCGAATACCATAAACTAACAGAGTAAGAGAGATATTGGAGTGCGTGGGATTGGAAACCCTCAGTACAAATAACTCAATACAACGGATTAGCAATCTGACATTTTAGTCCACTCAGCCATCTCTGTATGTAGTGGCCCACAAAAATGCCAGTCATTTTAATCAACATTTTTGGGCCACATAGAGGCAATATTCTCTCATGATTTTTTCTCCCACTATCCTTGTTCGCTGTTTGAAGTCTTCATACCTTGTTTTGCACTTTATTTTTGTTTTGCTATCATACCTAAACCTAGGGACTCTACGGCAAGTATATATTCCAGATAGAGATTTTTGCCTGCTTCATTCTATCATACTTCCCCTAAATTACCTAAAAATAGTAAAAGAAGATTTTTTTTTTTGGTATAAAATATTTATTTTTCAAGATAATTTTTTTTTTCTTTGCAGGAGGGTAAAACAGATACCCCCTGAGGCCATACGCCAGTAACTCTTCTCAAACTGGCCAAAAGACACCAACTTGGTATTTTTCACAACTTCCTTACCTGTGTTAATGCTACAATAGAGTTCAATATTTTTGCTTTATTTCACAAACTATGGCATTTATTCACAAAAGATATTCATCCAGATTATGTATATTTTCAACATTCTGTGCCAAGTAGCTATCCCAGACAAAATATATACACACTTGAGGGGTCTTGCATATGTTGTTCCACAGGATGTTATTTCTACCATTCTCCCCAGGAAGTTATTTCTCCAAAACGTCTTTCATAATTATAATAAGCCTTCACCCGAAACAGCTCTGCTAGACACATCACATCTCACATCTTCACTACCATCTTGCATAAAGAAAATTAAAAAATAAAAAACAAACTCATTTCTCCCATCATTTGTGATCTCGTGAAGTAATGAACTTTTTGTTAAGTATAGATAAAGTTGCAAATGCAGCAGCAGAACCTTGCACTCTTTAAGCTTTTTTTCCTTTCTTTGTAGCAAAAGCTGAGCTCAGTGCTCATATTCATCTACTTGCACCTTTTAACACTGCCTCTCGCCACATACTAGTGCTCTCAATATGCCACAATTTAACAAGCTGACTTATAAAAACTTATATGAAAAGGAAAAAAGGAGTTTATTGAAGAGATTACCTTTATAAAAAGCTGTCAAAATTTCATAGATTCCAAAGCGAGCTCCCATACCAAGTATTCTTCCTGAAGTCAACCAACCAAAGCCACTATACATGCCTACAATGTTCAAGAATGAGCATATGTATATTAAGATATCAATAATAGAAAAGAAGCATTTACCAACAGGACATTATTAGTAGAAAACAAGTATTTATGAAACGAAACTTCCATGAAATATAAGGTTAATAGAGAAGTCAAGGAGATATAAACACGTTGATTGCTCAACTGAAGCAATTCAGAAATTTTCAAGCAGAGCAAATCCTTTAAGACCAAAATGTGAACTTAGAGATTTTCTTTAACAACTTTGAGTTTTAACATTGGATTTTTCTATTTCGGATTTATGTTCTATAAAATGTTGAAAGCCCCATTAACTGAATTCAAGAATGACAATATCTAACCCTTTAAAATAGAGTTTAATGTATAAAAAAGTAACCATTCTTTCTCCATCATAGCTGTCACATTCACTTTTTGACCTTTCCATTATTTTCACTATACATTATTCCCAGTCTAAAGCAATGACAATGACCATAGTATAAACCATTGTCATCCATAATAAAAATAATCACTGTAAAGCTAAGTTATTATTCTAAACACTAATAATTTCCTTTATGCAATCAGGTGATTCAAATAGGTCTCTACATATCATTAACCCTCTCTCCTGTAAGCATTACACTGCATTTTATTGAACAACAAGACGACCAATAATTCTACATCTGTGTGATGCCTATTAGAATTTCTCACTCTTCAAAAAACTATGCATGAAGACTTTATGCTTCAGTGTAGTAAGAAAGATCAAATATTTATTCATCATTGTGAAAGGCAAACTACACAAAGAAGAGAGAAAAGGGAGGAAAGTTGAATACCAATACCAAAAAAAACATCCTTGACCAAAGTAATGTGAAGTCCCAAAAAAAAAAAAAAAACTCAACACATTATTAAAACCAGTATAGACCTGAATTCCCAGATAATGCACGAACTCTATTTAAAACATGATTCAACCTTAATTGTTTATCGGAACTCGAACCAACCTGTTGTTCAACTCAAAAGCAAAAACAAGTAAAATAAATTTAGTTTTTTCTTTTTTTCCAAAATCAAAATCATCAAGCAACAACAAGTGAAAAATCTATAGAAACAAAATGCAACAAACCTGGATAAGGACTTTCATAGTATCAAGGGGGTAAGTAAGAGCTGTGCCTACTGTAACTGACCCTCCAGCAGCAATCGCGTGGGTTGCAAACAAGTGGTTCTTCAGTAATTCATCCATTTGTTCTAATATTCACTCCCATCAGTTGCCAGCAACAATTAAAAAAAAAAATGCCTCCTTTAGCTTAGTTGATGATTCTATATCAGTTAAGAATCACAAATTATTGAGTCTAAGTATGTATGCATTTTCAATACATTGTTGTCTAATGCGTGCCACTTGTTCGATAAAATGCCTCAACCAGATTTTTTTTTCATTTTTTTCTTAAATGAAAGTTCAAAATTTTAAAATTACAGATTCTGTCAAATGTAAATGGGTCTTCCTCAAGAATAGAAAATTATGAAAAACGGAGTACAGGCAAAAGAAAAGAAGCAAGTAGCGAGAGAGATGGCTTACCTTTTCTTTTCTTAGCTCGAAAGCTTCGGTTGGCAGTGTGGAAGAGAAGCCAGCCACTGTTTTCTATGCTGTATCCTATATGAGCAGAAGCCAGTGTTGCTCTATCTCACTGTTGCCAATAAAGGCCTAAGGCTCCAGCTCTACCAACACAAATCAATTGTATTTGCACTATAAGGAATCAAGGAATCGTGCAAGACATTTTCTAAGCCCGGCCTCATCAGATCCTCTGCCAAAGCCCAAAAGTTTAGAGAATGATTCAGTGATTCTCAGGATCATTAACTCTTATAGCTATCTTAGCAATATTATTAATATAATTTATTTTTTTTAATTTCATATCAATTTCAGTAATTTAATTTATTTCAACTCCACTCCCTATGGTCATCCATCCTAAGTTCAATCAATCAAATTCCTAAAAGTTTCTAACTTCGTTTTTCTTGAAACAATAATCACATACTTAACAAAAATAAAACATATAAAATAGCAGTTAAAAAAAAAAAGCGACCGATAAAATAAACTCTAATGTGTTTATATATTGAGAGAAATTATCCAATAGTTGTATAAACTAGTCAAATAGAGTTTTGAAATACTCGAATTCAAGCTCAATTCTAAAAGCTCGAGTTCAATCTTTAATCAAGTTTTGAACAGCTCAAATTTGAGCTCTAGTTCAAACAAAATTAATGAATTTGAATTTAATCAAATTGAGTTTCAGTGTAAATGAGTAATAAATTAATTGAGTTGACACAATACCAAACTTGAATGCAACTCGACTCATGAGTTTGATTAGACTCAATTAGTTTAGATATAATTATAAATATAAAGATATATAAAAGGTAGAATAATAAATATATAAAAATTTGATTAGCCTGGATTAGTTTAGATATAAATGTATATATAGTACTATATATATGGTGATATAAATGTATATATAGTACTATATAACTGGTAGAGTAGTAAATATATAAAAACTCGATTAGGTTGAACCATGTAATATAGAGTTCGAACTCAACTGGTTTAGTTACTCGAGTAGCTCGAACTCAAGTTTGCTTCTATTTACTTCGAGTTGGCTTCGAGTAATTTTCAAATTGATCTCGAATAACTTGCTAGTTAACTCGACTCACTTAATCGTTTTAAATTTATTTAATAATTATATCTTAAAAGACTCAATTAAGTCAAAAACCACTTAAAATGGTACGTCAAAATTTTCAATTTAAATTTTATATTAAATCCAATAAGTTATTAAATATTTTTATTATTTAAAAATTATATGATTTATTTTATTCAGCACTTAAGTTGGAGTAAATTATAATATATATTTTTTATTAGAAAATTTATTTTTTTATTCTTTATTTTTTATTCTTTTTGTTTTCCTTGGTTACTAAATTTTGTCCTTATGTTTTTTTTTCCTTTTTGTTTTGGTTGGTTTTTACTTTTTTTATTTTTTTATTTTTTTTTATTTATGCTATTTTTTAATTTTAAATTTGTTCTTTCTGTTTCATATATATATATATATATATATATATATATATATATATATATATATATATATATATATATATATATATATATAAACTTTAGATTTATTTTAATGCAATTGAGATTTTATTATTTTAATTTTAATTAAAAATTAATTTATTATCAAAAAATAAAAAGCATGCACGATAATTAGAAAACCAACAAAAACAAAATAATCAACTTGATGTACAACTAATTAAAAATAAAACACTGTAATTAATTTAAAAAAATAAAAGGTTAAAATAAACATATTTGAATTTTAAAAATACCCGAACTCTATCCTTTTAAAGTTTAAATTAACATAATCTCAATTGTTGAATTATGGCAACTCCTAAAAGGGATGAATAAAAATTTAAATTTTTAATGCAATTTCACACTCTAAATAATATTCTCTAACAAATGTTGTAATATATAAATTGAAAGAAATAAGGAATAAGAAAGTTTAATCAATGAGTTGTGGGGAGGCCATAAGCTAGCTAAAGAGGATGGGTTTCAAAGATGTAGTAGTGGATTAGATTGCTATATACTTATTAATGCTCTTAATGGAAATGATCTGTATTCTAATTATTTGGGTCTCATAATTTCTAATTGTAAAGTCTTGCTAGAGACTTCTTGAATTGTAGATTTCAGTTTATTTGCAGGTCAGCGAACATAGTTGCTCCCTCCTTAGCTAAAGTAGTAGGTTCTATGTTTGATCTTGGATGTTGAAGTTTCATACCTTCATCTTTTCTTTATGATGTATTGGCAATTGATTTGAGTTGATGAAGAAGTTTTTCCTTTCAAAAAAAAAAAAAAAAGAATGTTTAATCAATTTTATTGTGGTTCGAAGCAAAATTTTTTTCTATCTCCATTTCTCTCAAGTGTACGATTTTGGTTTTTACTAGTTCTTTAGGATTGCACCCAAAGCTTATAATACACTAATTGATATGAAATTTTACCATCACAATAGATTTTGGGAGTTTGCCCAATATTAAATTTCTAGGATTTCGCCCAACACTAAAAAAAATACAAGAAACTTTTGAGATTTAATATCTCTCAAGATTCACAAGGAAGTTAGTACAAAGATTGGAATTAAACTCAGCAACTTTCACAAATCAACACAAAATATAGAAATTTATAGCACAAAATATTCTAAAAACAGTATATAATTTTAAAGCTTAAGGATTTGAATTATAGCACTTGAATATTTTAGAATCTCAAAAAACATATTTATTTTGTAGTCTTCACTTCAAATTTGCTTATCAAAGGACATTTTTTTGTTATCATCAAATAATGGTTATAAAATCTCAGCAAATTTTATTGATAATGAGAGTTAACATTCATTGCTTTTCAATAATAATTGTTAAATTGTTACGTAACATTGATGACTTTTAGTTAACGTTCGATTAAATTCTTCTCTGTTTTGGAAATCTCAAATTAATTCTCAAAGGATAATATTTATTACAAAGTGGTAACGAGCATTCCCTCTACTTGACTACCTTGATGAGTAACACGAGTGAATTACTTGAACTGTTAGTGAACGAGAGTGAAAGTTTAGTAACAAGCATGAATTTATTCTTTGTCCTAAATTCTTGAATTTAAATGAAATGTAATGTTTGTTAAGAATTTGCAATGAGCATTGCCATTTGCATATCAATAAAAATAAACTTGACATCAAATAGTAAGTATGTTTGATAATAAAATTAAATTTTGACAATATCAAAACACACATAGCGACAACAATTTTCAATGAATCAAATCATATATCAAACATATAATTCTCCTCCTTTTATTATAATAAAAAAGGTGAAACTATACTCAATATTCTCAATATGATCAATACATTTCTCCCTTAATAAAACATATAATATGCTCAATATATGTACAATAAATATTCATCAAACACACAAATAACCTATGCAAATGGCTCAAAAATGGCAATACAATATGTATATGCACAACAAAACTCAATTTTGACAAAGTTAACTCAAAATAAATTCAATTTGAAGTAAAACAAGGCTAAATTTTAGCAAAATATCATAAGTATATCCAAGATAAGTCTAAAGATTCAAACATGGGCGAATTTAAGAGGCTATGCAATAGGGGACTTGGTCCATTGCCCGATAAAAAAAAAAGTATAAATTATAGGTTATTTTTAATTTTGCCCCACTAAAATTTCCAATAATATGTTCTAAAAAAAAAATAGAGTATGTTATAATTTTTTGGGACATTAAAATTATTGCTATCTGCCCATAATAATAGCAAATTATATATTATGATTCTTTTTTGACCAAAAGTGCAATTCCCCCTCCAACTTAACATGGAAGTGCAATTTCACTCGCTTACTCTAAATTGGTGCAATTCCCCCCTCCTTAGTGTAAAACTAGCTTAATCAAGTCCAATAAATAATGGGCTTTAATAGAACCATTTATGTTTAGATATTTTATATTTTTTAATAATTTGGCCCCACTAAATAAATTAAAAAAATTGAAAAATGCATTTTTTTTTCTTTCCATTGTTTTCTAGTAACCAAACAAAAAGCCTAGATCCTTCTCCAAAATCTCCCCTTCCTCCATATCATCATCAATTTTATCACTTGCTATCAATAACAACAAGAAATTTAGAGGAAGAAGGCAGAGCAGTTTCATCACCACCTTCCTCACCGTGCTTTTTGCTTCAGTGTGAGCGATGGTGGTGATGATGTTTATGTCATTTAGAAGACCTCTCCACCTTATCATCTGAAGGAGATTGTCGATACTTGCGACGTGAGGCAGTTACAAATTCATGCCACTACACTATCAAATTCACAGGTTCAATCTATTTTTTCATCAAATTCCATTTATTTATTTTGCCAAAGAGTTCCATTTAATTTTTTGTTCAAAAATTTAAAAGAAATGGAATAGAATAATTAACACATAATTTTGATTTATGGTGAAGGTTGTTGGTGCTCTCTATACACATAATTTTGATTTATGATGAAGATTGCTGGTACTTTCTACCTAAAGCTACTAGTCTTCTTTTTGTGGTAAAAGTTGCAGACTCCATTGGATTAATTATTTAAGACATGATCTTAAAAGAGGCAATTTTACTAAAGAAGAAGATAAACTCATTATCAAACTTCATAGTCTTATTAGCAATAAGTAATTAACTAATTAATCAACTCTTATTCAGTTATAATCCATCTTTTAAATATCTTCACTAATTCTTGTTTCAGAACTTGCGTGTTGTTTTGACTAATGGGTTTTTCTTAATTTTTGTTTTAGATGGTCTCTTATAGCTGGAGGAAGACCAAGAAGAGTAGATGATGAGATAAAAAAAAATTATTAGAATACACATATAGGAAGAAATTATTGAATGAAGGAATAGATCTTGCAATTTACTAGCAATGTTATAGAAGAAAAAGATAGGAACAACAGTGCTACTGCCAAGACTGTTATTTGTAAAGAAAAAAAAAACCCAATTCAAGGAAGTCCATCTAAATGAACTATGAGCCCCATTGTGTTCATTTAATAAATAATATATACTTATGTAATTAATATATTTTAAATTTATTTGGTAGGGTTAAACTATTAAAAAATATAAAATATCTAACCACAAACAATTATGTTAAAGGCCATTATTTATTGGACTAGATTGAGCTAGTTTTACACTGAGGAGGGGGGAATTGTACCAATTGAGAGTGAGTGAGTGAAATTGCACTTCCATGCTAAGTTGGAGGAGAAAATTGCACTTTTGGCCTTCTTTTTTAAAAACCCAAATCCATTATATAACTTTTTTATTTTTATTTTTTCTTTTCACTTCCTTCATTTTTTGGCTTTTTTTTCTTACTGTCCCACACTTCCACTTCACCTCACTCTCTCTCTTTCTTCTTTCTCATGATTCACACAAAGGAAAAACTCTAAAAGTTGCAACCTTGTCCTCTTGGAGCACAATAACACAATAGGTTAGAGTAGTTTCTGTAATGAAATCAGTGAAAAAATGACTACATAATAGAATATGTGATTCATGGATGAATAATTATTTGATCACATATGTGGAAAGAGATATCTTTGATAGTATTGATAATGAGAAAATTCTTCAACATTATGTTTGCATTTTTTGTACTATAAGTATACGGGTCTATTGTGGCGAATAGTTTTAATGAGTAAAGAAGTGTCAATCCCATAGGGAAACGAATTGATTACCAAAGTTGTCTAAATTTTCTAATATTCAATATATGAACAAGAATGATGGAATAATGAATTTTAATTAACTAATGAAATTTATTTAAAACTAAATTAACAAAAATAAATCAACCCAATTAACTAAAATTGAATTCAATGAAAGAAAGACCTAGGATTTAGATATCAATTGGTTTTTATGTTAATGATTCATACACACTTATGCAATTGTTCCAACAAATTGAAATTAAAGGTGGTTTTCCCTTAATTAAATAAAATCTTCTTTCAAGTTAGATTATCAATATTTAATTTTAATCTTACACCTACTGTTGTGGTTGCAAGAAATTAGATAAATTCATTAAGCACAATGGAAAACTAAACAACTCACCACCTAGGCAATACTTATATGTATGTGAAGCATTAATCCTAAGTTTGTTCTTCTCATAAACTAATGTTATACTTCTACTTTCGCTACTTTATACAACACCTTAGATTATGTAAAAGGTGGCCAATCAATCACACACTTTGAGGTTTAATTATCGAACTATAAGTTTAATGCTTAAAGTGTAGGTTCAACGCATTATGTTATGTATGTATAGTGAGGATAAAACATTAATGAAATAAATCATTATAATGCACAACTTGTAAAATCCTTACAAATTACTCTTTTAAGGAGTTTACATAAAATCACAGTTTATATAAAATCACCAATATTGAGTTGTGTCCTCTATATGAGCTGTTATTCTTTCAGAGCTTTCATGATCTATCAAATAATTTAGAGCATTCACTTCAGGAAATGCAATTGTACTAGTGGGCATTATTTGATGATTTCTTATTAGCAGTTATTCTTTGCAACCATTAAGAGACAAATAATATTTGTAAATTTTTACTTTTTATACTGCTACTACAGGAGCATGTAGTATATCATAATATCTTTCACAAAGATAAAAATATATTTGTAAAAAACAACTCAATATAAATCATTGATTTAAAATCAATGCAAAAATACTTTATAAATAATTCACCAACACTTTAAACTAGTGTTTAAATTAAACACATAAATCAAACTAAGGTAACTAAAAGAAACACATAATTTTAGGCATTTACATTGTCATCACTAATCAAATGATCAATTTTTCCTTTAGGATTCTCAAAGAAATCTGATTCTCTTTCTTTTTCAAGGACTCTTGATAGAGATCAGTAAGAAGATTTGGTGTACAACAGTGACGAGACCAATGCTCTTTCATGCCACATCGATAGCATTGATTTTTTGTATTTTGCTTTGATCCATTATTCTCTTTCTCTTCATGATTCTTCTACTTCTGGTGGAAAGATGTAATATTATTTTTATGATCATCACGATTGCTATTATTAAGATTTCGGTCATAACCTCGACCATGTCTTCGACCATGATTATGTTTTCTTCCTCTTCCTCGTCCAATATTATTATATGTTGTCTCATTCACTTCAAGGAATGGAGTAGAATCAGTTGGACGAGTTTCTTGATTTTTCAATAAGAGCTCATTATTTTGTTCAGCAATAAGAAGATATGAAATTAATTCAGAATATTTCTTAAAATCTTTTTCTCGATATTGTTGCTGCAGGAGTATATTCGAGGCATGAAAAGTAGTAAATGCCTTCTCTAACATATCATAGTTAGTAATATTTTCTCCACATGATTTCAATTTAACTCTGAAAAATGTAGAATTATATTCACTTACAGTTTTAAAATCTTACAATCGTAAATGCATACATTTATAACGAGTCTTTGGAAGAATGACTAATTTATAATGATCATATCTCTCTTTCAAATTATTCTAAAGGACTAATGAATCTTTAACTGTCAAATATTTAAATTTCAATCATTCATGAAGATGATGACAAAGGAGAATCATCGCCTTAGCGTGATTTTGTTGAAATTCCTGATTTTCATCTTTGATTGTGTCTCCAAGATTCATAGCATCCAGATATATTTTAGTATTTAGTATCTATGACAGATAATTCTTGCTTGTGATGTCGAGAGTCACAAATTCAAGTTTCATCAAATTCGACATTGTCTATACAAAAATAAATAATATATCAATTCATATCATAATTAAATCAGTCTTTTAAAGATTTGTAAACAATGCATTTAGTTCTTCAAGAATATAAAATAATTCTTTAATGAATTGGGATATTAGATTTTATGATACTTAGTTCTTTAGGAACTTAGGCAAAAAATTTTCAAGAATTTATACCTTAGTTGTTTATTTAATTAGTTATTCAGGAACTATAAATAATACTAGTTTCTTCAGGAACTAGAATTTGAAATATAGATAGTTATTTATTTAATTAGTTATTTAGGAACTATAAATAATACTAGTTTCTTTAGAAACTATAATTTAGAATATGGTACTAGTTTTTCGGGAATTATAAATAATAATAATTTCTTCAGAAATTAAAATTTAAAATATGGTACTAGTTTTTCAAGAACTATAAATAATATTCATTTATTTAGGAATTAGAATTTAGAATATGTATAATTTACTTAGAAAAGCTTTTAAAAAAAAAATAGTAAAACAAATTCATACTGATAACGTATTATAAATATAATAAAGAAGAACAATAACAAAAAATATAGAGAATAAAATAAATTTTCTAAATTTTTCATTTAATAGTATTAAGCCCTTTATATAGAGTACAGAAGATAAAGAAATAAGAAACTTTTCTAATAAGGAAAATACAATCAATACTAATATGAAAACTAAAATATTCATATATATGGAAAGATATCAATCAAATATTATAATATATTTTAACAAATTAATGCTTTTGACTCTATTTTTTGAATTACAATACTTTTGAAGAACAGAACCAAGAAGAAGAAGAAGACGAAGAGACAAAACATGGCAAAAGTAGCTAGTTGCTCATGGAAATATTTTTGACCATCTTAATGAAACAAGTAGTATCACATGGGATTTGAAGAACTCCTTGATTTTCATATCCAAATTCATCAGCAACCATTTCAAGAAGCTGTATAAAGCATGCTTTCTTGAACATCTTTACATGGATCAAGAACTTAACCCTTTTTTCATTATTCTGATATCTTCCAACAATTACAGGAACATATCCTTTAGGAACTTTAAAATCATAATTCTCTTTCCCATCAACATTTTCTTTTTTATCATCTTCTTCTTCAATTAACTGTTTATAAGGAGGAATATTATTCCTCCTACTCAAATTCTTCAACATGTTTTTCCCTCATCACAATACACAAAATTTTAGTTATTTATAGGGTGTGTGTGTACTTTGTCTCCAATTTTGGTACCTTCATTTATTTACACTATATTTTTGCAAGGCTTTTGATTTTTTTAAGAAAATTTGTGTATACCATATGTTTTTGTTTTCTACCATTAGATGATACATTTTCCACACACAATATAAATCCAACGGCTGGAAGTTGGCGTTTACCAAGTACAAGTTGTATAAAAAGAATTTTTTATTTTTTATTTTTTAATTACAATTATTATTATTATTTTTTTTTTGAAATAATTCAATTAAAATTATTGTTCCCTTGATTTAGTCATGCACCGTACGATATAAATTTATTAACTTGGACTTAACTATACAGCTCACCGTACAAGGGTAACTCCTTGTTTGGATAAACAAAAATATGGGACAAAGGAAAATAACTAGAGAAAAATAAAGAAGGAAAATTATTTTTTCTTGTTTGGGAAGAGAAATAAAATAAAAAAGAAAAAAATAAACTATTGTAATAATATTTAAGTGATATGATAAGATTGGATATCTGTCTTATTTCTATAGATAGATATTTTTATGTAAATAAAACTTTATTTCTATTATTATCTCTGTAACTTTTTACACTTGTAAATATGTATTACAATCAATGAAAGTTGCACATAAATTTATTCTCTCTTCTATTCTCACTAGTCTCTATTTTTTATAATTGTTTTTTATTTTATATACGTTATCAGTACAATTTTGTTTACCTTTTCTTTGAAGCTATTTGCACGAGGTATGCATAAATTAAAAAAAAAAAATTCATGGTGTTCTAAACTTATTTTTAGTATATAATCAATTTATATTTTTTTTATTATGCTTATTAATGAAGATATTATTTGATGCTTTTTAATGTTAATATAGTTCTTAAAGAATTAATATAATCTTTACAGTTTCTAAAGACTAAATAATCTTTACAATTCCTAAAGAACTATCAATTTTTACAGTTCCTGAATAACTAATAACATCTAAAGTTCCTGAAGACTAGTATTCTTTACAGTTCCTAAAAAACTAGTATTTTCTACACTTTTTGAAAAATTAATATTCTCTATAGTTCCTGAAAAACTAGTTAAAATAAATAAATAAATAAAACACAAATTCCTGAAGAATTAACATCTTATGTTTCTGAATAATTAAGTATCCTAATATGTTAAAAAACTAATATTCTACATTCCTGAAAAATTAAATAAATTATCTATAAGTTTTTGAATGACTGATTTTATTATGATCATATTCAGTATATTACTTAGACAATATTGAATAATTTATGGCCCTCAATGTTACGAGTAAGAATTATTTATCATAGATACTAAATATTGAAATTATTAAATTAGTGTTAATTATTATTTATCTTCTAGTTTTCTTAGTGACATTTTAATTAAAAAGGTTTTTTTCAATGATATATTATATTGTTAATTCAAAGGTTCCATTTGATTATTAAATTGCTAAAATTTTCTATTTGATTATTAAATTGCTAAAAAAAAATTTGCTACTGTGGCTTAGATTTATTGCTCTTCAGTAATGATTCTATTGAAAATGTTCAAAATTTAATCATTTTATGATCTAGTTGCTTTATGTTGGAAGAATATTAATATTTTATCATTGGCTAAAATATATTTATTGGAGTTGTATGTCTCTACTTTTGTTAAGAAATTTAAATTGAGATTTTAAGCTTGATATTGCTTATTGTTGTGACTATTTTACATAATTATTAATGATGGATTTCATATTTACATGAGTTTATTTACTAAAATAAATTTATGAGATAAAAGCCATTGCAAACCTTATCAAAGTTGAAAGGCACATATTGTATATAACTTGATCGACTTGAAAGAGTTGAACTACTTGATTTATGAATACTGTGATTCAAGTCGAGGAAATATAACGTCAAAATTAATTTTTGTGATAAATTTTTATGGTGCCTTATTTTAATTTGTGATTAAAATCAAAACAAGACAAAAGTTATATATGATCATACTTAAACCTCATTTAAGTGAGAATTTAAAGGTTGAATATCTCACTACTCAAGATTTTTGTATTATCTAAGAAGAACTTTAAAGATAGATATGATTACTTGAAAGTTGTGGTTCTACCATAAGTTCAATATAATTGGCTAAACATGTGCTTAAAAGATTTTAAATTTGTTTCATAATACAATTCAATCATGTTTAAAATTACTTCACAGCTGAAATTATTTGTGATAAAATTGTGGAATATGATATATTAGATAAGAGATATACTACTCTTAATGCCTTTAACATGCTTCTGCAACAGTAGTATAAAAAGTGAAAATTAACAAATACTATTTATCTTCTAGTGGTTGCAAAGAATAATTGCTAATGAGAAATCATCAAATTAGACTCACTAGTACAACTGCATTTCCTGAAGTGAATGCTATAAATTATTTGGTAAATCATGAGATCTAAAAGAGTAATAACTCATATAGAGGACACAACTCAATTTAATATTGGTGATTTATATAAACTCCCTAAAGGAGTAATTGGCAAGGATTTTACATTTTTTTTATTTTAGATTTCACTTTTAATGTCTTTACATTTTAATCGGATTATATTTTATCAATAAGTTGTGCATTATGATTTATGGGTTGTTTCATTATTATTTTATCTCTAGTATACATGCACAACATATTGCGTTGAATCTGTAGTTTAAGCATTGAACTTATAAATCGATAATTAAATCTTAAAAGTTTAGCATGAAATGCCATTAGGCAAATCATACATAATCTTCCTTACAAATTGTATCTGGATATGAGGACACAACTCAATATTGGTGATTTTATATAAACTCTCTGAAGAAGTAATTGGCAAGTATTTTACAATTTTATTATTTTAGATTTCGCTTTTAATGTCTTTACATTTTAATTGGATTATATTTTACTAATAAGTTGTGCATTATGATTTATGAGTTATTTCATTATTATTTTATTCTTAGTATACATGCACAATATATTGCGTTGAACTTACGGTTTAAATATTGAACTTATATATCGATAATTAAATCTTAAAGGTTTAGCATGAAATGCCATTATGCAAATCATACATAATCTTCCTTACAAATTGTATGTGGATATGAGCCTAATTTTTTTTTTTTATGAGCTTTTAGTCTTATGTACCAATATCATCATCTCAATATGCAAAAAAAAAAAAAGTCCAAAGAATAGACTTGAAATTTATTTTGATGAGGCACATTTCCTGACATTAGGAGAGGAAAAATATCTACAATACTAAAAAATGTTGAGAAATTTATTGGAAGGAAGATCTTTTAAATAATTTTGATCCACGTACTAGTTAGAGTGAACCAGAAGTTCAGAAAATAATACATTTGCAACAAATTATAATTTAACTGCCAAATGCATTTATAAATGCTAAAAGAGTGATAAAGTCTCATTTTGCAACTGCTAATACCCCAATAAGGGTTGTTGTTCGATTGCAAATAAAAAAATCAATCAAATTCAATACACACCAGAAGTATGGACAATAAATTAGAGCTAAAGATAAAAATCTAAAGAAAAGAAAAGTAGCGTCACTAATTAAGAAAATCTCCTGAAAATAAGCCTCTTGAAGAGGAAGATCTCAGTCAAAGAGTTATGGCCAATGATAAGACACGAATTGAGACAACGGAATAATTAGATTCTCCAGATATGGCTCCCTGAGTTAATTATTATATGAATGAAAGTTATAAGATCTCAATATAGGAGAAAGATTTAATAGAAATTCATTTATCATCGATGATGAATTTGCCTCAATAGTTTCTTTTAATGTCTCAAGAGATAATTTGGATCTATAATCTATGAATATAACTAAATATCAGCATAGACATGATTGGCCATCATGGAAATAAGCAAAATTCAGGCTGACCTAGACTTGCTTTTTAAATGCAATGAATTCGAACATGTTATGTTGACTCCCTAAAAATGTGAATGGGTGTTTATCTGAAAGTGTAATGAAAATAATGATGTGATAAGATATAAAGTGAGGCTATTTGCCCATCTCCTATTATAAATATGATCATATTCTGATACTTGATTAGTATCGCAGTTAAAGAAAGGCTTGATATACGTCTTATGAAAATGATATTTATATAAGAGTCCCAAAAGGACTAAAGATATCATAAATGAATGCAATTAAACAAGTGACATGTATTTATAGAAATTTCTGTATGGATTAAAGTAATATAGGCATGTAGTATAATTATTTGAGTAAATTCTTATTAAAAAAAAGATATGTGAATAATACATTATGTCCATTTGTATTAATAAAAGACCATAAAATAGTAAATGTTATTATTACAATATAAGTTAATGATTTAAATATCTTGTGACTCCTAACGAACTCAAAAAAACATGCACCTATTTGAAAAGTGAGTTTGAGATGAAAAATTTAAAGGAAATGAAATTTTATTTCGGCCTGCAAATCGATTATTTATCCTAAGGAGTCCTAATACAGTCTACTTATGTCGAAAGATATTTAAGCAATTTTGCATGGATTAATTTTTTCCCTTAAGCACACCAATAGGTGGTCCACTCACTGAAAGTGAAGAGAGATCCTTTTAGATCTAATAAAGATAATAAAGAGCTATTTGGTTTTGAAGTACCATATATAAGTGCTATAGGTATACTCTTGTATCTTACAAATTGCATAAGACCTAATATTGTATTTGTAAGAAAAATTCCTAATTAGATATAGCTTTGCACCTACTAAAAAACATTAGAGTTGTGTAAAATATTATCTTTAATATACTATTACTATTATGATTATCCTTTGATTAATTTAGATTTGAAATTGGTCTATATGTGGATGTTGGTTGTTTACTTGATCTCCATAATGGTAGATTTTAGATTGGCTATGTATTAACTTATGATGGTACTATAATTTTATAAAAGTTTTTTTTATAGTCTTAAAGTACATCACTAAAGATACTTTCATTGTGTTTTGAGAATAATGCAATTTGTATTGCACAAATTAAAGGTGGATATATCAAGGGTGGTGAAATAAACATATAACTTGACCTAAATTCATGTATATACATGAGTTCCAAAAGAGATATCCACCAAATTCACTTAACTGACAACCTAACAAACTTGTGTACTAAATCTTTACCTAGGTGGTATTTAAACATCATTATTTCATTGATTAGTATACGCCGTGTTAAAATCTCTTCTCATTAGGTGGAGCGAATTAGTATATAATTGATTGTACTCTTTTTTCTTAGTCAAGTTTTTATCCCACAGAGTTTTTTTGTATAAAAATTTTAATGAGACAATCTATATAATGAAAAAATAGCGCATGATATATGCTCTTTTCTTTAGTTATGTTTTTTCCCACTGGGTTTTCTAGCAAGGTTTTTAACGATATATATTCATAGTGCAAGTGATATTCTAAGAGAGTACTATAAATAAATAATTATATGTGAATATTACTTAAACATCATTAAGTATACGGTTTGACAACTTGGCAAATTTATTTATAAATGCACTCTCTACAACCACATTTGAGAAGTTAGTGAATAAAATTAGTATATGCAAACTAAGAGGTTTTTATTAGAAATCATGTTTTCATAGGGAGTAGATTTTTTAGCACTGTACTCTTTTTTTTTTAGCCTAAGTTTTATCCTATTGGATTTTCTAGGTAAGATTTTTAATTAGGCAATATTATGGTATAAGTTCTACAAAAATAATGTACTCTTTTTTTTTCACTAAGATTTTTTGTCATATGGTTTTTTTCTTAATAAAGTTTTAACAAAATATATTCTTTGTAATAGACATCTAAGAGAGAGTGTTGTGATAATATTTAAGTGATATGATAAGATTGAATGTCTATCCTATTCTTATAGATAGATATTCTTATATAAATAAAACTCTATTTTTATTCTTATCTCTGTAACTTTTTATACCTATAAGTACGTGTTACAATCAACAAAGATATTGAAATGGTTGGCTTTCATTTCAGCCAAACTAAGAAAAGCAAAAGATTAGTTTTGTTTGTTACAACTATTACCACCTTTTGGATGGTAAATATTAATATGCTAAAATTGCACTTTTATTTTTAGGTTATTTTTTTCTTATAAATGGTGAACATTTTGTTCATTTGAGATATGTAGCAGAGGAAGAAAAAATAATAAACTTTTAAGAGTTTTTGTGAATTTTGTTTTTCTTCATTTGAGTGAGAAATTAAAGGGTGTATTGGGTATTGGGTAGTGAGATTGAGACATTTGTATTTTTTTTTTTTTGACTTTTTTAGTGAAAAGTTTTGTGCTCTCTCTCCCATTGACATAGGCAAAGTCGAACCACGTTAAATTCTTGTTTCTCTTTATTTCTTATTTTATTATTTTGTTGTTTAGTCACACCACCAATTGCACGCTTCCACACAACAATTGGTATCCGAGCTATTATTTTTCCTAGTTGGGTTATAGCCATTTGAAAATATGGGAGATACTTCAAATAATTCACAAGCAAGTTCATCTTTCAGACAAGCTACATCATCATCTAGGACTATGGTGACTAATGCAAAATTTGATGTCGAGAAATTCGACGGTACTAATAATTTTGGAATGTGGCAATGTGAAGTACTTGACTTACTTTATTAGCAAGAACTTGACATTGCTCTTGAAGAAAATAAGCCAGTTGATTTGGATGATAGAGAATGGATGAAAATTAATCGTTAAGCATGTGGTACCATTTGTTTGTGTCTCTCCAAAGACCAAAAATATCCATTCATAAAAGAGACATTAGCAAATAAGATGTGAAAGGAATTGGAGAGCAAATTTTTGAAAAAGTCTAATCAAAATAGACTATGTATGAAGAAAAAATTATTTCATTTCCAATATCAACCAGGCACCACCATGAATCAGCATATTACTAGCTTCAATCAATTAGTAGCTGACCTACTTAATTTGGAAGAAACTTTTAAAGATGAAGATAAGGCATTGATGTTGTTAGCATATCTTCTTGATGAATATGACCACCTTATCACTACTTTATTGTATAGGAATGATAAGATGACATTTGATGAAGTGTGTGCTACTTTGTATAATATAGAGATTCGAAAAAGGGATCAGAAGGAACACCAACACATTATGGCTGAAGCACATACAATAAGGGGTTGTTCGCAGAGCCAAAAGCCAATAAGAAGAGGTAGATCTCATTCGAGAGGAAAGCCAGCTAAGGACAAATGTGCCTTTTGTCATGAAAAAGACCATTGGAAGAAAGATTGTCCAAAGCTATAGAAAAAAGAGAAAAATAAAGCTACAACAAAGGCATGCGTAGCTGAGTGTGATGATGATCAAACAGACTTAACACTCGTCTGTTTATCATCAGTATCATAATATGACGAGTGGTTATTTGATTCTGCATGCACCTTTTATATATGCCCAAATAAGGAGTGGTTCTTTAACTTTAAAAAGATAGATGGTGGTTCTGTCTATTTGGGAAACAATAAACCTTACAAGGTAGCTGGGATTGGTTCAATCCACTTGAAGAATCATGATGGGAGGATGAGGGTCCTAGCCGATGTTCGATATGTACCGGAGTTTTACAGGAACCTCATATCTTTAGGGGCCATTGAATCTAAGGGATTTACTGTGTCAATGCAAGATGGGATTCTGAAAGTTATTTCAGGATCACTGGTGACAATGAAGGGCATAAGGAAGAATAATAATTTGTACTATTATCAAGGCAATGCAATTATTGGGTCAGCAGCAGCAACCACTAGTGGAAACAAAGATGCTGAAACTACCAAGTTGTGGCATATGAGATTAGGCCATCTAGGTGAAAAAGCTTTGCATACTTTAATAAGGCAAGGCTTATTAAAGGGTGCAGAGCTCTGTGATTTAGATTTCTGTGAGCATTGTGTTCTGGGAAAGCAAACAAGAGTGAAATTCAACACTGGAATCTATAAAACTAAAGGTATAATGGATTATAGTCACTCTGATGTATGGGGGCTTACTAAGACAACATCTTTAGGAGGTAAACACTA
Organism: Reutealis trisperma; assembly: GCA_947687605.1. Taxonomy (NCBI): domain Eukaryota; kingdom Viridiplantae; phylum Streptophyta; class Magnoliopsida; order Malpighiales; family Euphorbiaceae; genus Reutealis; species Reutealis trisperma. The sequence goes on from CANTUT010000586.1 coordinate 243,221, forward strand.
TTTTATTTCCTTTGTTGATGATTTTTCTAGAAGAGTTTGGGTATACACTATGAAACATAAAGATGAGGTGTTTAGAATCTTTCTCTCATGGACAAAGATGATGGAGACCCAAACTGGTAGAAAAATCAAGGTGCTTTGATAAGATAATGGAAGAGAATATATAAATGATCATTTTGATCAACTTTGTAAAGGTGAAGTTATTGTTCGACATTTTACAATGAAAGAAACACCGCAGCAAAATGGGGTGGCAGAACTCATGAATCGAACTCTACTGGAGAAAGTTTGATGTATGTTGTCCAATGCTAGATTGGAAAATCACTTTTGGGCTGAGGCTATTACGTATGCTTGTCATCTTATTAATCATTTGCCATCAGCTGCAATTGGAAGTAAAACACCATTAGAGGTATGGCATGTAAAACCTTTGAATGATTATGATTCTTTACATGTATTTAGATCTACTACTTATTATCATGTCAAAGAATCCAAGTTAGATCCAAGAGCCAAGAAGGCCTTATTTATGGGAATTACTTCTAGTGTGAAAGGATTTCGGCTGTGGTGTCCTGACTGTAAAAAGATTATTTTTAGTAGAGATGTTACCTTTGATGAGTCTAATATGTTAAAAAAGGTAACTCAAGATAAGAAGATTGATAATACTCCACAACAGGTGGAGAACACTCCATAGCAGGTGGAACTTGAGAAAACTAGAGTTAACCCATCTACTATTATTCAGGTTGAAGATGATAATGCAACAGAAGAGGAGAACATGGGAATTGAAGATGAAATAGAAGAGGTTCCGACCCAAGAACCATCATAGCAACAATTGCTGATTGCACTTCATAAGGAAAAACGTAATATTGTTCAACCTGCTCACTATAGAAATACAATAGACTATGTAAGTCTAGTTATTGATGATGATATTCCATCCACTTATCAAGAAGCAGTTAGAGGTTTGAAAAATTAGAAGCGGAGGAAAGCTACGAATGAAGAATTGCAATCCCTTCATAAGAATAACACTTGGGAGCTAGCTCAATTACCAAAAGGCAAAAAGGCAATCGGGTGTAAATGGGTATTTGCAAAGAAGGAAGGATTTCCTCAGAAGAAAGACATTCGCTATAAGGCGAGATTAATAGCTAAAGGCTATGCTTAGAAGGAAGGTATTGACTACAATGAGGTATTTTCTCCAATTGTGAAACATTCCTCAATTAGAATTCTACTAGCCCTAGTAGCACAGTTTGATCTAGAACTAGTTCAACTCGATGTGAAAATTGCATTCCTGCATGGTGATTTGGAGGAGGAAATCTATATGACTCAACCTGAAGGGTTCAAGGTTGCTGGTAAAGAGAACTGGGTCTGTAAGTTGAATAAATAGCTTTATGGATTGAAACAATCTCTAAGATAGTGGTACAAGCGATTTGATCAATTCATGATGAAACAAAAGTACACACGTAGTGATCATGATCATTGTGTTTATTTTCGAAAGCTACAAGATGGATCTTTCATTTATCTTCTCCTATATGTTGATGATATGCTTATAGCATCGAAGAATCATGGATAGATAGAAAAACTAAAGAATCAGTTAAGCCAAGAGTTTGAGATGAAAGATCTTGGAGAAGCAAAGAAGATTGTCGGTATGGAGATAAGCAGAGATTGAAAGAAAGGTAAGCTCTGCTTATCACAAAAGCAATATTTGAAGAAGGTACTATAATGTTTTGGCATAACTGAATAGTTAAAACTTGTTAGTACCCCACTTGCTCCTCATTTCAGGCTTAGTGCATCATTATCTCCAAAAGATGATGCAGAACAAGAATATATGTCAAAAGTTCCATATACAAATGTAGTTGGTAGCTTAATGTATGTAATTGTGTGTATAAGGCCAGACATTTCACACGCAATTGAAATTGTGAGCAGGTATATGCATGATCCTAGCAAAGGACATTGGCAAGCTGTGAAATAGATTTTACGGTATATTTTAAAAACCATAGATGTTGGTTTAGTGTTTCAACGAGATGAAACAATTGGTCAGCATGTAGTTGGATTTGTTGATTCAGATTATGCTGGTGATTTAGATAAACGTCAGTCAACTACAGGGTATGTGCTCACTCTGGCTCAAGCACCGATTAGTTGGAAGTCAACATTATAGTCTACTATTGCATTATCCTCTATGGAGGTAGAGTATATGGTAATTACAGAGGCTATTAAGGAGACTATTTGGTTAAGGGGGTTGCTTAGAGATTTGGGGGTCATTCAGAAGAATGTCACTGTATATTGTGATAGCCAAAGTGCTATTTATTTGTCAAAGAACCAAGTCTATCATGCACGAACAAAACATATTGACGTTCGATATCATTTTATTCGAGAAATTATTGAAGAGGGAGAAATACTTCTTCATAAGGTTGTGACTACTGAAAATCCTGCAGATATGTTGACAAAGGTGGTAACAACAGTTAAGTTCAACAATTGTTTGGACTTAATCAATATTTCAAGAGTTTGAACACCTTCGGGTGATTGGCGTCATTAGGCGCAATTTTATATCCTCTCACAATATAATTGAAGGTGCTGAAATTAAAGTCAAGGTGGAGATTGAAATGGTTGGCTTTCATTTCAGCCAAACTAAGAAAAGCAAAAGATTAGTTTTTTTTTTTTTTTTTGTTACAACTATTACAACCTTTTGGATGGTAAATATTAATATGCTAAAATTGCACTTTTATTTTTAGGTTTTTTTTTTTCTTATAAATGGTGAACATTTTGTTCATTTGAGATATGTAGTAGAGGAAGAAAAAATAATAAGCTTTTAAGAGTTTTTGTGAATTTTGTTTTTCTTCATTTGAGTGAGAAATTAAAGGGTGTATTGGGTATTGGGTAGTGAGATTGAGATATTTGTATTTTGTTTGGCCTTTCTAGTGAAAAGTTTTGTGCTCTCTCTCCTGTGGACGTAGGCAAAGCCAAACCACGTTAAATTCTTACTTCTCTTTATTTCTTATTTTATTATTTTGTTGTATTAGTCATACCACCAATTACACGTTTCTGCATAACAGATATATACAAAAATTTATTTTCTTTTTTATTCTTACTTTTCTCTATTCTCTATAATTGTTTTTTATTTCATAACATAAACATTATTTTCCTTCCATATCTTTCACTCCAATTTAGAGAGAAAATAAAAAAAAAATGTGAGTATAAAATAATTTTATTTTCCTTCTCTTCCAAACAAGGAAGAGGAAAATAAAAGAATGAAAATAAAAATTATTTTTTTTCTTTATTTTCTTTCATTTTCAAAAAATTTTCCAAACATTATGTTAGGTAGCACTTATTTCTCTAATGATAAAACATGATAGATGATACCACTAATCTTTTCAATTTTAGGAAAATAAACCACCACTGGTTTTAAGTTTTAAGCATTACCCATAGAATTGTAATCCTAATATTTTAATAGAAGAATTATGCTGATAATATTTTTAAAAAAATTGGAGAATATATTTATAAATGAAGTACTAATTAAAAATTAAAATATTTGGGTGAATTTATATAATAATAATTATAAACGAAATAAATATAATAATAAGATAAAATGGATTTCAATATAGATATTTAAAACGAATATTTGTAGCAAAATGTTAATAATTTGTAATAAACATAGCTCATATATATTTTATGTCAAATAATATAATTATATAAGATTTTTTTTTGTTAGATTATAATAATATACTTTACCAATTAATTGAAATATTATATTATCTAGTTATTGCTATTGATAAAATTTGAATTTATTCAGTATTTTAAATATTAAACTTTGAATTATTTTTTAATTTCTTAAATTTAAAATAATATGGGTCAAGTCGACCCAATTAATAATATAGGATGACTAGTTCAAAATATTCATTTTTACACACACAATAATAATAATTACTTATAATTTATATTTTTATCTCAAAATTCAAAGGGGTCATTGTGTTTTACACCTATGAATATATATCTTTTTTATTTGAGTTTCTGATTTTTTTTTTAGTTCAACTTCATATTTGAATGAAAAAAAAAATCTATAAATTGCATTTGCATTTTTGTGATAAGGCAATATAATATGAATTTATTTTTCAAATTGTTAAGTAGTTGAATTATTTATTAAAAATAAAATACTTTTCCCTCTAATTTTATTTTTTTCCCTCTCATTATAATGGTTTATAAAATTATTAGTTTAAATTATTATTATAATTTTTAATAATATTAGGTCTCACATGTTAGTAAATAGTGGCTAAAATGACCTCAATTATATATTATAATGTAAATAAAAGTATAAAAGGTTTACCTAGCTATTATGAATTATTTACATTAAAAATAGATTTTTTTCCGTAATAATTTTTTAATTTGTTAATTTAAATTATTATGATTTTTAATTTGAGATAATCTTATATTTTTTAAATTAATTTTATATTTATTACTTTGGTAGACATTTTTATTATTGTAAGCAATCAACTCTAATTTTAATTTTTGACATATATACGTATATATATTCACTAAAATGAAAAAAAAAAACATAAAAAGTAAATTATGTACGATTAATATGGGTCCTATTATTAATTAAATTGATTAAATTTAATAATGATTTAAGAGAGTTCTAAAGAAAGTAATGGCCCCATATGAATAGTGGCAGTGATGCGATGTGACGCTGTGATGTACCATACAGCAAGCCTAAGTCTTGGTTCTTTCTTTACAATTTCTCTCTCTCAATTTGATTGGAGTCTATTTTCTATAAATGACCTGTTTTTTTCTTTTACCTTGTTCATTTTCTTTGCTAACTATGCATATTTCTTTAACAGTCAGGAGCTACAATTTTTTTTTTTTTTTTTTATAGATCCAATTTTTTAAATCATAATTTTTATTAAATGATATATATATAATTAAATAAAATTTTATATATTTTAAAAAATCACTTAAAATAAGAAGATTAAATATAATATGTGGTTAAATTTTTATAATTTTATATCTAAAAATTTTTATATTTTAGATGTTAAAGAGGTCATTGCCACTTTCGGTCCCTCAATTCGTCATTGTTTCTTGAGATTCTTCTTTTTATTTTCTATCAGTTTATGCTTATATAAATATTAAATTTTTCTTTTAATAATTTCTTTTTAAATAAATTTAAATTTCATTAATTATCAATGGCGGAATATAATGATATAGAATCAACTATTTTAATAAGAGCAAACTAATTCATAAATCATAAATATTCAGTAGAATATCCAATTGTTATATAGTTAATTTTAAAAAATTACGACTATAATAGCAAAACAAAGTAATAAGCCATTGTTCTCTTTGCAAGCATATGAAACGCAACAGTGCACAGACATACCACCAAACTTATAAGAATAAAATAACTTTAAACATGAGAAGATATAATAAAACTTTCAATATTGGGATACAAAAAAATATAAAAAAAATAAAGTACAATCTAATAAAAAAAATAAAATGAAAAGTATTATTCTAACAGTAGTAAGTACAAATCTACTACAAGTATATGGTAAAAATAGAAATGAGAAGGCAAATATGGATGCGAAGAGACTGAGATAAGATCGAGTAGAAAAAGCGTCGAGCGATGATAGAGAATAAATGACTGGAGCCGGTGATAAATTTGATAACGACAATAGGGACGATATTATTTATATTAAATCTAATAGAAAATATTTGAACCACCACCGATTAAAAAAAAAGATGGGCGGTGATTTAAGGAATAAAACTTAAAAAAAAATTAAAGAGAAAAAGAAAATGAGAGATGGTTAGGGTTTTTAATTATTTCTTTTAATAAATTAAAAAACATATTTCTTATATTTATTTTACATTTGAAAATTACAACGATAGTCTAGAAAGCCAACTATTGGGTATTTTTTTTTTAAATTAATTGTGCCTTTCTCGAAGACCTTTTTTTTTGCCGAGACCTTTCTCGAAGACCTGACTTGGATAATAAATAGATTTTGAAATTTTGAATAATATACGAAATTATTGGAGTCAGATTTTCTTGGTTCTCTCTGCAAGAAGAAAAAAGTATACACGCAATACGCAATTTGACCGCAAATTTGGCAAGTCATTGCTGTGAGTCACATTGCATAGCCATCGGGACACTTGCTCTGCTATATAAAGTCAAAGTTTCCCATAATTTCCCATCTAAACTTGGAAAAAAAATGACAATCATATGGAATATATTAACCAATTTTGTCTAGGAAATGAGTCCTGCTACTATACAAAGTATATTATGTTAATTTTTGTTTACCTTTTTTTTTTTTTCTTGGAAAATATTTTCTACAAGTCTTGATTTGACAGACAATAAATGTAAACAAATAAATTTTACTTTGCATTAACAAAAAGACAATTATAAGAATAAATTAATTTTTTCCTTCTGTAATTTTTTGTTCTTTTTAAATATTGTTTTCTGAGATTGATTGTATAGCATATGGAAACTTTAGAATATTAATTTTAGTCAAAAAAAATATGGAAACATTAGAATATTAATTTACAAAATAATTATGGATAAAGAAAAATAATAATTAGCAAATTGTGGAAAAGATTTTATAATTGATTGATTAGATGTAACAATTTTCCAATAGAGAGATAAGTCAATGGTCAGATATAAAACAAATTTTTTGTTGCCCATATCTTATCTTTTTTATAAGAGGATAAAATGTGTCGCAAATATTTATTTATTTTTTAAAAATAAAAAAATATATATATTAATATAAAATTATATTTTTTTAAAAAAATCATGTACTTACGTAAATATGTGTATATATAAGTTGTATGTGAAATTTTTTTAATTACATTTATCTAAAGTCATCTTATTATTTTTTTTCTCTATATCATGTCATTATAAGTTCTAATATACAAATCAATACATATATTTTTTTTTTCGATTGACTCAAATATAATAAATCGAATCCTTATATTTTGTTTATATTAATATTCAAAATGATCAAAAAGATAATATTTCATATAAATAAAAAATAATAATAATATTGCACATGCTAAATTTTAAGAAAATATATGATAAGTAATTATCAGGAATTTTATTTGCTTTTTATGCATGAGACTAATGTAATTGTTGTTATCAGATACATGCTAGGGGAAAATAGCATCTGTTTCATCCTGGGATCTCTCTTTTTAGTACCTTGTATGATTCTTACATCGTCCTATTTTTATGGACTCTAATCATAATTAAGATTTATATCATTAATAAATATATTTCTATTTACAAGTAAATTACTATTTAATCTTTAAAATTTAAATTAATTAATTAATTAATTTTTATTATTTAAAAAATTAATTAATTAATTTTTATATTTTAATCTGGGCATAAATTTTAGCCCTTCTGTTTATTTTTTTTATAATTTTCCATTAAAAATTAAATAATAAAAAAAAGGATTTTCTCCAAAATACCCTTCTCTCTTCCTTGCTAGGTTTCAATTAATTACTCCTCTATTATAGAAAAAATTTTCCGAGAGTTAAGTGTATAAATTATTATTATTGTATTGAATTAAATACTTTCTAGATCCAAATACTAAATAATTCTATACAAAGAAGGGAGAGAAATTAGATATCTTTCTTTCTCTTTTTAATTGTTGAATCTGAGTCTAGCAATGGCACAGCGGAGGGGTGCGGATTTACCCACTGCAACATTCATTGCAAATGGTAAAGGAGACCGAGCACCGACCACTGCACCATCATTTGTTCTCTTGGTAGAGAACAGCAAAGCCATCGAAAAATCTTTAATACTTCTTAAGCTCTAGTCCTATGAAGCTTATCCAGTGGACTTTTGAGTTAATTAATTAATTTATTTTTTAATTTGTATTTCACAAATCTATTAGCTTTTTGTATTTTGGTACGGTTTGTTTATAAGAAAATTTTGTGGTTATGGATATTGTAAAAGGAGGAATATAAAAATTTTATGGGTATTCTATTTTTTTATTTGCTCAAGTTAATTTAGTGATATTAATTTGTTCTATTTTATTTTTATTTGATATTTCTTCACAAACCGAGATCATGATTCTAAGAAAAAATCAATGGCTAAGGATGATAGCACACTAGAAATTACTCCATTCATTATGAAAAAAGTGACAATTAAAAAAGTAAGTTTTGTTCATAAATAAGTGACCATTAGGCAACCCAATAAAAAAAATATGATAAAATGACTAATTTACTTTTCCTTTTCTAAAGTATAAGAGATGTTTCTTAAATTTATATTGCAATTAATAAGGATTTTTTTGGCAATTTATGACAGTTATTATTATTTTAAAAATAATGATTTTTAGTTATTGACATTTTTTTCAGAATGGAAGGAGCATAATAGTTTTTAGGTTTCAGGATTTGATTTTATATAGGCAAGCAACACAAATTGTAGGGTTAATTACAAAAAAAAAAATAAAATCATGAACTATCAAGAAAATTACATTTTTATCATGAACTTACAATTTTGACAATTCGGGTCATAAACTATTTAATTTTGATAAATTGGATCATAAAACTATAATCTAATGATAGGCTGGCCATTGAAGCTGATATGGCACTGATTAGGACATCTTAAAACACAAAAAATGACAAATAATCGCCACGTAATATAAAACTATTGCTTTTTTTAAGGCTAAGGGTAAAAATCAAACTGAGGTTTAGATTTCTTCTTCCTCTCCTTCTCTTCCTTCCATCTTCTTCCTCTCGTTTTTTGCCATTTTCGTTCCTTTTGTAGGTGTGTCGCTTCTCTATTTCAAGTAGATGGAAACTCCATCGAGTATGGGCTTGAACAAGGTGAACGACGACATATCAGATGCTGAGAGTGTGAGCATGGAAGAATCGACTGACACTATTGAGTGCAAACATAGGGTGCTTGTTAGGTTTTACACATTTTGAATGTGGAAGAACCTAGGTCAAAGGTTTTACAAATGTCCTCTCCGGCGAGTAAGAAATTTACAAAAATTAAGAAATTTCACTCGTAGGGTTTTGTTTAGGATGATTTTGTTGGGTTTATTGTAGTCAATTTATTACACTTGAATGTAGGAGGATGATTGTGAGTATTTCAAGTGGTATGATCCTTGGATCAACCATTACTATAAAGAGTTGATTTACTCATCTGTGAAGGAGAAGAAAAATTTGAAGCTTAAAGTGGAGATGCTAAGAGAGAAAAAGAAAATATTGCATCACAACTTGAGGATTTCAAAGGAGAATGTCCAGAAGTTAAAGTTCAATAATGAGGAATTGTCAACGAAATTAGAGTCAATGGCTATGTGTTGGAGTGAATTGATTGCCCAGAAGAAGAAATTGAAAAGTGAGCACAAGAAGCAAAAGTTGGTTACTTGGTCTAATTTAACGCAGACTTAGCCACTTGTGTTTTAGTTGGTTTGTCTTTTGTTTATGTAAAAATTGAACTGGAATGGTATGCAAGTAGGATAAATGTATACCAATTTCTATTTCAGTAAGTGGCAATATTGGTAATGAATGAAATATATTGCCTTATATATTGTTCTAATGCAATCTCTTTTGTTTTTATATGGTATGCATTTGACTAATTGAATATATATATTGATTGTACCCATATTTTTTAACATAAACACATTTGAATAAACAAAACAAATGTACTTCAACTTTGAACTTACTATAAAAACATGAATGTCATTACAATGAAAAAGGTGACAAAATACAAATATTAATGTATTTATCTGCTGTATAATTTACTCATAACTAGCAGTCACTAGATACTAATTACATAATATCTTGATTGTATTGCATTTTTATCTGCATATCGATCAACTTTAAATAAAAAGTGACAAAATACAAAGAGTTATGCATTTGTTTGTTGTATAATGATGATCAAGTAACCTAAACACACAAAATGAAACACAATCATATTCATTGTGTTGCTAGATCTGACTATGTCACACCAGAAATGGGTTGTGACATTGGTAGATTGGTGGTATGATCAATTCCATCATTTTCATGGTTGCTCCTGGGATATCCATCTACTTTCTATCTTGGAGCACTTTTTTTCCTGGTTTGAACATTAGTTGTGGGTCAAGAAGGTCTAATGGTTGCATTACAGCTGGTCTGATAATACCAAGCTTTGTTGCACCAGGTCTAACAAAAGGTCTCATAGCAACTCTCATTATTGGATGAGGTCTCATTGCATTTTGGAATGAAATAGCAGGTGTAATTGTAGTGGAAGCTCAAAATGAAGTGGGCATTGAACCTGTATTAATATTCAATTTCACAAAGTTTAAGGCATAAATACAGACAGAAACATGTAAATAATAGCATAAGACAAGGATAAGGCATAATTGCACCTTTGACTGCACAACTAGCAAATTGCAGTTGAACTTCTCACTCCAATTGGCAGTCTACCATCTGATCTAATTGCATTATAAAATGAGCTACCAGCTCTCATTGCATATTGGACTGAACCAACATGTTGTGAACTAGTTGTAGTTGCCTTGAAACCATAGACTGATCTAGCAGGTGGTCTTGGTGCATGAATCTCACTGTGTTGAACTCTCTTTGGGTTTTGTTGAGATGCATTGTTGTCGCTATTGCCTATAGGGGTATTCAACACTTGCACTTTTCTAGTACTAGGCTCTTATACCATACACAGATAAAATTACACATTATATATATATATATATATATATATATATATATATATATATATATATATATATATATATATATATATATATATATATATATATATATATATATATATATATATATCTAACCCTATAGTATATATTTCCTATTTCTTCATAAACAAGTATCCCATATCCTTGTCTCATTGCCCTTCTTTCTCAATTTTCATTTTGTCTTACTTGTTCTAAAGCTGCTTCAAGAGGTCTCACCCTTCTATCATTCCTGTTTAGTCTAGGTTGGCTGCTACTTCCACCTTTAACCTATTGTTTCTTAGGCCTTTCTCTTTTTCCCTATGAAGCTATACACACCCTTATCACTTTAAATTTGAGAATTATATTAAATGAAATATATAGATATAATTGAACTACACTTATAGGAACTTTGGGAGGCAAATAAAGTTTAGGATTGTCTTTATTCTTGCAAGTCCTTTGTTATGACCATATTCTCCATATAATGTAAATTTCATTTGGACACTTATTTTTGGTAGCCTGTAGGGATTTCCACTAGACTCTTCATCGTTAGCTCTTTTTCTCTTTTTCTTTGGTCTAACAGGCATAACTTGTACTTTTAGAGGTAAAATTGGGTTCCCCTCACAAACAAGCCACATGTTGGAACCATTTAATGGCATCAACCCTCTCTCATATGCTCTTAACATATTTTTCAGTTGAGTATCATTCATTCACATAGTCAATTGGATCTTGTTTTAGAAAATAAATGCATGCACATGCATGATAATAGGGAATTTCATTGAGATCCCAATATCTACAGCTACAAGTCTTGTTAGGTAAGCTAACAACAAACCTCTCATCCCCAATTGAAACCTAAAACTCATCATTCACTACTGGTTTGACATAACAATACCTAGTGCAATACTTGTTCTCTTCAAGTTTTTTTACTAATTCTAGGACAAATACTATCATCACAATCCATTATCATTTTCATCTTATTATACATTATCTCCATCAAAGCAATTCTAATTTCTTCTAACATATCAATGATAGGCTTACTCCTAGCAGACACTATATACCTATTAAAAGTCTCACTCACATTATTATCTATCATATAAGACTTAGGATAAGTAGAAATGAAAACCTTATAGAAATTTGTAGCTCTAATCTCTTAAAAGATAGTGGCAGCATCCACACTTAAATTCTTTATCTCTTTGACATTTTCATTAAATTTGGCCTCATACGTGCTCCTTATTGCTATCCAGAATGCTTTCTTCAAGGCTTGTCCTTTGTGATACTTTCTCCAATTGGCATATAGATGCTTGGTGCAGTTTCTATGCTCAGCACGAGGTATAAGTTTCAATGCTCCACACCATAACATCTAGTTTCAATATAAGATTTGGTGCTTCTAATAAATTTTATCTCCCATGCATTATCAATGGCATACTTTTGAATTGCTTGCCTACATTGATTTGCATTATCAAATTTCATGTCAATCTTGAATACTGAATCCATAGTGTGATCACATTTGGGATTATAGCCTGGATATCGCTTCCTAGATTTCATAGATTTACTAGTTGCTTCAAACCCACCTTCTTCATAACTGCTATACTTGGTTGAAACCTCAGCATTAGAATCCTTATACAATGACACAAAGTCACCTTCATCTTGTGCCTTGTCAGTTGCCTTATCACCAAATGAACCTACACCCATATTTCATATATTCATTGTATTTTGTTCATCATTGTCAACTGCCTTCTTCTTTTTGAAAATTTTCACATTCTTCCTAACCTGATGGAATTCTTCGTTATTTGTTTCATAATCACTATCACTTAGCCCATCATCTGTTTTAGACTCTTCAACTGGCATATAGTCTGAATTAACATCATCATCCTCATCGTCACTTGAACCCTCATGAGCAAAATGAATATGTTGTCTAGCTTGAGAAGTCTGCCCTATGTCAACTAGCAAATCAAAATTAATACTCTCTATAGCTTTAAAAAATTTTCTTTGCTCGACTAAATGTACATCAACTGAATGATCTCCCCTAACCACACCATTACCAGATACATTGTCTCCAACTTCAGCTTTTGTTTCATCCTCCACAATATAGACATTTGCCACATCTCCATCTAATGCTGCAATCATGTCAATCACTTCCTTGCCAACTTTGATACCCAGTTTGATATCCCTTAGCCTTGTATCTAAGATCATTTAGGCAGATAGTACACCTATCTTATAACTGTATGGTACCTCTCCTTTTGAGCCATTTCTTCTATTTCAAAGAAACCAAACCTATCTATGTCCAGCCCATAGTATTCAACCATGTCCCCACCAATATATTGAACTTCACCATCAACATTCTCAAATGTCCTACCATAATAAAAATTCAAATGAAACTCACTTCTCATACCTGTCATATAGTATTCATATAAAAAGAACATCATAAACGAAACCATTCATACAAACCTATGGTTTTCAAATTTGTTAAGACTATGCAAAACCCTAAATAAACTAATATAATATTTTCAACTATAACAACAATTAAATAAAAACTATGGTGGGTCAGTTTCTACCATTGCATAAACATTATATATTCTATAATGGTGGGTCACATATGTTCAGTAATGAGAATGGGGACAAAAATAAACTAAAATAGAGGGAGAAACAAAGCTTATACATACTTGGGATTGTTGAGCTTTAAGCCTACGACAATGGCGGGTCCTTTTTTCTATCTCCTTCTTTGTCTCCTTTGTGGGACTACAATATCAATAATGGCTACCAATTGATGGTCCCCAGCAAAGGAAAACAACAACTAGTTAATGAACACTTAGGAAAAACAACTTCACTATTGCTTATGTTAACATCATTGACGGAGAAGCTTGGGAAAATTTGGGCAAAACTAGATATGATTTGGGGAATGGGAGGATTAGGGTTCGAGCAATTTGGGGAATTAGATTTATCATATGTTTTTTGATTTATTTTTTTCTTTTTTATATTACTTGGTGATTATTTGGCATTTTTTGTGTTTTAAGATGTCCTAGTCAGCGCCAACTCCGATAGCTAACCTGCTGGCTATCACCGAATTCCGGTTTCATGATCCAATTTACCAAAATTGAATAGTTAATGACTCGAATTGCTAAAATTGAAAGTTCCTGATAGAAATGCAATTTTTTTTTTATAGTTCATGTGTTTTATTTTTTTTTTTATTAACCCAAAGTTTTAACTAGTTTTAGTTTTCTTTTTTTTTTTTTAATTAATTAGTTTTTGATGAGTTTGCTAAGTAATTAATTAATTAATTAATGGAAAATTTTTAATATTGATGGAGTAATTAATTAAAATATTGGTCACTGTACTTTTAATTTGGAAGAATTAGAGATTTGAAGATTTGGTTTATTTCCTTTGTCGATAGAATAGAAAATTTAAGTAAACAAAAAACATTTTGGGTTTTTATAAAAATAGACGGAAAGACTAAAGTGTTAATGGAATCAAAATATAAAAATTAATGAATTAGTTTTTTAAAAAATAGAAAAATAGAAATTAATTAATTAGATCAAACCTTAAGAACTAAATAGTAATTTGCCTATATTTATTTATGATTATCAATATCTATTATAAAAAATAATGACTAAAAATCCATTACTAGTCAAATTTAAAATTACATATATAACTTTATTTTCAACCCCACCCTCTTAAAATGGACAACAAGCACACCAATTACTCCCTGCACATCTTGTTCTCTAATTCTTAATAGAGTTATGTTCAGTATAGTGACTGTACAGTTAGATGATTTTATTTTCAGTTAAAGAGTTTGTTATATTGGTTACCAATAGGCTGTATAAATACTTGTACTTTGTAGCTTTATTCTTTAATGAGTGAAACTATGTAGCCTCTAATTCTTGTTATGGTATCAGAGCAAATCTCTCTTGCTTCTGCTACTTTCTCTCTCTCTCTCCGGTTATTTTCTTTTACTTTCTCAGTTACTTTCTTGCTTCCTAAACAATATAAGTACTAATTTTTTTCTAACAATTTCTTCAATCAAATCATATCAAATTTCTTAGTTTTCATTATGAATTCAAAGATTTAGTTTTTCATTCAAAATATCATATTCATGTTCTTGTTTCTTCAAAGCTTTTTTTTCCCTCTCATCAGTCTCTATTTTGCAATTTCATTGTTTCTTCTTGGAATTTTCTCCTAATTTTTCTTAGACCTAAATCTGTAAATCCTTAAATGCCTCACTCATTCCTTTGATTCATTCTCTGTTGATTTTCTATCAGAGCAGTTTCTTACTTTTTCTATACAATTTTCTCTCTATTTTCTTGTTAACCAAATAGATGTTTCTTAAAATTCTTTCTTCATTCTTCGATTAAGAAAGGTGTATTAAATTAAGATTTTTAAAGACATTTATAAAGTTTTTTTTTAAGTGAATGACTTTTGTAGAGTTTATAGATTTTTAATAATTTTTATAGAATTTATAAATTTATGAATGACTTTCAAATACTTTATGTTAAAAAACTTTTATAGACATTGATAGACTTTTATAGACATTAATAGACTTTCAATGATTATTATTGTGGATCAAACCAATTAAGTTTTTGAAAAATTTAACATTTTTCAAATTCATATATGACATATAAACAAGTTTAATCTTAACTAATTTGCTATTTTAAGTTTTTTAACTGAATATTGTTGTCTTGATTAATCCATAAGCCACCATTTTTAAAATCTTAATTATGTTCTCAACCCATTAATTTCCACCATACAATCAATTATTAAACTAGAAAATAGGTATATAATATAATCATTTATATAATCATCAAATGTTGCGTGCTAATAAATGAATGGATTGTATAGAATAAAATAAAGATAAATCATTTTTTACTTAAGTGTATGTAAAGACTGAGAATAGGGTAAATTCATGAACTAGAGTTTCATTGCTTTGATGGGTCTCACGAGTAAACTCATGTTCTTATACGTTTTAGTTTGGGATGCAAGCTACATTAATGAGGGAAGGTAGGCTGGTTCTTATGTTTGTGTGCTACTTGTGACTAGAAAAAAAAAGTCTATAGAAATCTTACGGAAATTGAAAAAGAATTTTTGAAATTTTTTATTCATATAACTACATAAAAAGCCATTAAAAGTCTATTATTTATAAAAATCAATGACCTTTTGAATATATGTTTACTTTTATAGACTTTAAAAAAGTTACAATTGAATATTTTTTGATTTTTATAAACTTTTTTAAAATTTTTAAAAATCATTATTAAATACTACTTAACTTTTATAGAGTCTTTAAAAATTATTATTGAATACTACATAACTTTTTAAGTTTATAAAAATTTTTAATTCTCCTAATATGATACACCCATGTAAGCCTTATGGTGCTTCGTAACAATTTTTTATTCTTTTTTTTTTTCCTCAGTCTCTGTTCATCAAATCATAGCTGTGTTTCTCTATTGAATTGGTTTTTTTGATAAAATTTGATTTTCATTTCATTGCAAATGGCAAAATCTATCTTCTTTCGATTTCTCGATATTTTCTCTTGAATCTTCGGGTTTTTGTAGCTAAGTGGGTTTATGATCCACCAAGGGTATAGAGCGAGTAATGGATATCTTTTGTTCAATGAAATGACTGTGTCAACTGATTTTGGTATTGATGGGATTCTTCAAGATTATAGAATTCTCTTAATGATTCGTTTTTTCTCCTAAACTTTTTTCATTGATTCCTCATTTTCATTCAGATTTTTCATATTCATTTGCCCTTTTTTGATGTCATTATCAATCTTGTGGAATGAATTTCTATTGAATATTATTTGATTCATTGAATTCTCTTGATAATCTTTGATTCTAGTTTCTAATCAATTCTTGATTCTTCATTAAAGATTTGTTTCTGGTTATTTGGTTCCCTTGAGTACTGGTTTATTCAATTTCTGGTTATGGATTCTTCTTTGAATCTTTTGGTTTTGTTCTTATTAATATAACATTAAT
This sequence comes from Reutealis trisperma, assembly GCA_947687605.1. Lineage (NCBI taxonomy): Eukaryota > Viridiplantae > Streptophyta > Magnoliopsida > Malpighiales > Euphorbiaceae > Reutealis > Reutealis trisperma. The sequence goes on from CANTUT010000586.1 coordinate 259,809, forward strand.
TCTACTCTGATTTTCTCTTTGATATCCAATCATTTTCTTTCTCTTGTTTTCCTTTGATATTTTCTCTCCCTCTCTCATTTTCTATCATTTTCTTTCCTCCCAAACACTAATTTTCTCAATTAATCTCTTGATTTCTTTAATACAAGTTACCTTCTTCCGTGAATTCAAAGATCGACTGAGCTTCTTTCAATTCTTACTCTTTTATTCTGCAATGGCAAATTAGAATTTCAGTCTTTGATTAGTTTTTTTGATTACTTTGTTTTCTTCCAAATAAGGTTTTGTTATTCTCTATATTGATTTCAATCCCTATTCTTCTTAGAGTATTGAGATTTTGAGTTTCTGGTTATGGATATGTGCTTAGAGTATCAGTTTTGTTTTTGAAATTCTAGCGTGCTTAACAACTTTTGGATTGAAGTTATTTCAGTAGATGAAGTTCTTGATCGACGTTCTTTTAGTAGATTAAAGTTCTTGATTGTGTTCATGAATGTCTTGGCCATGAAGTCTATTTATAATTCTTATTCTGATAAATTCTTTTTAGGTGCATTAATTATGTTCTCTAAGATTTAGTTTCAGACACATGGTAGCTTTCTTGGATGATTTGAAATTTTGTAATTGATGTTTAAGTGGGAATGTTTTTCCAATAAGTTTTTTTTTCTTCCTCTCAATTATGAAGGAAAAGAGGATTTTTTTTTGGCTTTGATTGATTGTGGCTTCTAAAGTTTCTGACTTTCTTTCAATTTTGAGGTGACTGTGCTATAAAGTAATCTTAGGTTCCGTTTTAAGGGATTTGCTGAGTTTGCTCCTAGTTACTTTGAGAATCTTGTACTTGTAGAATGAGTGGTGATGCTGCATTAAGAGATTATTGGAGAAGTTTTACTTGGGCAATTTGTGTGCTATATTAAGAGATGGGAAACGCATTGAAGCCAGCAATTATATGCTTCAAGTTGGGATTTGGATTGGACCGGTCAATGCTACGTGCTGTACATGGGCCACTTTTTTTTCTAGGTACAATGGTCAAAGTGATTGGGATTTCTCAAAGTTAGCTTTTTACACAATGTGTGACTCCAGTTATTCAATCTGCGTCGAGCCAAAGTGATTGTCATGAGCAAAGGTTCTACATGGCATTCAAGAGTACTGTTTTAGGCCTTTTGCTGATATCACATACTAGATAGTTAAGTACATTCAATTTCTATCTCTAAACTGGGCATACTTTGTTTATATGCTCCAACTTGAGGGAGATAATAAAGCTATGTTCAATATAATGATACTGTATAGTTAGATGGTTTTATTTTTAATTAGAGTTTGTTATATTGATTACCAATAGGCTGTATAAATACTTTGTAACATTATTCTTTAATGAGTGAAACAATGTAGCCTTAATTCTTGTTAATTCTCTCCGAAACTTTACTATTTTAGTCGCGAACGAAAAAAATATAACTTTATGGGTGAATTGATGCATTCCCAACTCAAAAATAACATACTATAAAATGTAAGTACATAAATATCAATACCAATTGACGAATGAATCAAACAGTATTTTGAAAAAGTTTTAAAGAAAAAGAAAAAATAATATATTTAAAAAATATATAATTCACTAAGAAAGGGAGCCAATGAAAATGAGGCAATTACCCAAACAGCAGTAAATTAGACCATTACCAAGTCAACATAGGAAAACCACAGAGCATGATTCATTCATAAAACCAAAAGCCTCGAAAAGACTGGAAAAGATGAACTAAAAAAGAATAAAAATATCAATGATGATACTACAAATACAATTTTATCCAGACGAAGCAATCAATCAAGCACCCCCCAAAATGATACACGGAAGAAAATTGGCAAGGTGTTCACTATTTCAAACTAACAAATTGTATTTCAAACGCTACAAAAATTCTGCTTCAGATACACTTCCTGCCGCGACATTTTGAATGTGATACAATAGTAGTCTACTATCTAGCTAGAAACCGATAAAAGCCCCTGCAAAAATTTTAACATACTTGTAATTCACAAGTTTTTCGCGATAAAGAAAGAACTGTCAATTTTTTAAGCTGAAGATACTTGCAAAATGTTTTTCTAATGATTATTAGAATCCGCTTCAGCCATTCATACTGAGATTGGCTAGTTCTTGTTTGTCAATTGTCATAATTCTATATAATAATTTTTGACATAAAACAATAAGGAATGATATTGCCATCATTTGCCATAACACAAGTCATGCCAGCCAAAGAAACTGACAAAACTATAAGTCATGCCAACCAAAGAAACTGACAAAACTATCTACATTGCCCTTTAAGTAATACCAACAGACCAATATCAACAACCAACAGACGTATAATGATTTGGAACCAAAGTGAGAAGCCAAGTTTATGTCAGTCTGCTTTTTCTCAGTTCTTTGTGATTAAATATATGCAGGCAGGAAGAATTTAAGACTGAAAAACAGATAAGCACATCTAAGCTCATTACCTCAATTTTATTCTACAAGGTAAGTGTATAGGCTGAGAACTGGTTCTGAGATCTCTACATGTTCCCTGAAAGTCTTGTTACAGCCTTGATCAGAAGAGCAATCAATTTGGTACATGACAACAAGTTCTTAACCAGCTTCAGCTCCAAACTTTTGTACCAAGAACTCATCAAGTTGCCCCCAGTTAGGGGTACCAGATTTACTCAAATTATCAGTAGGTAATGATCTGATGCAACCAAGAATGTGTTTAACATCCCGATACAGCCTGGCATGTCCAAATTAAAAAAATAAAAAAAAAAAAAAAAAAAAAAAGAAGAAGAAAAAGAAAAAGAAAAAAAGTAAAAACAATTAGCAACAGAGGCCGAGCAACTGAAAGGTAATTACATGAATGAGTTAAAAAACAATACCTTTCCTTTGCTTGTGGAGTGTTAATCTCTAACCGTGAAAATGCTTCTGAAATTTGTGAATGGAAAATTATGACCACTTGCCTGCAAACAGCATACCATATAAATCATTGCTATGGAGGAATATGTATTAACAAGAGAAGTAGCTGTATATTGCTGCAGAGATAATCTGGGATCAATTTTTATTAAAAAATTAGAGTTAAAAGGTAATTAAAATCACTTGATATTATATTAATACTTCAGAGCAATTGCAACCCAATAATTTCAAATACTTTCATTAATTATTGAAGCTAGTGCAATATGGTTAACTCCTGCAAGTTTTTATATTTTAGGTTCATTCACAATCTGAAAATTTTATATTAATTGCCAAGTTTTAACCATAAAGTTCCTAAGATATATCCAGCATAATTCCACAATATAAATTATAACAATTATATTAATATAATTAAACAAAGACTATTTATTTAAAAGTATGATTAAATCATTTGCATTAAAGCCCTATTTAATTTCCACTACAATCATGCTGCAAAAGAATTATATAACAATGTTAGAATTTAAAACTAACAAATATCAACAATATAATATTTTAGCACACAAATTAGTCATATTTGAAATCTGAGACAAAATTAATCTGATATAAAAGTATAAATTGTAATGCTGCATTAAATGGCCACAAAAAAGATCATAAAGTGTGTTGTTAAAAATTCCCTAACAAATTTCATCAAATTATATAACTTCTGTTTATTTTTTTGGGAGAAAAAAAAAGGCACTTCCTTCAAAATATTTAAATGATGCCATTTTACATTTCAGCAATATAGTTCTCGATTTGTCTGTAGTGTGTTTTCAAGTACAATGTTGATATATTTTAGATCTCAGGAAAGTGTCTTAAAATGTAATTTTTATACAAAACTTAGAGACACGGTGATGTTTAACTAGAATGCACACAACTGGGAATGATCATCGCAATACATTTTACCTCTTTCCAAAACTTTTTTAAGGTGGAAAGAATTTCATGGAGCCAAAGCTGCATGCAAACATTATGCTTCATTTGTAAAATGCTACATGTGGGAAGTCAACCACATGATTGGCCACAAAGTTTCAGGTTGTCCAGATCAATCCATCACCAGCCAGGGCTTCAAATGAGATAAGCTACTCATGAGCTTCTAAGAACCCGTCTAATAAATGCTATTTCGAATGTTTTTAATGCTATTTCTAAGCTTATGTGTCTGCTCAAACAAGATTCAATTATACATATAATATTGGCACTTCAGTTAAAAATTTATGCATAGATATAATTATTTAAAATTTTATTAAGCAATAAAATAAAATAACAATTATCAATTTTATAAGTATAATCATAATATAATAATTGAAGTACATGTTTACCATAAAAACTATTAAGCATATAAATATTGAGTATTAAAAATTTTTCAACTTAAATATTTAATATTTATGAAAAAATTTAAGAATTATTTTATTTCTAATTTAAATTTATTAAGGAAAATTAAGATCAATTAAACTTGTTTAGGCTTACAAAACTTTACACGAGCAAGATGGTACTTGGGTTGGTTCAATTGCAGCCCAAGCACCAGCACATTAGTTTTAGGACACATACTAGTAACATATCCGAGGGTCATTCTCTTTTAGCATTAAACATCTAATTCCACCAACTCCTTTGCCATCAATGAACATTAATAAATCCAATTGTACCAACCCAGAAACCTAAACCATTATCAAGTAATGTGCAAAAGCTAACTTCACAACTCAAGGGATGTCATTTAGAGTAAATTTGAAGAATTTTTCCACCTCTTATAACCTCAATAACTTAATGCTAGAAGGCTTGAGTGGCGTTAGTGGCCTGGCCATATCTGCTACGTTATCTTTTTGGTTTTGTTTTCCTGTTCTCTACCCAAAAAAAAAAAAAAAAAAAAAAAAAAACTTTTGTACTTGGAGTTTCTTTGTCAAGTATTAATATGATAATTATTTCCAACCTCCATAGCGGTTCAAAAATCTCATTGATCAAACTCAAATCAAATATTTGGTTCTCTGTGTTTTTGTCAATGACAAGGAACGATAACACTATTGGAATCATCACAAGCTATAAAAACCATCCAACTCAGACTCAATATCAAGTTGAAGTCCTTCAGGATTTTTGTGATATTTAGATTCTTCACTGTGAGAACATAATACACTATTTAAAACACATCAAATTTAATAAGGCTGCAGCAATTGGATATTATTCACAGATCACCACGCTTAAAAAAAAAATCTCACCTAAAAATTGCTTGAACATCTGCCTCATGCAAAGTTCGAGATAAGACACGTTGAAGGTATCCAACCTCCTGAAAAAAAAAAAAAAATACAGAGTCAATCAGGTACAATCAATCAAGGAAATTTCGATTATACAACCTAGGGGAATAAAATATCACTAGAAAAACTACTTGTCTACCGATCAACAAATTCGTTTATATGGTACATTTTGCAGGGAAGCAATTTCCTCTTGAGGAAAACCTATACCAAATGGTGAACATGGTAAAGACCTTCTTGCTTCAGGAAATTAATATTTTTTTCAATCCAAGGTTTTCCTAATCAAGCAGAGTCAACTTTCACCCCCAAAGCTGTGATAGAAGACATGGATAGAGCCCAAATCTCGAAAATAATTGACATTGAGCCTCTTGATGAAAACACAACTAAATTTAGGGCTTGTTCAATGGAATTGAAGAGATACCTTCAGGTCAGCAACATATCTAAGGGTATGAAAAAAAATTGCAATAATAGCCAGAATTCAAAGGAGCAACCATAACCGATATCAATATGGGAAGCCATCTTCCACATTTTAGGTTAAGTATGCCTACAGAACAAATATTTAAATTACTGGAGACTGGAGTTCTAGGTGCCAGGTTCAAATAGATGCCCAAGAATTATGTTCTGTTCTTACCCTCCACATTAAACTAATGCTATATAACCACAAGTCTAGTGGTTCCACACTGAATGGTTTACTAAAGTGAAGTGTTTCATATACACATTTTCAGGTTCAATTTGCCAAAGCTTTTTTAGTTCCAAAATTTCAGTAAAAGCACTTGCTAATAAAGGCTTGCCTCAGAGAATAACAAGCTGAAGAACTCACTGATTGATCTCTCCCTCCCTCCCTCCCTCCATCAATAAGCACAAGCACAGCAGCCAAATAATCATATGAGCAAATGTCCCATATAGAAAAGTCTACATGAGCAAATAGTTAAGTAAGCATATCTCCCTCCCTGTTGCAAAGTCTCTCTCTTTCACGCGCGCGCACACACACATACACAGTCAAAATCAATGACAACAATACTCATCCATGTATTAAAAATTTGGCTACATAATTACCTTTGTCAGAGATCGAGCAAATTGACTAGGCTGTGAGTCAGCATCTTCAGGTCTGTTCCAGCCCTCAATAATTTGGGGCAATCCACGTAAATGAACCAACAACCTTTCTCTCATTATCTGAACGAGCTTTGTATGTATTTCATCTCGGTGAACCTTGTAATCCTGAATTAGATCTTACAATGGTAAGCAATTGAAGCATAAATATCCCTAAACTTACAATGCAATGTATAATTGTTTCTTTGCAACAAAAGACAATACAAATGGAAAGCCCAACAAGAAACCACACATGCATACAGAACTCACCCCAAAGCTACAAGAAAAATTCTGGAAGTACTAATAATAAAAAAGCAATAAAATAGATAAGTACAAAATAAATAAATAAATAAATAAAAGCAGTAAAATAAATAATTAAAGAATACCTGTGCTACACGATCAATCTCAGAAAGCAGTAATGCCTTTCTTGTCTCAGGTACTTTAAGGAAAAGAATACGCCTGATTTCTTAGTCCAGACACAGAGCACAAAGATGAGCTTATTCAGAAAGATTGATCAAGGAAATACAACTCCTCTTTATTTCAAAAGCAAAAGAGTAGTATTTGCTGACAGTTCAAGGGGGAAATTGTTACAACACAAGAAAGCAATGAAACATAAACTATAGCCTTCCTTTTTTTTTTTTTTTTTTTTTTTTTTTTTTTTTCTGGAAAATGTTCTGTGTATATTACAGGGTATGAAGCACTTAGGAAAAATGGTCAACAGAAAATGTTTTCCTAGTCAAAAGGAAAATTAAGCCATTTTCAAACCAGTGGCTTAATTTTCCTTTTGACTAGGATAACATTTAATGAAACAAGTTATTCTCAGAAAAACAAAGGAGCACAAAAGATGACCACATAAAAGGTCAAAAGACAATGTAGTAAAAACAAATAACATCATAAGACTGTAAAAGGACAAAATATCAGTTCATAACTTCATATAGGAAACTACGGTGAAAGTGAAATGTTAAATCAATCCAGAAAATCATCCCACGAGCATTGAATGAATCATAATGGTCATTTGCAAGGAACACATAAGCATGTTTAGCATATACATTTTTATAAGAAACTATTGCTACCTTAAAGTAAATGTCCAATTTAAAAAAAAAAAAAAAAAAAAAAAAAAAGAGGTCATCCATGATGATTCAATGTTTTCCAATACAGACATGTGAGCTACGTTACATAAACTGAAAGGAGTTCAATTCTCTTCTTTAGGAAAAGAGGATCAAAATAATCAATCTGTATTACTAAGTAAACCCGAGAACTATGTGTTCACCATGCAAACCTTCATTTTCGCAATCCAAAAGAATCAATAGATAATGACAATATAAATGAACTATACAAACAAGAAGAGATGGAAAATAAATCTTAACATCACGGACAAAATGATAGTGTTAGTGTAAAAATTAACAATTCAAAGAATTGGCTTTAAGTCCCTAGCACTCCACAAGAACACAACAATAACCTCTGCTAACACAAAGTAGCAGCATTTTAGTGTGTCAACCTACCAGGAATGATAGCATATGTAAAACTGATGACTTGACTTGCAAGTGCCAAGTGTTTAGAAGTAATAGACTTCAATCCAGACACCTGCAAGATGAAAAAATCCCCATTAAGAGCTAGATCAATGACCAGATTTCTTTGAGTTGACAGTGAACAGGCAAAACATGAATGAATTCTGAATATATGTAATTGGGATAATTATGTGCCAAGATCATAACATTTGCAAGATAAGAACAGTTCATCTTTGATGAACTCAGTTTTAAATTCCATACTTATTCTGAGGTTTAGTCTGTACACATGCAAGTAACACTTTACAGATTCAAGATATCAACCATGAGAGATTTTACCTGCATAGCACCAGCTCCGAGAACAAGCTGACAAGTCCTTGTATTGAAGAATTTTAATATCTCCACAACACGATGAACAACTTCCGAAGACAGTGCTGGCAAAAAATTATTCATATCAATGTATTCCGACAACATCTTCAGCAATATTAAGCCACTGGCAAAGAAGGGGAAAAAGACCAAAATGGGTATCAGGAAATTTCATTTCTGAAAGATTGTCTAATTATGAAAAAAATATGAATAATTTCCATCATTAAAACAGCAATAAACATTCAGAATATGTTTAGGATAATCAGTCAATAACATGAGAGCAAGGTAAAATATTAGTAAAACCATAATGCACCTTTAAAGTTTAAACGCCAATAGCTCAAATGGCATTAAAAGCAAATGGTATGGCAAGCTTTCTAAAGTAGGGAAATGGGAATGATGGAATGCAAAGAAAATACACCAAGAAGAACAAAAAAGACAATGTTACAAGATAACTAACCAGTTTACCATGTGATAACCAACACCTCCACAGGCAAGTGTTTGAGAGGCAGGTTTTCCACGATCCTTAGTATTAGTATTATTGCTCTGAGTTGAAGAGATTGCAATATCGGCTTTATTGCTATCTGTTGCTTCAGCCAAAGAAGCAGATTTCACTTGCACAGCATTTTGCAAAGACATCTCACTAGAATCCATCCTCACAAGTTGCGGTTGAGCATTTTGTACGTCAGAATCAGCCAGACCTGAACCATCATTACTTGTGACCACTTCACCATAGCTTGTTGCTATGTTACCTTGTGCAGCATCCAGATCCTCTGACATCAAGGCCTCAGAAGAAAACAATGAGGTAACAATGGCCTGAAATTCATCAGGGACATCGACTTCCACCCATGTCTCTTGATCAAGCACTGCCTTGATTTTTGTCATCTATAATGGCCAATATAAGAGCGAGCCAAATAACAAATAACGAATTCCCATAACAAAAAAGTTTGAAAACTAACTCGCATTTCATGCTGGAAATCAACAAAAGCTTTGGCCTGAGACTGCAGCGTTCCACGAATACTATATCCCAATCTTCCACCTATCTGTTTATGTTTAACAGTATAAATAGCATCACTGCAATTGACAGTTGAATTCTATTGCTTTAAACATGGAAGACGGAAAAGATGAATACCTTTTCAGTAGCAGTTATAAACTCTTGAGTAATGCTGTATATGCTCAAAAACTCCTGCAATCTCAACTTCGGATGAAGGAGAGCACGGACCCCAAGGAGCTTCGCCCATCTTCCATGAGCTGCATCACAAGCAGCAAAGACAGCTTCTGCATTCTCTCGTAATACATCAGCCCTGTCAAAAATAATCATGCCTTAAAGCATTAACTTTCCAGCACAAATATGGAAAAGAATTCAAACTGATAGAAACAAATGAAATGTACAGTTCGAATTCCCTTCACTGCAAGTCTCCTCAATCGGAATTGATGCTATGGCATGTGAACAGAATAGGATAACATTTGAGGTTGGCCAAATACCAGTCTATAAGAGCCAAAGCAACAATTAAAACCATTAAGCAGCGACAAAGACCACTTCAAACCCTTGTCACTATAAAACCTGAAATCATGACCAGCCCAGTGAAGCATGGTTCCAAAAAAGGTCCCCAGTTCTACAGTCCTCAACTACATCCAACCATGAGTTACAAAATTTATATAAAAATTTCACCAAGGTTTGAACGTGGAAACTACAGAAATTTCCAGGTTTTAATCATACGGATCCAAAAAATTTCAGGAGGTTTCCTATTTGGCAATAATACATATCATACAAAATGGGAAAAGGCCTTTCAATTGTGATCCAAAATGTCAGTTATATAAATCAGATGGAATTTTTGTTAAGAATTTAAGTTTCTTATTGAGAACGAATAAAGGAAATTACATGGGAATTAGAGCGTAGATAGGACAAATTCCAACAAGCTGGTGTTGCAAAGCATGGATTACAGTATCTTGTTTATGTCCAAGGGAAAAAATAGAGCATCCAACTTCAAAGCAGCTCTCATTATTTATCAGGGAGACAGCTTCAAAGTTTATCTTAGCATCAGAAGGTGGCACAAAGCCACGAACACTATGATAACATAGTTGAAAGGTATTTTAAGCTTCGGAAAATAGCTTATTAGAGTTCTTTCAAAGTTTATCTTAGTATCAGAAGGTGGCACAAAGCCACGAACATTTTGATAACATAGTTGCAAGGTATTTTAAGCTTCAGAAAATAGCTTATTGGAGCTCTTTTTTCTGGCCCATCAATTCAGTATAATCAACAGTCAATAGCATGTTAGGATCATTGACTAGTATCTATCCCTAAATCAGTAAGTAATTGCTTCAGTCAATAGGAGATTGAATCATTCACTAGTACTACTGTTAACCCAATAACGAGCTCCACATATAACACCAAAAGAACAGATCACCGTTAAGTCATCCAGTTAAACAGAGTTCACTTGGAACATATTACCACAAAAAGTAGCAGCACCATTTTCAGAAGTAAGAAAAATTCACTATAGTGCATGACCACCATCCCCATTTGAGTAAGGCTAACAGGACTGAAATGACATTCTCTTCTAATATCCCACAGGAAATACTCCTGTTGAAACTTATCTGGTGTTAATTATATGGAACTTCCAAAGAGTTCTTTAAATATTTTTTCCACAAGCGAATTAAGTTAAACCTCAGAAATAGTTGCACCTCAATAATTACAATTCATAGGTAACATATATATTTTATTTATATGCATCCCTTAATGAGGAAAAAAGATTTAAAGAAATTCCTACTGAAAATACATATTAATTATTAGAGGAAAATAACGTGCAATAGCTCTAGAATACAGTTACAAAAAAATATAAGTTCTGATAAGAGGGGAAAGATTTTACATAAAAATCAAACATCATGCAAGCAAAATTATAAAACCCAAGATAAGAATAGAAGTAGTTCACCTGAAATTTCTAGATATATTTGAGGTAATTGCTGCATCATTTGCTTTCCCCTGAGATGAAGTAACCTTGGAAGCACTTCTTTGAGGCAAATATGGGGGAATTGAACCACCTTGAATGTCACTCTCTGGAGCCGTTTCAGAGGCTGCAGCACCAACTGCAATTGCAGCAGCGACTGAATCAGCAGCATAGTGTCCATCCAAGTTGCACATAATCCACTCAATTGCCTTTTTCACTTCAGCAGCCCGCACTAAATGTGCCTGCATTCACTAAAAGAAAATAAATCATATTACATCTGACTTGAATTGATGAGAAAATTTGGGGTTAAAATTGTAATCTGAGCTTTTATGCGGGCTTATGCTTCCAGCACTTTTTAAAGGGGTCTCATTAATTGCTATTCAACTTGATTGGAGGGTGTTGCTCTTTTAGTTTGTTCTCCATATTTTTCCCACAGTTATTTTTGAGTTTTATAGGATACATTATGCCTACAGTGCACTACTCCTTCCTTTTTCAATACTATGGCTTGGCTAATCAGAAAAAATAAAAACTATTTTAATATAGGCGCTCATACAGTCATACTATTTATGCATGTTCAAAATTCAGAACTTGATACTAAGAGCCTGGGTCTCACTTGGATTCAAGTCAAATCATAAACTGCTATGACATCAGTCAGCAAAAAAAGACATGCTTTGTTTATTAAACAGCTTAAGCAAACCATGGTACTCCTGTTTGAGCACACAAATTACATTTCTCAGGTATAATATACAGCTCACATTCACAATCCTCAGCCTCTCTTTGAGCTACTCCTATCTTTGCTATTATTTTTCATGCAACCAAAAATCAGATTTTAGCAGGCCACCTTCAACAATTTCAAACAACCAATCAATATCTGGGAGTTATAGCAAGATTTCTATATAGCAAGATTTTCTATAAAGCATTTTCAATACACGTAGAAGTTTCAAAAGATCAGTGATCAGGAGGATGCTAGTGAAGTATACATTACCTGTACAATCTTGAAAATAGCACCTAAAAGTTGAACAAAACTTTCGGTTGACAGGCTCCTTAACTTGCTAGCAAGAGATATACCTCCACCTGAATCGCCCACAAGTGTTAAGGAACAGAAGAAATGAAATGGAAGCACATAATAAATCATACACCAGAAACTGAATCCAATCTAAAAGAATAGATATTCCAGTACTCTAAAATTACTGAATACTGTATTTTCAACTTACCATCTGCATCTACTGTTCGCTCCCCAGGTGTGAAATCTGACTCCAGAGGACGGGCCACAAGAACAGGAAGCAGCTCTGCAACTGCGGCTTTAATAGCAGTTTTCATGTCGGCAGTAAGCGTATCACGATATATCCTCAAAACAGAAGGAAGCTTAGCCTGAAACAAAAAGAAAAAGAATATTAGACATAAGAGAATTAAACATTGTGAATCTAAGCCTAAAATAAACCCCACCGATTTAAATTATAAAAAAATTAATCAATGAATGAATGCAGATTACACAAAAATGCAGTCAACATGCCAGCTTTCAACACCTGTAACAAAATCTCTAGCTGTAAATTTTTTTTTTTTTAAAATCTCCATAGCTTTTAAAATGTGAAAGCCATCAGAGAATACACATTAATGTGGATCTTCTGCAAAGCAAACAATTTAACTAGATAACTTCAGACAACCACAGAGAGAGCATTAGAGAAAGGGGAACATGATTGTTCTACTATAAACCTATTATCTTCAATTATACTTATTTCCTGGCTTTCTTTTAGGATGGGACTCCTCAAGAAGGAATAGAACGGCAGTTCCAACACTAGTTATTACAGGCACAGCGCAAGGCACACTAAGGTGCAAAGGGATTAAGGAACCTGGGTGCAAGGCATGTGCTTGGGAGAGTTAAGGTGCAAGAAAATAAATTTGAAAGAAATTCAAAATAAATTATTAATACATGTAATAAATACAAGTAACTAAATCTATTTAACCAAATTAACGCTTAATAAGCATAACAAATCAACTCTATCTAACCAAGTTGATGCTCATTATTCGTAACAAATTCAAGAATTTAACTAAATTAACACTTAATATTTCTAACACATCCAAGAATTAAACTCTTTTCCGCAAGAAAATGACAAAAATTAACCATCAAATCATTGTTGTAAAGAATCTAAACAAGAAAAGAAAAACACAATGCACAAATACAAAATGCAGAGTTGAGAAAAACAGAGAGTTAAGTGGAAGGAAAAAATAAAAAAAAAAAGAGGAAAAGAAAACAGCAGAAATGAAGAAGCCAAGGACATTATAAAATGAGTCAAGTCTCCTTTAACATTATACTATTACTATCTAAGCATAAACTAGTAATACTTATGGAGGAAAAAAAAAGTAACAGACAGAAGAAACCAAAAAAGGAAAAGAAAGAGAGCAACCAGATAAGGAGATGGACAGAAACAAAGAAGGCACAAAGCAAGGCCAGAAAAAAGAGACCCATGGTGCGTGGGTGCTGGAAATGGAAATAGCAGCACCAGGCAATCCAGGTGGGGGTGGTCAAGCAAGGTGGAATCTCCAGTGACTTTCCAGTGCATGGACGCCGGAATCTGGTAGATTGGCAAATTTTGAGTTTAGTGAAAATGGCTATTAGAGGGTGGGAGTCCCCACCAGAGGTTTTAGTGTAGAGGGCACGCCTTCCTTGGGCCTTCTGCCTTGAAGAAGGCGAGCACCTGAGTGACATTATCCACCTTTCTCCTGCAGAGGCACGAGGGCCAACAACCAGTGTGCCTTGCACCTCAGGCAAACCCGAGGCACACACTTAATAACAATGGTTCCAACTCCTTGACTTGCGCCAAATTAATGGCAACATCATCAGAGCTTCGAGCAGAAAGAATCCACCGACCTGTCATATCCAGGCCTAATCCTCAGGGATGTAGAAATATGTCTATGGAAATAATCCATCAAATATTCTCCATGGAGACAGGACTAGGATACATGCTTTTCTATGCAAACCAGGGAACTTAGACCACAAAGTTTAACTCCATTTTTTCAAAGAGAATGTGTGAGCCTGAGGCGCCAAAATATAGGTCTTCTACAGTTGAAATTATACAGCTTATCCATGTCAAGCAGGTTGCACACACACAATGTATATACATAAAACCCAATTCATGTGTAATTTTTGCTATGATGCATCATCAGAATTTCGCCAGCGATAGAAACACGTATACATACACATACACATATTTATAAACCTAATTGGTGAAAACAAAGTTTAAAATATTTTTTATAAATTGAATTTGGCAAATCTAAAATTACCCGAAGTCCCAAACTACTAAGTTTGGTTCAATGATTTTAGCAGTTAACCAATATGTTGAATTCAGTTTCAATTTCATAACATCCTGTGTCAGTTCTGTTAAAAAAACAAAAAAAAAAAAAAAACTCAAAATTCTAACACTGGACCATGACAACCCCAACTACAAAGTTCTCATTCCTAAGAACATGCTTTAGTGAGCCCATAACTAGGTAATAGGCTCCCTGCAAAACAGTTGCATCCGATATCTTACTCTTACCCCTGTATTATACAATAATCAATCTGTAACATCAAAGTTATATATGTCTTCTAAATTTTTTTGTCACTGCTTTTTTACTTAAGCCAAACTTCTCTATCAGAAACAGCGACTCAAAAGCCAATCTTTCTTATAATTCACATCAATTTCTTAAATAAGGACCAAATATTTCATCAAAGTGTACAATATCAACAGTAAGAACAAAAATTATTCAATGTTTAAAAGCTATAAACAACAGTCAAATTTGTAACTGAAGGCAGGTTAAAGACAGAAACATGACAATCACCATTCTATAAAGATTTTATGATGACAACATAATTAATGGTAACAAAAAGAACGTTTCAAGGAAGTTGGCAACTCCACTAAGTGCACACCCTAAGCAACTGATTTAAATAAGAACATTTTGACATGAAACTTTCAACTACAGAGACAAGAAATTGTAAAGATAAGTATGGGAGATACTCACAGTTCTAAGCAACCCAACAATGAGAGGGAGGAGACGATCACGAAAATTAGAGGTTTCTTCTTCATCCAGCTTACCCTGCTAACACGATGGTCAATGAAGTGCAATAATCTTATTAAAGATAATGAACTAGAACAGAAACAATCATCAAGAAATTATACAATGAAAAGCCACATTAAGTCAACACACAACACAAGTATTATATGCTTCATGAATCAAGGAACAAAAAGAAACAAAGCAATAAACCTAATCCAAACTATCATTTTGCCACCTTTATATGATTGATAGGAATAGGGCACTATCAAGATTCTATCAGGCAAAGTACTTGGATCATAATCTGATAATCTGACATGTTGCTTGCTTAGCAACATGTTCAGCACAGTGGAAAATTATAGGCAAGATACTTACATCATGCCCATTCAATACATCGGAGTATGTCCTCCGCTTACTACAATATATGTCTTCAGTGGATAATTATTGGTGCAATTATTCATACAGCCTTATCAAATGCACAAAAGTAACTATAGCAAAATTACAGGATACTATCAAAAGCAGAAAATAGGAACATCACACATGAATTCAGCTTACTTCATCTTTTCCATTAGTGGAAATGGAAGCCCTGGCTTTAGCTTTAGATAAAATAACCACATCTGTATCACCCGTATCATGTATTGCAGCACGCATAAATTCTGCTGAGAGTATGCTACAAAAATAAGTATAGTAAGTAACCAAGGACCAACAAAATGGCATTCACTTCATTTTCTATATTAAATTCTATGACAGAACTATTGCTTAATCAAACACTGGCATAACAAAGAATCAAATTTAAAGCCACCAAAGAAAGTTTTTCTTTGAAGCAACACTAGGATAAATAGCATATTAAGATGGGTTGAATGAAAAAAGCAATATGTCACAAAATGTTTAAAAAAAAAAAATGCAGTGCGGCTAATAATTTTTGTACAAGTGTATCAGTACACAGATTATGCAAACAGGAAAAGCAGCAATGGGGTAACAGACTCTAAAACGATATAAAAGGTGGCTCGGTTTGCACAATAACTAAAGTTTGTTGCTATATTTTAAAGGAAAATGTACCTGTTCACTGAATCAATTGAAGCTCCTACATGATCCCGGAGGTGAAGAAAGCAATGCAGGCCAGTTAGCTCATCTCCATCCTATCGAACATATAGAATGAGTAAGATTTTGGCCAAAAAGAAAATGTAAAGTAGAAATTGGTGCATTATAGAGAGCATGGATTCAATTAAGGTGAGGAAAAGTTAAAAAAGAGAAGACCATTGAATCTGAATGAGAAACAATAGTTTTGGAAGTGTTCCAGAAACAAAAACAATTTTCCACAAACAAACAGCTCTATTGTATCTTGCTGCAATCCACAAAATTATTCCACATGCTGTAAAACACCCCCCAAGAGAAATTGGTTCACAATCTGTGAGGCATGAATATCAATTAAGAATTTAACAAAAACGCAACTTAAGAGATGGTACAAATAGATGCAAACAATGCAATGTTCCATAGCCCACTCATTCAAATTGTTCTACAGCTCCCCATCACATCACAGCCTCACTTCAACAGGCCAATGGAAGGCATGGGATATAGATTCCTCACAACATGTGAACACATATCCTGCCCAAAATCTGTTCAAGCTATTCTACACAAAGATATTACGTATAACCAACATGCTGTATAAATATTCTACTTCCAACTTCTTACTAACAAAAGGTTATCAAATCAACTCCCATTTACTCAGGCTGCTCACATTCCAATCTACAATAAGCATCAAAGAGGAAATCTTTTGGACTCATTTAAGAAAAATGCGATAAGACTTCTATTTTAACTAGAAAATTATCAAGAATGAGGGCAACCAAGGGATCCTTAACAAATCAGGGCTACAATGAAATTGGAGCTACAAATAAAAGCATGCTAAATACATCATTCATTCCCCAGGAAAAAAAAAAAAAAACCAACAACAACAACAATTTTAGGGGATATACTACAACTATGAAGCAAGGGAAACAAAAATCAAAAGGGTAAACGTTATCAAGAGTCAATAAGAAATCAAATAGCTCCTATAACTCAGGTCACTTTCCTATGGGGCCTACTTATTGCTAAAATAATTTATTTGATTCAACTCTTCCAAGAAACAATATTATCCAAACTAAGCAAATAAACATCAACTTATTTCTGCTTTTAAAAGTTTAAGAAGATATATTTGAGGTCAAATATCCCCAAAAACCTAAAACATAAGCATGTGTGAATTTTTGCTCTACCCTCCACTTGTACATACTACACCCTCAACTTTGAGGTCTTAGCGTCAATTATAGAAATTCCTTGTGTTGGCCACATCTAGACATGTTTCAACCAAAAATGAACATGGTGACACACAGCAACATGTCCAATGACCCCTCAAAAAATAGACATGCCATGCAGCATTCATAAAAAAAAAATGACAAAATGATTATAAACGAACACTTAAATAAGTAAATAAATGTGATAAAAACTAACCTGACATGTCTATTTTCTCAATATTCCACATTGTGTTAAAATAAGACTGGCATACATTCAAATGAGGACAACATAAGGAATAGCTATAATAGATATCAACATCTCAAAGTTTGAGGATATAGTTGCATGATTGAACACACACTAAAGTAATGGATTTTTTAAGTGATTTAATATTGTTGTATGAAGGCCACAAATTTAAATATCAACAGACCCGAAAATAGCTAGGATGGAAAGAGTTATAAATTTTCACTCTTGGCTCTGTGCCCATTCATAGACTTCCAAACTCTGGATTATTTCACCCCTTGGCTCTGTGCCCATTCATAGACTTCCAAACTCTGGATTATTTCACACTGCAATTCTTTAAATCAACACAAACATAATTGATTCCAAACAATAAAACCATCCTCTACAACTTTGTGTCTATTTATCTTCACTTTCTTTTTCTTACTTCTCTTTGTTAAACCACTTTTCTGTCAAAAAGCTTTCTCTACAACACACAAGTGCGATCATAAATGACCATGCCATTTCCATCTAAGAATGCACTCCACCTATTCGGCATGGAGATTATTTTAAAAGGAAACAAAAATTTTTAACAAAGAAAATAGCAAGAAACAGAAACACGAAAAGAGAGAAAGGAAGAGATGGTGAGTTTTAAGGTCTCTCACCAAGATTTTAAATAAAATCAATCAAAACCATTTTTCTGTAGTGTCACAAGTGATACAGCACACAAGGGCCATCTTTTGTTTCCATGTTAGTCACTCATGTGAAAAAATATTTCAGCTATATGAAAACTTAATTTAATGCCACATCCTCACTTTTTGCAGAGTAACTAAGCCATATGAGCATTTTCAATTTGAGTGCTAAAATACAAAATATAAGATGTTGTAAGGAGTTGTAATTAGGAGGCAGACCTCATGGATGAAAATCTAATTTACTCAAATTATAAAACATATTGCCGTTATAACTTCTGGGAAAGAGACAATGCCCCAGAATTTGAGGGTCCAGCATTGTAGAAAGAATTTTAGATCTTTCTTCAGAATTTTTTTACATATTAGATTAGATTTTAGGTCTTAGCTCTTCTTCTCTTTTGGAATCTTTATAATTAAAACAACATTTATCAGCAAAGAATAAGAAACAGAACAAAGAAAAAAAACGAAAATTTTTGTTAACATGGGAAAAGATAAATTCCCTAAGCACAATCTCAACAGAAACTTTGATACAAAATTTACAAAAAAGAAAAAAGAAAAACATATCCATTCAAGAAATGAACGTAAATAAAGCAAGACATACCAACAGATGCTGCAAATCATCAGTAACATCCAAAGCTCCAGCACAATCTGCAGATGCAACAAGCTGCACGAAAAAAAGGCAAAATTACTAAATGTCCAAACATGTAGAAAATCACGGTTTAAAATCTTAAATAAGAGCTCCTGTTCCAAGTCCTAAGAATGTGGAATGCAAGAAAGGAGATAACTAAAAACAATACGAGGTTCATTTCTAATTCCCTATAAATTAGTTCTACTTTCATCACACAATAGAGTTCAATACCGCCAAAATAACAACAAAATTATGCATGCCCAATTGCCAGCACTTGGCTTACAACAAAGAAACCGAATAAGCAATAGGAAATTATTATAACAGAAGAAAAGTAGCAAAGGAACTCTTAAGACTAGCGAATGAGGCATGCATTAAACAAGCAGTAGTTGGGGTTGATTGATTGAAATAACAGAAGCAGCTTACCAATTTGAGAGCGGAAAGTGCTTGGTTAACATACAATATAACCCTCAATTTGCGTTGCAGAGCGAACAAATTACTCCTCGAAGCATTCAACTCCTGAATATTTCTTGCGGACTCTACCAAATCCTTATCTAAAAGCCTTATAGTCTCTTTCAACTCCCGAATCCGACTACACCCTTCCACTATCTTCACATTTAGATCCTGCAACTGCCCTTGAGCCTCAAAAAAGGAATTAGAACGCAGCGAAATCTCCTTCACCAAATGCAACTCCACCACGTCTAAATACTGGGACAACTTCTCTTGCAACACTACATTCTCCGACACATTAGAAAAAGGGCAAGCCGCAAGGAATGTTGGCCCATCTTCCAAAGCGAAATCTTCTTTGAAATACAGTGCCGGTACCTCTCGCAAACAGGCAACAAGTGCCTCACCTTGACCGCCGATGCTCTCTAAGTCCAAATTCTCCTCTTTGCTAGTATGATTTCTAACATCTTCAAATCGGTGATAAGACTCAGAAATGGACGACAAGTAGGTTTGGAAATCGGATCTCGATATGTCAGACGAAGCCTTGCTAGAGATCAATGGAGCGAACTCCGGCGGAGTGATGGAAGTCGAGGAAGACCACCAGCCAACCCAAGATGCATCAGAGCCGTAAATACCAGATTTGCCGACATGAGGATTATTGAGGATTGAAGACAAACTCTGACTGCTAGCATCGGAAATTGATTTAGCCAAGGAGGAGGAATTGGTCCGGTAACCGGAAATCGGAGTGGTTGCGGCGGAGGTAGAGGTAGAGGTGGAGGTTGGAGCGTCAACTGGTGACCTTCCCAACTGGGAAGGCTGAGAATCCATATTCAAGATTTGATAACCATTCGAAAAGTGAGAGCTTCCTTTACCTTCTTCTTTTAAAGTGAAAGCAGATAAAACCCTAATTTGATTGGGACAGAGATATGAGAATTGAGAGATCCAGAAAAATGAATTCTGATAGATCTAACAGTGGAGAAAATAAAAAGAAAATTATGTGAATATTATATCATAAGCTTCTTTTTGTAGGCTACAAGTTAGATCTCCATGAATATTCTGTCTCATTTTCGATTTTTTAAATAAATAAATAAATAAGTAAATAATCTCTCACTTTCTCTCTCCCTGTAATTTGTTACTGTTTGGATCTGAACACACAGACTGGACAGAAATGTACCGGGTGAAGGGAAGGAGGGAGGGAGAGAACCAGATGAGCAAGAGGCGTAATGGGCTGTCTGGGCCTTTACTGTATCTAGGCTGGATTATTGGTCCAATATAGCTGCACAAAAATTAAAAATTTTAAATTAAACCGGACGGTGGAACTGAAAATAATTAAAATAAATTAAATTATTGACTTTTTAATTTCTCAAACCAAATTATTCTAAGTAAAATATTTTCGGATACTAAGCTAAACTGAATTAAATTGAATCAAAATAATAGAAATTTTATAATTTTTTATTTATAATATATAAATAATACCAATTAAATAATATATAAATAACACAAAAATTATAAAATTATACTTAATATTATATCAATTATTAAATCATATTAAAAATTATATTAAAAGAAAACTTAAATGAATTATAAATTTATAATTATAAAAATATATACCTCAATTGGATATAACTACTGATATTTATGCAATTTACTTAATATTAGGTTCATTAAATTTGTATTAATAAAAATTAATAATATAATATAAATTAAGTTTTAATAATACTAAAATATAACAATATATTATAATTAAATATTTTAAATTCACTGTATATATGCATTCTAGTTCTGGCAAATATATATATATATATATATATATATGTTCTAAAAAAAATAATCTGTGTTATGATTAATCAATTAGTGATACTAAGAAAATATGATATATTAGTATATAAGTCTAGTAATATTATCATTTTAATTGTAATTATATTCATGTGATACTAACAAAGTTTTAAATTAAAATTTCTTTAGTGTTATATAATCTAATATTTAATCTTTAAAAATATTTTTTATTAATTAATATATTTGTGATATATTATCAATAAGAAAGTATTTGCAATAGTCTAATAATTTATATAAAAAGTTAGAAAATGAAATTATATATTAGTTTTAAGTAGTATATAAATCAAGATTAAAATTATTTGAATTAAGCAGAATATTGGTATAATTAAATTTATATTATACTAATAGAGTTACTACATTAATCATTGGTGGTTTTATTTTCATATTTTTATATTAGATTTATGTTGGCATCATATCATATTATACTTAAATTACTTTTGAAGTTACTTAAGTGCAGTTTTTTAATTAATTAATCACTCCTTTTGTTTAATTTTAGTATTGGATTAATGAATTGGAATATAATGAAAAATCTCTAAATCTCTATATTGTATTGGATTGGATTAAATTGAAATAACTATCTCCAAATTATATTGTTTTGAAATTTTCGAGATAATATAATACGAAAATTTTTTATTATGTTTCTAGTTCCAGTCCTACTCAAACCCAAATCTCTGAAATTCAGTCCAATCCGAAGATTTGACTTATACTCTGCTGTAGTTCCATACAACAATGGTTAAAGAGGAAATTACGTTGTATACAAATTTTTTTTTTGCTAAAATTTTATTTATGTTGTGACTTTATTTTTTTATTCAAATATATTAACTTGTCTTTTCAAATATACGATGAGTTTTCTTTTTCAACAAGAGAGAGAGATTGGCATATTAGATGAGAGAAAGAGAAGAGGTTGTCTACTCCAATTGAACTGCCTTTGGACAATTGTTAGTGACCACTGACTGATGAGCTTGTATAATACTCCAAGATTTAATTAGTTATAGCAAGCATTTGGAGATAGGCGATGATGACTAATAATGGCAAAGGCGTCTATTAGGGTCTTGATGGACAATGACAAGGTTTGTGACAAAAATGAATGGATATCAAGGAAATGCTATAAGAGCAAAGTTGGAAGAATAAAAGTAATGCCGAACGACACTGTACGAGACCATATTGGGAGATGATAGAAATGAAGAGAGAGACATGACATGAAGAGGAATATGTATGAATTAATCAATAATGAGTAACGAGATAATAGACACACATGATATAACACCATACAAACCAAGAATTTGATGATAGTAAGTAAATATATGGGTTCTGTCCAAGGAGACGAGAGAAGGAAGGAGTGCAGTATAACAAAAAGAGTCAATATTGAAGTTGAGGATGCTTAAAGATTAAGAAGGGAGTTAGATAAGTTTAGTTTATATCAAGTGAAGATGAGCTATGAACTCAATGGTAGGGTTTAGACATCGATATGTGTTTATAAGGAAAATATATGAATTCAATGATAAGACTTTGATGTCTTAGATGGACACGAAATGAACTAGTAAGTCCACACACACACACACACACACACACACATATGTATATGTATGTATGTGTGTGTGTGTGTGTGTGTGTGTGTGTGTGTGTGTGTGCACGTATATATGTACATACATACATATATATATACATATACACACAAAATAATTTTTAAAATGAATTAATCATAAGTTTACACATTGAATGACACATGAACATATGGATTTGAGGATCAATTAGCTTGTAAAACAATATGTGTTTTCATTATCAGTATGGTCATATACTCATGGGTCTTACAATTAATTATCTTAGTATCAATGAAGGAAGGTACTCGTATCTCATAACTTATCATTAGGTTTAATAGAGATTATCACATGTATTGGGGTAGAGGCTTTCTTTAGCACATATGAAGCAGAGATTTTTGTTTTTTTTTTAGCCAAATATCTAAAGCAGAGATTCATGAACATGCTCCTATAAAAATGTAGTTAGGGTATAGGCACATTTGACATATCCAAAGCATTAAGCTCCCATATCAATAGTTAAAGTAGAGGCACTTTTGGCATACCTAAAGCATAAAGCTCCTATAAGTTTGGAGTAGAGGCATTATTTAGCATACTCAAAGCAAAGACCCTTATATAAGCATGCTCTCATAAACTCGCGTACATAGTCTTAAATCTCATTTACAATAAACAAGCGATCTCTATTTTAGGTATTTTGGTTTTCATGATCCTTGCATTTCATATTGTTGTCATAGAAAGAAATATCAATTATTAATTGGCTCATACATGGATCAAATACAACTCATGATTTAAGTGGTTCATTTGGTTTTGTGAAAAGAATATCAATGTCTATAGGGTTCACATGATTCATATGATTATCATATATGGCTTTCAACTCATGGTATATCATATGATTATATGATTATCACATATGGCTTTCAACTCATGGTATATCACATGGTCATAGTACTTTTAGCAATAAATATATATACATATAAAAATATACATTCATATATACATAGGCTTTAGATGTGTTGTCCCAAGTATGGCAATCCTAAAGAGATGGTGAACAGGATTATTAAAAATTCTAATACAAATTAACAACCTATATGCAATATATCCCAATTTCAAATATATTAACACAAATAAAGAGATTGAGATAGAGAAAGTTTAGCTAAGGTTTATAATGGTTCAGAGCTTAAACACCTCTCCTACTTCTACTTTTCCTAAATTAAATCAATTTAGGGTTCCATTATATAAATGGGATTGCACCCAACCGCTTTATAAGCTAGTTTTCCAGGATTTTGCTCTTTATAGTAGATTTCATGGGATTTCACTCTTCTTTCTCAAATACAAATGAGTTTTTGTGTTTTGAGTATTACAAGACTTTCATATAAGTTAGAGCAAATGAATATAATAGAGTTCATTAATTAAATGGAAGAACACAAGAAATTGAAGTTTTGGCTCAAGTGTTCTAAAAACAGAGTATGATTCAATCAAAGATTATTTAATATAGCAGTTGATTTTCATTTGGCAAGAGTTCTAAACTTCATTTGAATCTTCTATTATTTATAAGAGTCATAAATATGACTGTTGGGCTCTTAAACTAAGTAATAATTGCTCCCTCCATACATTCACTGGCTAGAAATCTACCCAAATTTTGTTTGATGTGACCGCTTCTCGCTAATGACTTGTTGAGTAATTACATTTATGAGTAATTACATTTATGGGTAATGCTAGTAAGTGTTGAGTCCATTTGGTAACTGTTACTTCAATCCTTAATGGTCTTCAGTGAGTAATGATAGTTACTTTAGAGATATGGTGACTAAGCTTGGAAAATTACCATGCTTTTTGTGTCTTTTTTCATAGTGGTGAGTTTGTTGTGTAATGGTGGTGACTCGGAGTAACACTGATGAATCTATTTGTAACTCTAGTGAATCAAGACCTAAAAAAAAGTCATAGCTACTATGTCTTTTTCATGATGGTGAGTATAGGTCAAACAATAGTGAATCCTTTTCCTCGCTATTTTCATAAATTCAAATTATCTCAAGAATGAAGGTGACTCACTCAAGCCCATGAGTGAAATAAACCTGCCATTTTATTAAGAACAACTCAGAAGTGATGAGGTCAATCGGAAGTAAAGCCCATTACCTTAGTTTCATAGCAAATATATAAATCATAAATCAAATAAATATACATATTTGCTTTTACTTACTTATCCAATAATTTTAAGCTTAACTACATAAAATTTTGGAATCATCAAAATATTTAAGTAAACAACATTCTACCCTTTTTTTGATAATGACAAAACTAGGTATAATTAAGCAAACAATTTTAAAGCCTAATCAAACAAAGTTTTAATCAATCAAATGTTCAAAGAATTTAGATATAAAAAATACAAAAAATCAATTATCAAACATTACATTGAATCAATCAAATCAGTTGCGATAACTCCCCTTAAATAAAGTAACAGTAGCTCTTTTCCTTTTTTGACATCATCAAAAAGAAGCTCCGCCTAAAAATGTACTATCAATTCAAACTATGTATATTGCACAATCCAAACTGAAAAGGAACCATTAAGGAATTTCATATATGATCAAAATATCCCAAGTTATATCAAGTATTAAGAAACTAACATAAAGTATGAAACATAGATAAAAAAAAAAAATAAATAAAGGTGCAAGATGTGCCAATATAAGTTAACAAACTACAGTCACTATGAAACATGAAAATATAAAGATGAGTGACTAGAATTTAGCAAGTGGATGTGAGACCTTACCCGAGCACTGGTTTGATAAGTTAAAAGGGAATTGAAATGCTCATTTCGGAAAAGACTCACATTGGAGCCCTTAGACTTAGATAGGTTGATTTTGAAAAAGAATATTAAAGTCGCAATCTTAATTTTATTTTATTTGAAAATAGTTAAGGAAAAAACTTATGTGACTCCAATTAATATCCCAAAGGAAAAAGTACACTAACCTTAAAATAAAAAAGGATTTGGGGACTAGGTTTTTAGTTCATTTAAACAAACATAGCTTGGCATTTAATAAAATTTGGCTTAAAAAATAATTTTATGAATTATGCAAAGTACAATTTGATTGATGTATGATCATTCATTCCATTAATTCATATAAATAAAATATAAAAGGAAAATAAAGTGGAAAAAATAAATTAAGATTACAATAAAAATCAATTTAGGAGATACATTTTCTAACCCTTATGGGTTTTAGGGAAGTCGCACATTTTCCAAACTAATCCTAAAGGAAACAGACAACTAAAAAGGAATTCTAACTAAATGAAGAAGGTATTAAGGGAAAAGTTAGTTTATTTCAATTGGATTTGATAATTGAACCAGGTATGCTTGTGTCACGACCCACCTTTTGAGCCGTAACAGTTATAAAGTTCAGAGAGACATAAGGTCATCTAAACCCGTAGAACTTACTTCATTCACAATCAATTAACATTCATCACATTAAATCATATCCTAAGACCATAACCTAATCACATTTCCTTGTTACCCATAATATCATTCACACACAATATTTGTAAAGCTTCAAAAATTGCATTTCATATTATTAACCCAATGTTCAATAGTTCATACATCATAATTTAATAATGGTTATGATACAAATCATATTACATATACATCTTATAACATATTAGTACTAACTATTTGATAACCATGGAGCTCTAATGATATTCTTCATAATCAAGAATCTCAAAACCAAGACTTAGCAGAGCAACTTCCAAGTGGGAGGATGGGCTTGGAGTTTACCTTACTAATTCATTGACTGTACCTGAAAAATTTAAACCACTAAAATATGAGACATAGCTCAGTGAGTACATAATAATACAATATAGGTTAAACAAATGATGTAAGATTTAATAGTGATTCCTTGTAGCAATAAAGTAAAATGGGTCGATTATATCTTTAGCAAAAAATTTCCTTTCTTGGAAACGGTGTGTTTCCTCCATAATCAATTAAGTGGTGGCATATGTCTTGCTCACTCCCATATATCTCATCACACGTACAACTGATCGGGCCATACGTACTTGGGACCTTAAATCCTTCCCAGCTAAGGTTCGGATGTTCTTTACCCTATCTGCAGGTCCATTACCATTATGCACAATGTCTGATGTATTGCACCATATCAGAGGGGTATTCTGATTATCATGGTATCATTACAATGTTTTTTCTTTCTATCCACAAAATGATTCAATGGATAATATATCAATAACAATTAAGTTCTCATCATTGATCACATTATAAGATCAAAGCAATATAGGCTCATTTGACCAAGTGCCATAAAGGAATATTTTGTTCAATTTAGCTTAATAATCAATAAGGCTAATAATGCTTGCCGAAGAATTATAATCATTTCAAGTAGAAAATAATTGAATATTAATGCTTATATTTAAGGCACAAGTTGTGGTATATTATTAAGTACTCACCTTGAACTCCTTTGCTCCTATGTACGTTTGACTCTGATACGAATAGTGCTTCTCGCACTCTTATCCAATATTCTTGTCCTTGTCATTAGACTTTACACATTACATTTCAACCACATATTACTCACTTCTTTGTTATAACATTCATTTAACTTAACTTAACTTATTAGCATTTCTATTTTGTTTCTTAAAACACAACTTATCACTTTTAAAGTCAAGTTATACCATACATATACTTATTACTAAACTTAACATTTCTATAGTTGTTTCCCAATAGCTCACTTAAAAAGAATAGTTCCCTTTCTTCTAATTGCACATTTCAACCTTTATATTATTCAAGTAAAATCAATTAAGCAATTTCTACCAACAATTCCATAAATTCAATTTATCCACAATATAATGATCAAATGGTCCAACCCAGGCCTTCAATACACTAATCCCATCCACCAATTTCATTCCTCATTATCAAACTAATTATCAATAATACTCAATAATCATATAAATAACAATTTACTCAATTCAATTATCCAATTTAACTAATTAATTCCAATAAACTATTTACCTAAATTCTTACAAATAAATTCATAATTCACTATCTATACATAATTAGAAGTCGAGATTTATACCATATGGCTCAATTTAATGAGCCAGAGCTGCTGTCCGAAATCATCAGTTTCAGGGATCGCCGGAATTCGATCGCTGGAAAATCCCCACAGTGACCAAATCGCGATTCGAAGGTATTAACAGTTAGCTTGCGACTTAAGGAGTCTAGATATATACTTTGTTTTATGTAATTCACAGGAGAACAGTCAGAAATAGTGTTGGTAGCCATTGATGTCCCCAGATTCAGATAAAAAATAAAAGTTGTTCAAAATTAGTAAACGATATACCAAATTAAAGCTAAAATCACTAGGAGTTCAGCCATACCGAATTCATCGAAAATGGAGATCGAAAATGACCGAAAATTGGCCTAGAAGGTTGCTTCCGGCGAGCCTTTAGATGGTGCGTGCGCTATTGTCCGATGGCTGCTAGTGACGGGCTTTTACCAATCGACTGGGCAGTGGGTATTCTTCCTCCTGGTGTAGCTGTGTCGGTCGATGGTGGCTGGATGACAGTGAACAGAGGTGCAGCTGTCTCTCTCTCTCTCTCTCTCTCTCTATGTCTGCCGACTCTCTCTGTTTCTCTGTTTCTCCTTTCTCTTCTACCGATTCTGGGCTGTCCAGATTTTATCCTCTTTTTTTCCATATATATATATATATATATATATATATATATATATATATATATGTTAACTTTAATAATAATAATAATTGTCATATAAATTCTAAAACAATAATTTCAACCAAAATATTAATTTCACCGTATTATTCAATAATTATAATATGAAAATCATAACTTATAATTTCAAATATTAATTAAACAAATTTCTATATTTCATAATAAAATTCCAATTTCTTTAATTTAACAATTTATCAATTTGATAAATAATAAATCAATAATTCATTTAATAAAATATTCTCTTAAAAATATTGACATGATAATATAATAAATCAATATCCTTTCAAGTATCAACATAAAATATAATCAATGAATTATTTCAAATATCAATATTAAATTTGAAATAATTTTCTACTATTTCAAATACTCATATAACAATATTTATAAATCATATATATAATATCAAATATCAATGTGAATTCATATAAATAAAAATTAATATCAATATCAATATTCAAATGAAAATTCATAAATATCTATAATTTTGAAAGTCAATATAATTATAACAATAAGAAAAATATTTCCATATAAAATTATTACTTTAAAATATTTATATCCAATTTATTTGAATATTTGAAAATATACATTTTTAATTTGGGCACGTATTATGATGCTAATCGAATATTTTCATATATACTCCTGTACATACGTCCTATATTGGGTTGAGATATTATTGCTTGTGTATTCCTTTAAATGGATATAAAAACCCTTGCAGTTCTTCCTTCTTGTGAAGGGATTCATTTAACCAAACTACTTTATCATGTTTCAATTGATTGACTAATTGAGTTGATTGATTGATTTTAATTGATTATCGGGTTGAATTAATTATTTTAGATTTTAATTGACTAACCTAAGTGAATCAATTAAGAGAGTCTGGGGTAGGAGTGAAAAGAATTAGGAAATGAACCCAATGAGGAGAAAAAAATCCCAATGAGGGAAAAATAAATAATAAAAATGAAAAAAGAAAGATGCTTACCTTGCACTTGTGCAGCTTTGAGATGGAAAAGATTTGTCTTGGTTGACATCAAACTTACCTTGAATTGCGAGCGATGGCTTGCCTTAGACGATAGGGGACTTGTCTCAGGCAACGGGAAGCTTTTGACTTGACAAGTCAACTCAGAAAGTCACAACTCAACTTACTTTGCAAAGAAATGAGCAATAGAAAAAAAAAATAAAAGAAAAGAAAACTTTAGAATAGAAAGCTCATTCATTTATGGAACAAGCTAAAAAGATTGCTTGCTTTGAGATCAGGGTTGATGTAGTGAGGTTAAAAGCGCTCGCCTAGGCACAGATGCTTCTCGTTGCTTTTGATAATTTATTGGTCGCTTTTTTTAAGAGGCGGCCACTTAAGTATTTTTTTTTATTTAGAAGTTGATGAATATTTATATTTATTTATTAGGCTTTTATTTAGAAGTTATCTAATTATGGCCTATAAGTAAATATGGCTTTTACTTTTTAATATTTTAATAAAAAATTAGGGAACAAATATTAATTAATTAAAAGTTCGAAAGTCAGCTATAATATTTTCCACGTCTTTTCTATCTCTTCTTGTCAACTTTCCTTTTCTTTTTCTCTTTTTTTATTTTTTATTTTTTATCCATGTCTTTTTTTTTTTAATCTCTTGTGGATCTCTTACTTTTTACTGTCTCCATTATCATTCTTCAAACAGTAAAAGATACGAAAATGTCAACTCCTTTACTTCTTTAAATTTCTTTATTTAGTTTTATATTCTATTTTCTTTTTGTCACCTAGTTCTTTTTTATTATTTCCTTTTAGAAACTCAATAATTACTAATTTTATATGACTTTGTTCTTGAATTTTGTACTTTGTTATTCTGTTTGTTTGTTTGGTTTTTTTTTTTTAATTTTAGTATTCTTTATTCATTATATTACCTTATACATAATATATTACTTTAATTCAGTATCAGTCCTTTAATTCTTTATTTTAATTTCTTTTTTTGTTATATTTTTCTTTATTTGTTATGTAATCTTATATATTCCAAATTTTAACTAATTTTGATTTTTTAATTTGTTGAAAAATTTTAATTTCATTCTTTAAAATTTCTTATTTGTTTTATTAATTTCTGTTTTATTTAGTTTTCATGTTACATTTGTTTTTTTGCTATTCATGTCACACATATTGTCATACACTAATTTTTTTAGTTTTTTTTTAATTCTTTATATGGGAGATAGTAGTAGTAATAAAAAAAATCTTGTTTGGAAATATAATTTCTTAGAAAATCCTAAAGATACAAATTCTGTTACATGCAATTTTTGTGGTAAAGTTACTAAGGGTGGGATATATAGAGCAAAATTGCATCAAATTGGAGGTAATAGGAATGCAGAAGCTTGTTTGAAATGTTTAGATCATGTTAAACAAGAGTTGAGACAGTATACAGAGGGGAAAAAACAAAGAAAAAGTGAATTATGATAAGTGTTCTGATTTTGATGATTTAGAAGACATGATTAAAATTGAAGGTGGTGATGAGGAAGAAATTAATTAATATGGGAAAAAAGCTAAAGGTAAAATGAATGTGGAGAATGCAAGTGGAATTAAGAAGCCAAAATAAAGAGGTCCCATGGATTCATTTGTAACCAAAAAACTTGAGGTAGTGGTTGAATTGAGAAAACAAGGTAGATTGGGACAAACTAACATAAATAATTCCTTAGACAAAGAGAAGAGAGCCATGACATGTCAATACATTGGTAGATTTTTCTACCAAGGTAGAATACCATTTAATTGTGCTCGATTGGATGCTTTCAAATGGATGGTTGAAGTTATTGGGCGATAATTTAAAGCCTCCTAGCTACCATAAACTTAGGGTCCCAATTTTGAGGAAGGAAGTAACATATACAAATGAATTATTGGGGAATCATAAAGATGCATGTGTGAGACAAGTTTGTTCTATAATGTCAGATGGGTCGTCTAATAGAACTAATAGGACTTTAATTAATTTTTTATTTAATCGTCCTATGGGAACAATGTTTGTGGAGTCCATAGATGCATCATCCATTATAAAGACTGGTGAAAAAATATTTAATATGCTTGATGAGTTTGTAGAGCATATTGGGGAAGCTAATATTGTGTAGGTTATAGCTAATAATGGATCCAATTTCAAATTAGCTGGTAAGCTATTACAAATGAAGAGGCCTCATTTGTATTAGACTCCATGTGTAGCACATTGTATTGATCTTATGTTGGAAGATATTTGTAACATCCTAGGAATTAGTTTTAGTTAGGTAGTGAATTTTAGAATTTTAATTCGAAGTTGATATTAAGGAATTGCATAAAATTTTTGCATAGCATTTGAATATATGAAAAGTATAAGAAACCTAAGTAAAACCAAAGAGAAATATAAATAAAACCATAGTGAAACCACATATATACCAAATTGTAGAAGTACTTAAAGTACTATATTTTCTGAAATTTGTTTAGTGAAATTTATAATTTTTGAATAATAATCTAAAAGTTAATAAATACCTTAATTAAAGCTTAGTTAAGTTTTTATTAAACATTTAAAACTGTATGGAGAAGGACCAAACTGAAAATTTGCAAGGACCAAACTGCATAACTTAAAAAATTAGAGGACTAAACTGTAATTTGGCTAAATTCTGCCCATATAACAGATTTTCCAGAATTTTCTGTACAAAAATCAGAATTTTTCCCTTCTTTTTCTCCTTTGGCCGAATTCTTCTAACCACTCTTCTCCATTTTTTTTTCTTTCAATTTTCTTTAGAAAAACCATTGCAAACTTTTAGCAAATAATCTCTTTTCACCATCCAAATTACTTCCCACCAAGAATTAATTAAGAAATAAGCAAGAAGTTGAAGAAGTGGAGATTGGAAGAAATTTGCCATTTTAAGAAAAGCAAGGTTAGTCCACTTTTCTTGATTTTAATTCATAGAGATAGATGTTAGTAAGTGGAAAAGATGATTTAGTATGAAGATTATGTGATAAATTAGTGTTTTTGGCATGGAAAACTTCCTAATTCTTCAAATACACCTTAAATCAAATTGTTGCTAAAACTTTAAATTCACCTAAAAAGACTTAAGAATAGTTAAATCTAATGTTCAAGGAATGGATTCCAACAATTGGAATCATTGAATTTGAAGAAAAATATATAGGTTACTTAAAATCATCAATTCTACCTATATATTCAAAGTTCCACTTCAAGGTTGTTTCTTCCAATTTTATTGCTTAAATATGTTAGCTTAGCATCAAATAACATGGAAATAACCTTAGTTTGAATTGTAGAATCCCCCTTGATGAAGCCATGCTTGGCCGAACACTAGGAGGCAAAATTGTCTTTGTTCATGCTTGATTTTTTTTTTCATGATTTTCCATGTTGGAATGAACCCTTTGCTTGGCCTTTAAATTCCAAATGAGTTGTGGAATATATTGTTGGCAATGTGAAATTATGTAGGGCAATTTGGGCTTCTTCCAATTTGCCCCAAAACTCTTCCAAAATGTAACCAAAGTCATGCCCACCAAGTGTTCCATAAAATATCCCAAAGAAAATACCTAATATGTAAATTCCATAATATATCATCCCTAAAGTAATAAATAGGTTATGTATGCCTAAATTGCTAATAAACATAAATGTAGTTAAATTAAACTAAAGAATTAAAGAAAACAAATTAAATGCTCGAAATAGAAAAATAAACATAAATCATGCATTTTATACTATTAGTTTAAGTATTCTCAATAATGTTTAGTATTAAAATAATGTATTTTGTTTCTTTAGCTTCTAAGGATCAAGAAAAGGAGGTTGAGGATTAAGGGATAAAGCTTCGGGTTTCATTTTTCATCGGTGAGTAATATATGCATATGTATATATATGTTTATGCCAAAATGAATTTCCACCCTTATGTGATATTTGCTTGTGAAATGCTCCTTGATGATCCTTTTGAATCTAAATTGCTTCCTTTTCATTGATTCCTTCTTGCTTTGGAATACCTTATTGCTTACATTGAATTTCTAATCGTTCATGGTAAACCTTTGAAACTGTTTTGCTTCTTTGTAATTACATTGGTCGGCTTTATAGCACCTTGTGATATGTTCAAATGACTTGATTCTTTAAATGGACTTATGTTGTTTAATTCCCTTTCTTTGAGTTTAATTATTGAGTAAACCCCGTGATTTGATTAGATATCAAATAACAGAGCTACTCATCTGATGGAGTAGCATAAATTTTGCATCAGACATTGTGCACAATAAATTACAAATTCGAGCTACGAAGGGTTAAGCCCCTAGCCATATAGTCTGATCAACTATATGTGGGAAAAAGCATGCTACCAAGATAGTAGCCTCTGCTTATTATAAATGTGTGATTAAGTGAATTCTGTAATTTGAGAGCCAATATGATTGTCATCTTTACATTCATACCTTTATTTAAACTATTGCTTCTCTTTGCTCTTTTATCCTTCTATTTTGTATATATATGTATGTGTATATTATTCACTGGGATTTTATCTCATCATTTTAGTGGTTTATAAATTTTCAGGTGGTGAGTAGATCAATGGTTCCAGCAAAGCTTCTCCCTCATGCGTTGAACCTATCACGTAATATTCATATTTATTTTGATGGTTGTAAATATTAGAAACTCCATGGTACTTGGTGGTTTAGTATAGTCTAGACTGGGAATCGTAATAAATATTCAATGTATAAACTATATGTAAATTAAATGAATATTAATGAATATCAGAATGATTATTGTATCTTTTTCTGGATGCTAGTTGTTTATCATAATAATCTGGGGTTCTACGGGTTTAGGTGGTTTTAGGCTTACCCAATCCCTAGGACCGTCCATCCTTAGAGCGGGATGTGACAATATTAGAAAGATTATGTTGGAAGATATTGGAAAGATAACTAAAGTTGAAAAGACTTTGGAGAGGCTTATTAATATGACAGGTTACATATATGATCATGGGGGCTTATTGAATATGATGAGAGAGTTCACAAAACAAAGAGAGTTGATTAGGCTAAGGAAAATAAGATTTTGTACTTCTTATCTCACACTAAAGTGCATACACCAATAAAAGAATGCATTGAGATCTATGTTCACTTTACAAGAGTAAGTTGCTAGCAAATGGACGAAGGAAGTGAAAGGGAAGCATGTTGTGGAAACTATTTTGATGCCTTCCTTTTGGAATAATGTGGTTTACATACTTAAGCTTATGGGCCCTCTTGTTCGAGTTCATAGGCTTGTTTATAATGAGAGAAGACTAGTAATGGGATACATTTATAAAGCGATGGATAGATCTAAGGAAGCTATTGTGAAAGCTTTCACTGGGAATAAGGAGAAGTACAAAGAGATTTTTAAAATTATTGATGCTAGATGGGAATGGCAATTTTATTGACCCTTGCATGCAGCTGGGCATTTTTTGAATCCATAATTTTTTTTATAGCAATCCAAATATAGAGTTTGATGAAGAGATAACTAGTGAACTCTATTCTTGCATTGGAAAATTAATTGTTAATTGAGCTGTACAAGACAAAATCATGGATGAATTATCTTTGTACAAGAGAGTTGAGGGCTTTTTTGGCAACCCAATGGCAATTAGATCACGAAGCATAAAAGCTCCAGGTAAAATACTAAACTACTAGTACATAACTACAATAAAATATTATTATATTTTTTTTGTTGATAGGCTAAATAATTTTTAATTAATTTGTATTATAGCTGAATGGTGGGGTTTATATGGTAGTACTGCTCCAAATCTTCAACAATTAGCTATTAGAATTCTCAATTTAACATGTAGTTCATCGGGATATGAATGAAATTGGAGTGTCTTCGAACAAGTTAGCTTTTAACTATATTGTATTTGTGTTATAAGTTTTGATAAATAGGATTTTATTCTCAGTCATTAATCAAGTATTATTGCTTTCTTAGATTCATACAAAGCGAAGGAATAGGCTTGCACAACAAAGGCTCAATGACTTGGTTTTTATGAAGTATAATCAAGCTCTAAAAGCTCATTATGATTAAAGAGATGTTGTAGATCCAATTTCATTGGATGATATGGATAAAAGTAATGAATGGTTAATTGGTAAAATGAGAGGTGCTGCAAATGAGGAAAATGCAGAAGATAAGATGGTATTTGTAGACGAAGGTGATGGTTTGACTTAGGGAGCTGTGGCAAAAGCAAGCGATGTTAGAGAACCAACTAGGAATACAAGGAATCAAACCAAATCAATGAAGTCAAAAAGCTCAACTTCACAACTTCATCTCAAAGATCTTAATAATGACTTGGATGATTATGAGATGGATGTTAAAGGATATGCTTTTGGTTATGATGATCAAAGTGTTGAGGACTTAGGAGAGGAGTTTGATAGTGATATCTAATTTAGGCTATTTGCTATTATTAGTTTTAAATACTAGATTCCTCTTAACTAATTCTAT
Organism: Reutealis trisperma; assembly: GCA_947687605.1. Taxonomy (NCBI): domain Eukaryota; kingdom Viridiplantae; phylum Streptophyta; class Magnoliopsida; order Malpighiales; family Euphorbiaceae; genus Reutealis; species Reutealis trisperma. The sequence continues at coordinate 295,633 of CANTUT010000586.1, forward strand.
AGACTTTAGCTTTTGAGTTTGACAATGATATCTATTTTAGACTATTTGCTATAATTAGTACTTTTTTTAAGTTTTAATTATCATTGGATTTATATTTGCTAAAATTATGTCTTCTAATATATTATTAATTAATTATTATAAAAATTTTCTTATTTTGCGCCTTGCTTTATTCAGGTGAGCGCTTTTTTTGCCCTTCAAGGCGATATGGAAGCATATCGCTTTGAGTGCGCCTTTTGCTTTTAACTACACTGGGTTGATCCAGTAAGTGTGAATGTAAGATGTGAAGAAAACTAAATGGAGAGGTCCTTATATATAGGGAAAGGCTAGGGGAAAGAGTTCAAGAAGTTTTGATGTGAGTTTCAGAAGAAAAAGAAAGGAAAAAATCATACTGCCGGAATGCTACTACAGGATAGCCCCTTGCAGAACTGTTGGTAACACCTGTGGCAGCTAAAAATTGGTCTTGCAACACCACAGGTTGCACCTGTGGTAGCTATAGGATACCTAGCGGCAATTGCAAGTCAGGATACAATTTTTTTTTTTTAAGAATTTAGGGTTAACAATGGCCCCCTCATCAAAATGGGCTAGTTTATAAGGCGATTCTAATGATAGTGAACCCCAGGCAAAAAAGATAGTAAAGGAATCAAATTAATGTCTACATTAAGATTTGGATATATTTGGGTGAGACATATGGTTGAGCTTTAAGGCAAGAAAGATGGCAAAAAGTACTACAAGGATGTTTAGCTAAATGTTTATAAATATTTATGGGTGGAGAATGTGGTAGACTAATAACAAAGTGAAATAATGGATGATAGGGATGCTTAGATGATCTTTTTTATGGATTTATGGGTGGTAGTTGATTGTTAAATCAAGGTGGGAAAAATGAGTCAAAGGGATATCTAGACTCAGGGCTAGATATTTATGGGTGAAAACAAACTGATTAATGAAGGTAAAAAAATAAACCAAAGGGATATCTAGAATAGGGATTAGATATTTATGAGTAACCATTGATTGATAGGATTTAGATGAGAAGACAGAGAAAGGAAATAGAGGGATTTAAGTTTTGATGAATAGAATAGGTGGAAAAGGGAACCAGATTGACATCTAAGTAGAAGTTTATATTTTCCTGGGTAAAAGACGTGATTGATTTGAAAATAAAGGGAGATAGAAAAGGAACCACATAGATGTCTACATGATCATTAGTAGATATTTATGGGTAAAAGATCTTAAAGCTATCCTAGAATGGGTTTGACTAAAGGAGACACATAATTCAGATTTAAGGTACGTATCCTAGGGACATCCTATAATGGGTCTGATTCTAAAAGAGATACCTAATTCAGATTTAAGGTATGTATCCGAAGGCTATCATAGGATGGGTCTAATTCTAAAAGAGATACTAATTCAAATTTAAGGTATGCATCCTAAGGCTATCCTAGAATGGTTTAATGTTGATGGTTCCAATCTTGATTTGGGAACTTTGATTGATTCGAGTCTTGGTTGGGGAATCAGGATTGATGATCCACCTTTGATTTGAGAGTTTAGTTTGATGATCCAACTTTGATTTGAGAGTTCAGTATGATGATCCATCTAGTGTAAAATGCATCTAACTACATAAAGATTTTTATAAATTGGATACCTGTGAACCTTTAATTTTGCATCTTCATCATCCAGCCATACCTTGACACCTGTTAAGTTTAACATACTACGGGAGTCGTTACGATTATTTTTTAGCTTTCAATTACATTGTTATCGAATATCCAAATTTCCTAAATCCTAAACCAATCAATCTTTAAAAAAAAAAAAAAAGGTCAAGATACATAAGCCTGGAGAGGATTCACACCAGTCTGTGTGGATCCCCGTTTTATTGGCACTGTTGCCTCACCAACATGATGAGAATCTGTGTAGACCTGACACGGATCCACAAAAACTAATGTGGATCCACACCAGGCTCTATGTGGATCTGGGTCCGTGATCTCGCTTTCTGCATCAAAATGACCCTTTTGCTCTTTTCAACCTAATTTTTAACACCATTTCAGCCTTATCCTTTTAGTAATTTCACTTTTTTTAATTTTTAAACTACATTCACTCACTTTTCCTATAAATACCCTCCTCCACTTTTCATTTCTCCGCACCCCTTGAATTTGAGTATATTGTTATTCTCAAATTTCTCTCTTCTTCTTCCTCCAATCACTCTCTAATTAATTAATTAATCTTTTTAATTAATTTATTATCTCATCTTAATCAAGTTAATTAATCTTTTTAAGTAACTAAAACTTTTTTGTAAATTAAATTAAAATAATTACTCAATTAATTAATTAATTAATCACTTTTTCTCAAAATCAAATTAATCCTTTTTTTTAATCCACCCTTCATTGAAATTGATTAATTAATCATTTTAATTAATTAACCCATCCATCCATCTATTTCATCACATTAATTAGTTAATTAATAATTTTAATTAATTAATTAATCTTCCTATCAATCCAATCACTCGGTTATGATAAAATGGAATTTTGATAAGGTAAAACTCTCTGCCCTCCAAAATAAAGGTATCAGCCTTTTCCTCTTACTCATAAACCTAAATCAAATCAATTAATCTAATTAACTCTTAAACCCCTTCAATTAATTGTCGAACAAACCACGTGGGTTTTGATCCCCATTCAATGGGGTATATAGGTACTTTTAGAATTTAAATCTAAACCTCAAATCCAATCCCAAAATTAATTTCCATTTTCTCTTTGCTTTCGATTATAATGAATTATTTATTTTTGGAATTAAAGAGTGGTTATGTGGTTCTCCTAGAATCTATAAGAACTAGAGGGAACACTCTCCTTAATTTATGAATAATTTACTTTATTTGCTCTTCAATTTTTCCATATATCCATATTATGCTATGTTCACGTATTTTATTTCTAATCATCATCTTATAAATGTCATCCATTAAATTAATTTTTAAAGTTAGATTAAACTTAAGAGCCAAATTAAATTATTTAATCGAAAACCTAGTCCCCGAACTCAATTTAATTGGATGACTAGTGGTTTTATCCTTGGATAAATTAATTGCAAAATTAATGAATTAGAGTCAATTTGGGTTTTTTCCTTCATATTTTCCTAACCAAATAAAATGAAGGTGGCGACTCCTAAAAATCATTTTAAAAAATAACCAATCCGAATTCGAGGGTTCCATCGTGAGCCTAAACCCGAATGAGCATCTCGATTCCGTTTAACGAATCAGGCTGGTACTCGGGCGAGGCCTGACAATACCTCGAACTTATAAAGAGCCAACTTGTTAGGAGAGTGTTGATCTTTTAGGAAGAGATGTGAGGCCTCGCCAAGTACTAGCTTGATCCACTAAAGGAAATCAAAATACTCTTTAGGAGAAACATCACGATTGAAACTCGTGATGAGTTCAAAAAATTGTAATTTGCAAAAAAGAGTTTTCCACTTTAATTTTGTTTATTTTAGTTGGAAAAATTAAAAGACAAATCTAATTTGATTGACTCCAAAATTATACCATTTATCCTAAGGAAAAGCACTTGTCCTCGAAAAAAGGGCTCAGGGAACTAGGTTTTGGTTAAAATAATCTAAGAAATTAGTTTGGCTTAAAAATAAAATAACTTTTATAAAAAAGAAGTTTTTATTTATGCATGAACAAATATAACATGATGCATGAAATAAATACTACTCGTGCAATGCATGGCAAATTTGAGACAATAACAATTATAAAAATGAAAAAAAAGGAAAACTACTTAAAATTATGACAAGTCAAAATGTCTAAATCAAGGAATCTTTCCTTTAGCCCTTATAGGTTTTAAGAGGTTCTAAAAAAAGCATACATTTTCCAAATATAATCTAAATAGCTAAAATACAAAAATAATAAAATAATTATAAGAAAACTAATTAAGAAGAGCAATTTCGACCCTAAACTATGTGAAGAAAGTGATAGAGAGAAGAAGTTGTTAATATTAGTGGAGTTGATGCCTTAGAGACGACATGCATGTGTATCCCTTTAAATGGGAATCAAACCCACGCAATTTTTCTTTCTTACGAAGGACGGGTTTTTAAATTATTGCCTTTGTTATCATATTTTAATTAACAATAATTAGATCTTTTTAGATTTAGATCTTGAAATTGGAGTTTAAAAGGAAAAGGAAAGAACTTTTACCTTAGGCTTTCGGCAGTAAGAAACGTAGAGAACGAGCTTGGCATTGGATTTAAGTTTCACCTTGGTTTAGGGATGACCCGAGCACTCTTTTTGAAAGAAAGACTTATGAATAGCGCAAACTCTTCTTGGAGAGACTTGGATCATACCGTTGCTTAAGTACCACGAATTCCTTTTGAAAGTAAGAACTTAAATCATGCCTTTTCTTGATGAGGAGGCTTAGAGATAGGGTTAAGGTGATTATGAGGCTTATGAATATGGTTTTATATGATAGAAAAGGTTTTGGAATGGGGTTTTTTGGAGATTAGGAGTTTTAGAGAGAGGGCTTTGATGATTGAAAGGCTTAGAAAGCTTTAGAGGGAGTAAAAAGTTATGCAATTGTGTGTGGGAATTGTTAGGAGGTATAAGATATTTATAAGGGGAGTCTGGGGTTCAAAATACACAATTTTCGGCATGGGATTCTGTCAAAAATGTGCTGCAGCAACTAATTAGAGACTACGGTAGCTGCAGAGCTTACTGTGGCAACCGCAGGGCCCATTGTCTACCACAAGGATGCCTGCGACAACCACAACGGCTGCTGTGGTTACTGTAGCTAGCTCATGGGTTGCCATACCTCATTTTTCAACTTGTTCTCATCTATTTCTAATCCAATTTAGGTCTGGTTTGATTTTATAAGTTCATAATTGAGTATCGGATGTCTAGAGGTGCAAATTTGAGGGTTCACAAAAGGATACCCCCATTTTGGGAGGATGCAGGAAAGTGGCTTAGTTATTTAGCCTTCGATTGCTTGATTATCTTAAAGATGAAAGGTTCATACTCGATTTGGGTCAAATATGAGATTGGTTAAAGAATTTGGGTTAAAGGCTTATAATTCTGGCCTTAGGGAAAGTCATTTAAGAAAGCTTGGTCATTTGTGGCCTTGGAAAAGGTCAGGCTAGTAAGCTTGGATGGCTTACTTAAGTCTACCTTAAAGAAAAGTTTGGTTTAGGATTAGATTGAAAGCTAAGTTAGATTCGGCCTTAAAGGAGGTCATTTAGAATGAATGGGTCATCTTGGAGGGCAAGCTCGGGTTTGGCCTTGAGTTCATCTGGGAAGTCTTGGTTAGGTTTCTGCTTTAGATGAGGTCATTTGGAAGGCACGATTTGGTTTTGACCTTAGAGAAAATCAATTTAAAAGCTTGGTTTAGTTTGGTTAGACAGGAGGTCATATTAGAAGCTCCATCAGATTTAGATTGGATGGCTCGATCAAGTTTGGCTACGTAGGAGGTTAAGTTGGAAGGCTCAGTTAGGTTTTGGCCTTTGACTAAAAGATGAGGGCTTTTCAGTTCTAGGCTTCATGTTGAACACTTCTTCAGGGTAAAAGCTTTAAGGATGAAGGCTTATTGGTTTTAGGCTGTGCTAAACTAGGCTTTTGAGTTTTGAGGATAGTTTATTAGCTCAGGCATCTATAAGGGTGATTTTAGATTTCTTGAGAAGATGATTAGCCTGGTGTGAACCATATTTCAAGAGTTTGCCTTCTAGTATGACTTTGGAGATTATTTGACTATTTGGTTTTCCACCATGGCTTTTGAGGATGATTTGTCCATTCGAGCTGCCTAAAGTTAATTCAATAAACATCAACCTTTTCTTTACTAAGGTATTTTAGGCTTTGAGGGATGAACTGATTTGTCAAGGAGGTTTGGGCTTTGAAGAGATGGTCTTAATTTGCCTATGAAATTTGCAAATGACTTGAAGGTAAGTCAAATCTTTTGAAAGGGATCAAGGTGGTTTTATGATTTTGCTAATGTAGTATGATTCATAGAGAAGAACAAGTCAAGCTATCTTATTGTTTGAGATTAAAGATATTCTTACAGGGACACTTTATTGGTTTGACTCAATATAGATGACATACTAACTAAATAGAAGAGCCTTTACAAATGGCTAAAGGTTAATGGAAAGAGACAATTTGAGAGCTAGAGATGTAACAGATTGATGGTAGCTAATATGGAAGATTATGCCTTAGTTGTTTAAGCTAAAAGATGGGATGGATTAACAAAATGACAAAAGATGACATGCTATGAAGATACGCCTTTAAAATGGGGCAAGGGCTCCAAGATGCAATTTAGATGACAAGCTCCTAATAAAGTAGGATGACTTTGGAGGACATGAGATAAGATAGATCAATAAAAGATGTTTGGATGAATTTGGAGGATATGCCGTTAATAAGGGATAAGGACTTGAGTTAAGAGACGATTAGGATGCAAAGGAAGATGATGCTAAAGGAGTGATAATTAGGATAAGCTCTCTCTCTCTCTCTCTTTCTCTCTCTTAGCTCTAACTTCTATCTAAACTGCCTTTTCAGACTTTGAAAAAATGAAATTTTGCATTAAATGGAAGAAAATATTCCATAATGATTTGGGCTGTTATTTTCCTTCACATTAAAGGGCTTTAACCTTTGTTAATTCATTGAATTTTTTGTTTAATAAGGACTTTGTTAGGGATGCTTGGACTATTTTGAACTTGCTACTCCTAATTGAGGTGAGCCATTTGATCACCCAAAATGCAATAGAAATTTACATTGAATTGCTTTTTGTGCTTCAACTATTTGATGAGAGGATCGTGAGAAACTCATCACTTGACCTTCTTTAGTTAGGAGCTGGCAAAGTGATTATTGATGGCACCTCATATTCTGACCTATGTTAGTTGTGGTAGATTTAATTGGCTATTTATTTTTGTCCATTTTCTTCTTCTTTGTTCTTTTTTTTTTCTCTCTTTTTTCTTTTTTTCTTTTCTCTCTCTCTCTCTCTCTCTCTCTCTCTCTCTTTTAAGCTCATCCATGTTGGATTAGATAAGAAATATAAAAAATAAGTGCACAAATAATGAAAAGAAAATGTGGATGTTTTATAAAGGAAATTTTACAAGATAATGAAAAGGGACTAATGCGATTAATTTGGTAGGATTGAAGTAGGTTCTTGATAAGCATGTCCACCTGTTCTTATTTGGTTAGTTGATTTATCAATTGAGTAGTTTTAGCCCTTCATCTCATAAGAAACATCTGGAAGGACTAATTTGGAAGCTGCTTTGTAGTTTCTAAGTCATGCATAATGAAATCTATTTAAATGTTATAATAATACTTGCTTGATAAAGGCACGACAGATATCATCCTATGTCATTTTTTGGCTCTTATCTAGTGAAATGGACTATCTCATAGCAGTACGGGGTAGTGATTGTTGGAACAACTGAGTAAGGAGCTTATTGTTAAGTCCAAAAGGCTATATTGCCCCCATATATATATCTTTAAATGGGTATAGGCGCAGGTGATCCCATCAAATATGTCTAGCTCAGACATTTTAAATTTAGGAGGAAACATGGTCAAGCTATTCACATCAATCAGGTCAGTATGGCGTTTCAAGGATTTGATGATTTTCTCCATGGCTTTAAGTTTCTCTATAAGCAATTTGGTGTCTGGGTGAGAGAAAGCTTCCCTCATCTTAAAAAGGGTCTAAGTGAGAGGAAGAGCTAGAGTGGATAATGGTACTTGGGGTTTGAGTATTGGTAGGTTTCTCAAGGTAGCTCTAGTTCAGATTGGGGTTTGGGTTATATTTGTTAAGGTTGGCTTAGTTAATCATCACCGGGACTTTCTTAATGATGAATTGCCTTTATTCTTTGAATTAGGCTTGTTAAGCATTTAGAATAGTTCGAAAATTCTCCTTTTGCTTTTTAAGAAGACTGGTCATGAGTGTAATTAGGGCAGCCATGTCAATCTGATTGGCATTGGCACCTTGAAACAAAACCAAAAAGAACCTAGTAAGTGAATGGTGGGATAGAGAAAAGGTGATGATAGTATGGGTATGTAGACAATGAGGAAAAAGATTCCTTTATGGGGTTATGGGCTAACTTTCTTTAAGCTTTACGTATTTCCTAAGTTATAATGGGCTCAAGATTTGGGCTTAGGGTAGTGTTTTGGGTTTTGAAGGTTTTGGGTAAAGAGATCTTGGATAAAGGGTAAGGTCAAGGTAATGTTATTAGTATTAGGGACCTAAAGTGTCTAGGTTTTTAGATAAGGATAATGGGTGTGAGTTAAGTTAACGATTAAGTAGTAGAGTTTGGGTAAAGGCGTTTGAGTTTTAGGTTGGATGAGGGGCAATGGTTTTTTAGGGTCATATGTTTAAGGCTTGAAGTTTAGGTGTTTGGTGTTTTGGTTAAAGATTAAAGTGGTGATGATTAGGTGAAAGGTTTAGGTTATGGTGTTTAAAGTTAGATGCTAGGGGAATGGTATTTATGTTAAAAGCTTAGGTAGTGGTGTTAAGGGTTTCAGTGATGGTGTGGTGTTCAAGGTTTATGGGGTGAAGGTGTTTGGGATAATGTTTAAGGTTTATGGGTGAAGGTGTTTGGGATTGAGGTGAGAGTTTGACCTTTTTTGGTTTAAGGTATGGTTTGGACTTAAAATGAATACATGTCTTGTTGTATAGTATGTATGCATGATATGGATGAGAAAAATATTTCATGAGGTGCAAATGTGCAGAGGTGCAAATGTGCAAATCTTTAATTATAGAACATACAACCTAATGTCAGAATCTATGATCATTATATAAAAAGGTAAAGAGGCTTTCGATAGGGTACTTGTCACACTAGAGTAATGATATACCTAATCATACGTGAGTCAAAGAGTCTAATATGGGTTCAACAGTATGTATTGCTCGTTACACCTTTGAAAGGATTGAAGAATTTTTCATAGGATGGATGATTTCACTATCAGTGAATAGACCAATAAGGGTTACCTACATGATGTTACTCATTATTTATTGTTTTCTTAAAACTAGGCTTAGAGGCAAAGAGCCTATGCAAATGATGTATGAGAGTCACAACTATTGTAAAGGCCAAACTTTGTTTTTAAACTAATTAGTAGTCTTATTATACTTTCCTTTTATTAAAAAGAAAGTTTATCCTCAGTGGAATTGCTAGCTGTGAGGCCTCGCCCGAGCACTAGTCAAATCCTGCTAAAAGGGAATCAAAATGCTCATTTCATGTTGGAGCCATCGAGCTTATATAGGTTGATTTTGAAAAAATGTATTGGAGTCGCCACCTTAATTTTATTTTATTTAAAAAAGCTAGGAAAAAATTCCATTTGACTCCAATTAACATCTCAAAGGAAAAAGTGCATTATCCTCGAAACCAAAAAACATTTAGGGACTAGATTTTCAGTTTATTTTAATAAAATTGAGACTTAAAAATAATTTTACAAATTATGAATGTACAATTTAATTGATGCATGTTCATTCATTATATTCATTTATATAAATAAAACATAAAAGGAAAATAAAGTGGAAAACTAAATTAAGATTACAATAAAAACGAATTCATGGGATATCTCCTCTAGCCCTAATGTGTTCTAGGGAGGTCACACCTTTCCCAAACTGATCCTAAAGGAAACAAATAACTAAAAAAGAAATCCTAAGTGAAGTAGTTGATGGGGGAGAAATTGGTTTATTTTAATTGGATTCGATAGTTGAACCAAACATACCTACTTATCCTTTTGAATGGGAATCATAATCCATGCACATCTCCATTCTTACAAAGGGGATCGTTTAGCGAAACTACTTAACCATGTTTCGATTAATTGATTTTAATTGATTACTAGGTTAGATTAATTATTTTAGATTTTAATTAATTAACTTAAGTGAATCAATTAAGAGAATTGAATGAAGGAGAAAAAAATTCAGGAAAGGAGCCTCAAAGGGAGAAAAGAATCCCAAAGAGGAAAAAAATAATAAAAATGAAAAAGAAAAGATTCTTACCTTGTGCTTGCATGGCTTTAACATGAATGAGACTTGTCTCAGTCAATGGTGGACTTACCTTGGATGGTAAGCGACGGCTTGCCTTGAATGGTAGGGGACTTGCTTAGGACAGTGGAAAGCTTTTGACTTAACGGATCAGCTTAGAAAATTGCAATCCAACTTGCTTGGAAAAGTAAGGATCAATAGCAAAATAAAAAATAGAATAAAATTTTAGACTAGGAAGCTCCTTCCTTTACGAAACACGCTAAAAAGATTAATTGCTTTTAGATCAGGGTTGATCCAACAAGTCTGAGTGTCAAGAGGTGAAGAAAACTGAATAGGAAGGTCCTTATATATAGGGGAAAGGTTGGGAAAAGAGTTCAAGAACTTCCAATGTGGGATTTGGAGGAAAAAGAAGGGAGAAAATGAGACTGCTAGCATACTGCTACATGATAGCCCTGAGGTTTTGCAGGGGCTGCCTATTGCAACCACTGGTAGCACCTACGACAACTACAAATTAGGCTACAATTTTTATTTTAGAATTTGGGGTGTAAAATTTAGGATTCACAGTGGATCATCAGTTCGATTTATTGTATATGGAATGGAAGGATCAAGAATGAGGACAGTTGCACAGGCTCCATAGGTAAGATCTCCTCACAACACTCTAAATGACTCAGTAAGATCCCTTTGGTTCTACTTAAGTGTGCCCATCCTCTTGCACAAAAAGGAGTGAGAATCATAAACTAAAGTTTTAAAAGGAAGTAAATTTTCTTGTCATGCTTTGCTTAAACATCTTAAAGCAGTATAAAATTTGCTGAAAAGCACCAATTGATGTGTCATTCATAGATGCAGCTAAAGTGGTACTTGTAGGTTCTGTAGGAACTGAAGTGGTAGAATCATGATGCCTTTTGCGAGAAGTATGCTCATCATGCTCAACCAATGCTTCAACTTCAATTTCCAACACAACCTCATCATTCTCATTACTGCCTTCCTTTTCACTTTCTTCATTATTTACCAAAGACCATATATCATCTTGAGCATTGTACTTTGCAATTTTCATGTCTTGGAGTGTGGTCAATAGAAACCCAAGGTGTGCGAGTAATCTTGTGTTCATCATTAGATGGTTTAAGAGCACTAAAATGCTTAAGTATTATAGTTGCATACATATAAAGTAATAGTCTACCTTCGATTTAATAGCCATATAACAAAAGCATCAACAAACCAGCTGGCAACATTAATTTCTTCATTACTACCCTAACTAATAAATGGCAAAGAGTTCCTTTTTGCTTACTTTTCATTGTTATCCCCTTTTGTGAATATGAAGTAGGCAAGGAATCTATGAAACACCTTCAAACCAACGTATTTAAGCTTTGAAGCCTTAGACATCTGAGCATTGAAATGCTTCTTATTAGTTAACCTTTTCCCAAACAAGGAATGATCCCATCCTTTGATAAAGTTAGCATGATCCTTACATTTCAAATGAAATATGTTCCTAATAGCGACAATAGATAATGTCCTTTCCACATTTTTTAACACTAATTTCATAAGACCAAATTTGTCATCCTCATGAGTACTAAAAAATTGAAAGGAGAGGTTCATATACACATCTTCCTTTATGCTCACAAAATGTAAATTTCTAAAAAAAATCCCTAATTTTTTTGAATCATGGAAATTAAGGTGTCAACCACCTATTGGGTTTCCACATTTGAGAAGTTTGTGAAATCTGGATTTGTGGGTGAGGTTAGCAAAGGAAACACTAATTTATCTCATAACATGCTCCTCCCTTGGCTAAGAAGTCTCCCCAATGTCCTTTCCCTTCCTTTTTCTTCTTTTCCTTTCCCTTTTGTGCAGTGATCTTCATTCTAACCACTTTAATTTTCATATAATGAAGTAGAAATGATAAAAAAAAAAAAATGGTTTGGGAATGATTTTGGGTGAGTTGGAGTTGATTTGTTGAGAAGAAATGAAAGATCTATGTAAACAGTGAGTAATGTAATGGATGTTAGGGTTTTAAATTGTTTAAAATGAATTTTAAAAATCGTTAATCGATTTAAATACCCAGATAAGTAATGAACTTTACTTTTAAAGTAATTGATGTTACTCTTTAGAAATTCAAAGGGTTCCTAATATTTGATTTTAATGGGAATGAGTTATAAAGTAATGGTGGTGAATAGCAGTTGACAAAATTTTTATTGGAAGTTGCCACTCACTTTGTGTAATCATACTCAAATAATTATAATTCATTCAAATGGCAATTTTTAATATAAATTGAACTTACAAATGATATAGATCACCATGAGTTATGTCATTTAGCTCTCAATTTTTACAATAAACACATAATTAAGCCATTAATCACATAATTCACATAAAATATGCAATTTTACCAAACAATCATCAAATACACTTAAACAACGATAAATGTAGTAGTTTTAGGTGGATCATACCAAGTGTCCTTCTTATGTAATAAAATGTTTTCTTGTCCAAGAGTTTAGTGAAGATATTAACCAATTGGTATTTGGTATCCACCAAATCAAGTTTGATATGATCCCTCAAGAAAAATAATGTCCAATATCTATATGTTTAGTTCTACAATGCTGAATGAGATTTTTAGATAAATTTATCGCACTAGTATTGTTGCATTTAAGGAAATGTTATGAAATGCATAGCCAAAATCTTCTAATTGAGTTCTCTTGAATGTGACAACTAGCTATTCAGCTCTTACGGTTGATAGTGTAATTGAATTTTGTTTATTTGAAAACCATAAGACTATCATATTTCTTAGGAATTGACAAGTGTCATTAGTACTCTTTTTATCAATTTTATAACTACCATAATCAGCATCAGAATATCCAATTAGATTAAAAGATGAACCTTTTGGATACCATCAACCTAGATTTGTTATGTCCACAAGATATCTCATGATCCTCTTGACTCCAGCTATATGAGATTCTTTGGGGTTACATTAAAAATGTGTACACATGCATACACTAAATAATACGTCTGGCCTATATGTAGTTAAATAAGGCAATAAGCCTATCATGCTTTTATAAAGCTTGGAATCAATGGATTTACCTTTCTCATCAAATTTCAATTTTGTTGAAGCCTTGATTGATGTGGCTTGAGCTTTAGTATTGCCCATTAGCTTGGTTGATTAAGGTGCTATGCTCAAGTTGCTTGATTTGAAGTCTTGAGAAGAAATTGAGCTTTCTTATCATACTCATTTTGAATTCACCTTGTATAAACTTAGAAAATTCTTTGCAAAGCAAATCATTAGTAGCACCGAATATGATATCATCAACATAAATTTGCACAACTAAAATATCTTGCTTATCATGCTTAATAAAAAGGGTTGCTCCAATTTTGCCTTTTGAAAAACCATTTTATAGAAAGAAGTCAACCTTTTATACTAAGCTCTAAAACTTATTTCAAACCATATAAAACTTTTGTTAGTTTAAAAACATGGTTTGGAAATTTTTCATTTTTAAACCTTGAGATTATTCAACATAGACTTCTTAAATAAAACCATTCAAAAATGCATTTTTGACATCTGTTTGAAAAAATTTAAAATTTTTTAGCGTGTATAAGCGAGTAGCATCCTAATTTCTTAAGGCTATTCTCAATAAGAAAGTATTGATTATGATGAGACTTATGCCCCCATAACCTCTCATACTAAGCTCTAGAAGCTTGTTTCAAATCATATAAAGCTTTTGTTAGTTTAAAAACATGGTTTGGGAATTTTTCATTTTCAAAACCTATAGTTTGTTCAACATAAACTTCTCTTGAATAAAACTATTCAAAAATGTACTTTTGACATCCATTTGAAAAAGTTTAAAATTATAGCATGCTTAAGCAAGTAACATCTTAATTGCTTCTAATCTAGTTACGGGAGAATAAATCACATCATAATCAATACTTTCTTCTTGAGAATAGCCTTAAGCAACTAACCTTGCTTTGTTCCTTACTACAATTTTGAATTTATTTAGTTTATTGCAGAATACCCATTTGGTGCCAATCATTGGATGGCCTTGTGATCTTGAAACTATGGTCCACACTTTGCTTCTCTCAAATAAATTGAGTTCTTCTTGCATAGCCAATGCTTGTTGATCATCTTGAATTGCTTCATTGATGTTCTTTAGCTCCACTTGTGATAAAAATTGCACATATTCACAAGTGTCATAGACTTTTAAATTTATCCTTACACCTTGGTTTAGGCATCCAAAGATTCGAGTGTCTTTCACCTCATTGCTCACCTTTAGATGTGGAGTTTCAACTTGTTATTAAGTAGGCACACTTAGCTTATCCATCCTTGCATCATCTTTATCCATTTCCATTGTAGTATCTTGTGCTTATGGTTCCTTTAATGTCAAGTCTTCTATCATACCTTCAATGGCATTTTGATAATCATTCCTATTTGCACATTTAGAAGGAAATTCATCAAAAATAACATGAATGAATTCTTCAACTAAAAATATCCTTTTGTTGAAGATCTTATAAGTCTTAGAATCATTAGAGTAACTAAGGAAAATTCCTTCATTCGATTTTGCATCAAATTTCCCAAGGCTATCTTTACCATTGTTAAGCATAAAGCATTTACGATCATATGGATGAAAATATGCAATATTAGGCTTCCTACCCTTCCATAATTCATAAGGTATTTTAAGAATTGGCCCAATAATAGCTCTATTGATGATATGGCATGAAACATTGACCCTTTCGGCCTAAAAATATTTTTACAAATCATTTTCACAAAGTATAGTCCTCGCCATTTCTTCTAATGATCTATTGATATGATGCAAAATGGCATAACCAAACTAATAATATCTTTACTTATTTTGTTTGAATGCATGCATGTTTTGTGTTAATTTTCTATGCTAGGGTCTGTTTGTTCTTTTGTTTAAGCGTTATAGGATAATATAGGTGTAAGAAGATGGTTTTGATTAAAAATGGAAGCTAAGGACCAAAAAGGAACTAAGTGCCAAGCTTAGGAGCAAAGACAAGCCAAGGAAAGGATTTCAAGGCTATCATGACTTATGCCCATTGGTGCCGAGTCGTGACAATGAGAGAATGTCACCAGTCATCACAATTGGTGTCGACTCGTGATAGGGCCTGCTAGTCACGAGTCGTGCTCTCTGGTCATGAGTGGTTACTATACCCTTTCAAGGCACCCTTTTATTTTGACACCTTTTTTAAAGGGGCACTTCTTGGGACACCTTGGGGCCGATAAATACTTGGATTTGGCTTTATTTTGGGGAGGAGATGCTATTGTATTACATAGGAAAAACTTACTTAAAATCCCTGTAAAAACCTTATTAGAATTAAGTGCTTGGTTTGTATCAAGTATCGTTCCAAAAGACACTTTGAGTTCAAGAATTGTGCAAGTAATTTCCTGAAAAATAAAAGAGTTTTCATTCATCAATCTTTCTTTCTTTCTTCTATTTTTTTTATTTTAATATTCAATAATGAATGCTTGCATTATTTTTATGTTATATTTTACCATGTACTTAGGCTAATAGGTTGTTAGAATTGCAATAATGAATTAATTTTATGAACTACATTCTTAATATGCATGAGTGATTTAGTTTCAATTAAGTCCTACATTGTGTTATGTATTCTTGATCACCATATATAACTTGTTAATCATTTTGTTCACAATGAGAGTTGGGGCATTTTGGTGGAAATACAATTGAAATTACTCAAAGGATGGGAGAGTACTTGGAGATAAGCAATCCACTTTGAGAGGTTAAAGAATTGGCATGTAACTTAATGATTTTAGTTTATCTCTATAATGACATGAGGATGCTTATAGACTCTAAATTAAAATATTCATAATTGACAATGAGAGTTGCTTTTAAAAATTTTTGGTCATATTCTCCAATCATTGCATATGTTTATATGTTGTTAACTTTTATAGTACAAAATTAATTTTGAGTTGTAATTCTAATATACATTGTTTGTTGTTATCAATTAAAGTAATAAATAATTTTTTTAGTATTTTAGGTTAGTTAGAATGAACCAACATCTTCTTGTTTATTGTTTGCCTATCCATCTTAGTAATTACTCAGTTAATATAAAATTTATCCAAATTCCCTAGAGTTCGACAACCTACTCACTCTGTATTTAGTCTTAAAGACTAGGGTATTAAATTTGATCCACATCAAATTTTTATGCCATTGCCGGGGAAATTGAATTACTTTATTGGTTTAGGATAGTGAGAAGTTGTTTTATGTTTTTATTCTCTGATTTTTATTTTTTTCTTCTCATTTATTTTATTTTTGTTTTGTTGTTTAATTTAGACATCATGAGGCATTGTAGAAGTACTAATGATATTTTGTCATGTGTGGAAGCCTTTGAAACCTTGAAGAAGTCTCTTATATCAACACCTATTTTGCAACCGCCAAATTGGGAGCAACCATTTGAGATTTTATGTGATACAAGTCAATTTGTGGTAGGGGCTGTTTTAAGGCAAAAGAAAGAAGGTAAGCCTTATGTGATCTACTATCCTAGCAAATTACTTGATGATGCTCAAATCAACTATACCACCACGGAGAAAGAGTTACTTGCTATTGTTTATGCATTTGACAAATTTAGAACATATCTTGTGGGGCAAAAATAATTGTTTATTCATACCATGCTGCTCTCAAATATCTTCTAAGTAAGAAAGATGCAAAACCTAGGCTCCTAAAATGGATTTTAAGGCGAGGGATAAGAAAGGAAGTGAGAACCTCATTACGGATCATCTATCAAGACTTGATAAAGAGGAATTAAGAATGAATGCCCATGAAAATACAAAATTGTATAAGGATCATACTAAATTATGGTATGATAAGCATTTGTCTAACAAGGAATTTCATGAGGGAGAACTTGTTTTGCTTTACAATTCAAGGTTAAGATTGTTTCCTAGAAAGTTGAAGTCAAGATGGTCAGGTCCTTTCAAGGTTATAAAAGTTCATTCCTATAGAACCATTGACATTGCTAATGACAAGGGAGAAACTTTCAAGATTAATGGACATCGTCTGAAGCCATAAATTGATGAAGCAATTGATCAAACAAGGTCAATACCTCTCTTCACACTTTAGTTTGGCAAAGGTATGGTCAAGCTATAGACCTTTAAATGTAGCATGGTAAGTTTTCTTTCATTAAAAAAAAAAAAAATTTGCATGCTAAGTTGTGCCCCTTAGCGCCGACTCATGACAGAATGATATGGTGCCAAGTCGTGCCCAGTGTGAAGACTCGTGACTAGCCAAGAATACATATTTTGTAATTTTTCTATTTTTTTTCATTTTTTGTTTGATTTATTTGATTGTTTTAGTTTGTTTTTTATTACTAATTATTCTTCTATCTTCAATGCATTGATTTATCTTCAATTTTGGTCAAATTACATTTTCAAAATTCAAATTTGAATCAAGTTTTGAGTGAAGAGTCATGACTCTTCCCAAGAAAGGTCATGACTTATCACTTCATAACTTACACTTACACTCTATATATAGCATTTAATCACACCTCTAAAATCATTCCCAAGGTCTTTTAACACACATTACCAAAGCATTCTCTCAACTACTTTCTATTCCCTTATTAAATTTTCATCTATAAAAGCATTCTTCTTCTTCTTCTTCTTCTTCAACCATTCATTATCAATTTTCACTTTTAATTTGCAACTTTCATTTTAAATATTCCAAATGGGTAAGACAAAGGGCTCTACATCTTCAAGACCACAAGAGGAATAAGAGATTGAAGACTTAGCATCCATTTACAAGGCTAGATTCCCCATTCTCACACATGAAGAAGGTGCTAAATTCTCAACTTTACAGTATAAAGATGTTGTTACTTAAAGATGGACTCTTAACTCATGGTCATGTGATTACCATTATTGATAAGGCATTGCATGTTGATCTTAGTACTTTTAACCATGGAGTTGAGTGTTCTTATTTCACCAAATCAACTTTTACAAGAGGTGAGGTAGTGGATACCAATTTTTGCCCAATTTCGACACACAATAGGTCTTGTTGGAAAGAGCTTGCACAAAGGAGTAATGATGATGAGGAAGAAGAGGAGAATAAAGGAGGAGAGCCTCAAGGAGTGGAGGAACAAGTTCATGCACCTCTAATGCCTATACATGAGCCTAGTGGGTATGGTAGCTGATTAAGTCGGGAGGCTAGCATTTTGGAGCAACTATTGGAAAACCAAAAGGCGATGCAATGCCAATTGGGGAATATAAAGACTTGGAACTGTCAAATGAACTGGAGGCAATATAAGTTGGAATACAAGATGGAACAATACTTTAAGAAATCCTTCCACATCATTCAATCTCCATCGCCATCTCCTCCACCACAATGAATATGAGGGAGTTTCTTCTATCTTTTCCTTCATTTTCTTTGGGTTTCACATTAAGGGCAATGTGAAGTTTAAGTATGGAGGAGGGATAGAAGTAGGATTTTAATTATTATTGCTTTGCTTTATGTGTTTGTTTGTTTGTTTTGCATGTTTGTTTTCTTAGTTTAGTCTTTGCCTTTTGCATCAAAATTTTCAAAATTTTAACTTTCAAACTTAACTTTTCTCTACATTCTTTAGTAGTATCTTACTTAGAGTCATTTTAAGTTTTGTTAAGGAGTTACTTTATAGTAATTTAATGAATAATTTTATGCCCAATTGGTAAAATTTTTAAGTCTTTTGTAGCATTTGTTTTGAATTTGTCTTTTTATCTCATTTTTATTTTTTCTAAGTTTTTTTTATCTAGTCAATTTTCTAGCTATGCTAATATGTCAAAATTGAGATGAGTTAAGTCTTTTGCATTCTATGGGTTTGAATTGCCTAAAGGAAACTATAGCCATAATATGAGTAATGCATCTAGTCAACAATGGATGAGGACACACATAAAAAAAAAAGTATGAACAATTTTTACTAGTGAATATATGAATATTGAGTAAGTTGTGCAAATGAGTTTGCTCCTTAGTTGCATTCAATTCGAAAAATATGGATGATGTCACTAGTGAATATATGTATGTTGAGTAAGTTGTGTGCAAATGAGTATGCTTCTTAGTTGCATTCAATTCGAAAAACATAGATGTTAATACTAGTAAAAAGAGAAGTAAAGTAAAAATAAAAAGTGTTTAAAAATGCCATGAGACTAGATATATTTGTGCATAACTTATGTCCTAAAGGACTTAATGAATGGATGTTTTGACTAGAAAAGTATGGTTAGGACCTTGACTTTATAATTATGACTTTGTTCTTGATAGGAATGAGATAATTAGACAAACTTAGGGCTTATACTATAAGACTTGTCACCTTTACCATTGTTGGGCATTTAAAATTGTTTCATTGATACATTAGTACTATACTCCTTGCATGATGCAAAGTTAACTTAGTAAGATTGCTACATTTATTTTGGAAAATTTAAGTATATTGTTTTTCTCTTTTATCTTTTCTTCTTGCTTGAGGGCAAGCAAGGTCTAAGTATGGGGGAGTTTGATATGATGTAAAATGGCATAACCAAACTAATAATATCTTTACTTATTTTGTTTGAATGCATGTATGTTTTGTGTTAGTTTTCTATGCTAGAGTGTGTTTGATCTTTTGTTTGAGTGTTATAGGATAATATAGATGTAAGAAGATGATTTTGATTGAAAATTGAAGCTAGTGTTATAGGATAATATAGGTGTAAGAAGATGATTTTGATTAAAAATTGAAGCTAAGGACCAAAATAGAATCAAGTGCCAAGCTTATGAGCAAAAATAAGCTAAGGAAAGGATTTCAAGGCTGTCACGACTCATGCCCATTGGTGCCTAGTCATGATAGTGAGGGAATGTCACTAGTCATCACAGTTGGTGCCGACTCGTGACAGGGCCTACTAGTCATCACAGTTGGTGCCGACTCGTGACAGGGCCTACTAGTCACGAGTCATGCCCTCTAGTCATGAGTGGTTACTATGCCCTTTCAAGGCACCCTTTCATTTTGACATCTTTTTCAAAAGAGCACTTCTTGGGACACCTTGGGGCCTATAAATAATTGGATTTGGCTTTATTTTGAGGAGGAGATGCTATTGTATTACATAAGAAAAACCTACTTAAAATTCTTGTAAACACCTTATTAGAATTAAGTGCTTGGTTTGTATCAAGTGTCCTTCCAAAAGGCACTTTGAGTTCAAGAATTGTGCAAGTAATTTCCTGAAGAATAAAGGAGTTTTCATTCATCAATCTTTCTTTCTTTCTTCTATTTTTTTTTATTTTTCTATTCAATAATGAATGCTTGCATTATTTTTATGTTATATTTTACTATGTACTTAGGCTAATAGGTTGTTAGAATTGCAATGATGAATTAATTTTATGAACTACATTCTTAATATGCATGAGTGATTTAGTTTCAATTGAGTCCTACATTGTCTTATGTGTGCTTGATCACTATATATAACTTGTTAATCATTTTGTTGACAATGAGAGTTGGGGCATTTTGATGGAAAGGCAATTGAAATTACTCAAAGGATAGGAGAGTACTTGGAGACAAGCAATCCACTTTGACGGGTTAAAGAATTGGCATGAAACTTAATAATCTTAGTTTATCTCTATAATGACATGAGGATGCTTATAGACTCTAAATTAAAACTCTTAATTGACAATGATAGTTGCTTTTAAGAATTTTTGGTCATATTCTCCAATCATTACATGTGTTTATATGTTGTTAACTTTTATAGTTCAAAATTAATTCTGAGTTGTAATTCTAATATTTATTATTTGTTGTTATTAATTAAAGTAATAAATAATTTTTTTAGTATTTTAGGTTAGTTAGAATAAACCAACATTTGCCTATCCATGTTAGTAATTACTCGATTAATATAAAATTTCTCCAAATTACCTAGAGTTTGACACCCTACTTACTCTATACTTAGTCTTAAAGACTAGGTTATTAAATTTGACCGGCATCATCTATTTATCCTTTAAAAAATATGATTTTGTTGAGGAGTCCTAAGAGTTGAAAAATTAAACTTAATGCTATGATCTTTGTAATAATTTTTAAAATTTTAATTTTCAAATTCTTTTTTCATGATCACTTCTAACGCATGAGATGGCATAACCCTCTTGAGTTTGTAAAACTTTTGTAAGTGGCATGAATGCATCAAAAAGCATGATTTTTATGTGCAAGCAATAGAACACACGTAAACCTTGAATAGTCATCAATAATAATGTTTACCATCAAGACTAGATGTTCTTACTAGGCCAAATAAATCTATGTGAAATAATTATAAAGGTATAAAAGTTGAAATAACATTTAGGTTTAAAAGAACTTCTAGAATGTTTTCCTTTAACACAAGCATCATAAATATTTTCATTTTTAAAACTAGTTTTGGCAAAACCATTAACTAATTCTTTTCTAGAAAGTTCTCAAATCACATCCGTACTAGTATGGGCTAATCTTCTATACCGTAAGGATGTATCCTCATCTTTTGAAGAAAATAAGCAAAGATTTTTGTTTTTATGGTTATTTATGTCCACCATATATACATTGCCTTAATGATAACCAATGAATGCAATCTTGTTAGTTTTGATATTTACTACCTCACATACAAGTGATTCAAATATGATCCTATAAACTCTATCACATAATTGACTAATACTCAACAAATTATGCTTCAAGTTATCAACAAATAAGGCTTTAGAGATAGAGAGATCATTGTTATCAATTGAGCTAATACCAACAATCTTGTCTTTGGAGTTGTCACCAAAACTCACATTTCCAATCTTCTTGGCATCAAGCTTAATGAATTGCTCTTTGTCTTGGTCACGTGCTTGGAGCATCCATTGTTAAGCAACCACTTGTTCTTTTTTGGCTTGTAAATAACCTACAACACAACATTGATTCATCTCTTTTCGGGTATCTATTACTTTTTTTGGTCCACTTATGTTAGTTCCTTTAAGAATCCACACACTTTTAGGAATTGGTTTTGATTTCTTAGGAATCCAAAATTTCCTAATAATAAATAGTTTCCAAAGTTTAATTTGACATTTACTAGGAATATTCCATGATATTTGTAATAACCACAGTAAACTAAAACTTTTCGGTTAAAAATTCTTTTTCTCAAAAAGCTATTATATGTTTTTTTTTCATTGCATTCAACTTTATAGCCCAATCTAGCTTTATCAAATACTCAAGTTATGATGAAAAGATATCACTAAGAGTCTTACTTCTAATGGAAAACTTTCTCAAGAGTTCCTTAAAATCTTTAAGCTCACTGTGATCTTATCATTCTCACAAGATAAAGTCTCAAAGGAGGTTTTTAAATCTTTAATTTGAGATATCAGTTTTTCATTTTCAACTAATATATGATTGCATTGCAAAGAAATCTCTTGCTCATTTTCCAATTATTTTTCAAGGACTTTTTCTCCTTTTTTATAATAAAATTTTTTTCATTAGCTCATTAGAAGCATTTTATAACTCGTCAAAAGTATAAGAATTAAGAATTGCCTCATCATCTTTAAGGTCATGCTCTCAAGCCATCAATCAAAGATTGGCTCTTTCTTCCTCTTCTTCATTAAATGAGTTTTCATCACTTGAAGTGTCACTCCCACTAGAAGCTGCATATGGCATCGTCTTTTTGTTGAATCTTCTTTCTTTTTTATCCTTCTTCTTCTTACATTTGAGTGATGGACAATCTTGTCTAATATGTATCGGTTTCTTACACTCATAACAAATGATCTCATTTTTCTTGTCTTCAACTTGCTTACCCTTCTCTTTGTTGAAGCTCCTCTTTTTGAACTTCTCTCTTGAAACGTATTTGCTAAATGTGCTGAATTTTATAGCAAGAAGCATTATTTCATCTTCATCATCTTCACTATATAAGTCTTTTTTATCTTCGTGAGATACCTTCAATGCTATAGACTTCTCCTTCTTTGAGGTGCCTTCTTTTTCTTTATCTCTTGATTCTTGCCTCTTGTCTTGTTTCATCTCATAGGTGATGGGACTACTAACAAGGTTCTCAAGTGTCAATGAAGCAAGGTTCTTTGATTCCTCAATAGCATCAAGTTTGGAATTGTATTTTTCTAGTAAGGATCTCAATAATTTTGTAATGAGATCCTTTTGAGTGAAAGTCTTATCTAGCCCTTTAAGTCAT
Organism: Reutealis trisperma; assembly: GCA_947687605.1. Classification (NCBI taxonomy): domain Eukaryota; kingdom Viridiplantae; phylum Streptophyta; class Magnoliopsida; order Malpighiales; family Euphorbiaceae; genus Reutealis; species Reutealis trisperma. The sequence goes on from CANTUT010000586.1 coordinate 318,649, forward strand.
TCGTAATAGTTGTGAACCTTTTATACATATCGACAATAGTTTGTTCCTTTTTCATTAAAAATTTTTCAAAGCATAAAATTAGGGTGTTGAGCTTTGTATCCTTAATTTAACTTGTTCCCTCATATATCATCTTCAAAGTTTTCCAATTTTCTTCGGTTGTTTCACATGCGGACACCCTATTGAACTCGATTTCATCCAACGCACAAAATGGGAGATCAACCACTTTGTCATTTAAAGCTAGCTTTTTCTTGTCATCATTGGTGTAAGTGGATGCATCCTTTGGCTTGCCAGTATTTGCATCCATTGGTATGAATGGACCTTTTTTTGCAACTTCCTATAAGTCATAATCTTGTGATCTCATATGGAATCTCATCCTAATAAGGATGGCTTTGTGCTACATTGGCTTTTTTGGAAGATTATCTTAGATGAACCTGCCATTATAATCATTAGCTCTTAAAATCGTGGGATTTTATAAGATGCAAGAGCATAGGCTCTGATACCAATTATTGTCCCAAGTGTGGCAATCCTAGAAGGGGTGAATATGATTATTAAAAATTCTAATACAAATTAACAATCTATATGCAATATATCTCAATTTAAAATAAATTAACACAAATAAAGAGATTGAGATAGAGAAAGTTTAGCTAAGGTTTATTGTGGTTCAAAGCTCAAACACTCTTATGTCCACTCTCCTAATTCAAACCTATTTAGGGTTTCACTATATAAATGGGATTGCATCCAACAACTTTACAAGCTAGTTCTTCGGGATTTCGCCCTTTATAATAGACTTCATTAGATTTCACCATTCTCTCAAATACAAATAAGTTTTTGTTTTTTTAAGCCTTAAAAGACTTTGATACAAGCTAGAGTGAATGAATATAATAGGGCTCACTAGTTTATAATGAAGAACACTAAAAAAAATTTGAATTGGCTCTAGTCTTCTAAAAACAAAGTATGATTAAATCAAAGAATAGAATGGAAACTTTTTGCTGCATATAGCACTTGATTTTTACTTGGCAAGAGTTCTATGTTTCATTTAAATCTTCTAGTATTTAAAAGAGTCATAAATATGACTATTAAGCTTTTTAATAAAATAATAATTACTCCTTCCATACTTCCCAGATTTCATTTGATGTGATCATTTGATGTGGCTATTTTGCACCGATGACTTGTTGAGTAATAGTGGTCACTTTTATGGGTAACGCCGGTGAGTGTTGAGTCACTCTAGTGATTATTACTTCAATCGTTTATAGTCTTCAGTGAGTAAAGATAGTTACTTTAGGGATAATGCTGGTGACTAAAGCTTAGAAAATTACCAAGGCTCTCTATGTCTTTTTCATAGTGGTGAGAAGCTTCTAAAGTTTAATATTCATATTTTCAGGTGAATACAAAATATTTTTTTTTGGAAGATACTTTTCTTTTCTTTTCTTTTCTTTTCTTTTTTTTTTTTTGTCTCACAAAAAGGGCCATAGCCAAGGAATAAACAAACTACGAAATTACATCTCGAGGATGTGAAATCTCCATCAAATCATGAGATAGCCAAGGAAGAACACTAGGGGGAAGGTGTTGGAAATGGTGAAGACCAAATGGCAGGGAGCTAGTGAAGGATATGACCCAATTAGCAGAGAAACTAGCCTCTCTATAGACCGCACAAGTTTAACTTCCCAACTTTGTAAAAACCCATTTATGTCCCAAATCACAACAATATTAGCATTGGAGGTCCCAAATTGATCTTGAACCAATTGAATGGCACACTTACTATCCATTTCAGCAATCACCTTCTTGATCCTAAAACCCCAAGCTAGTTCAAGACCTTTAAGCATACCCTAAAGTTTAGCCTTGGTTATTGAACATGAGCCAATAGTACAAGCGAAACCACCTAAGCAACGACCCAAGTAATTCCGAATTAAGCCACCAGCAAATGCTAAACCCAACCTAGACTTGAAAGCCCCTTTTGTATTCAATTTAACTAATTTTGGGCAGGGGACCAGCTGATTTGCTTGGTAAACTTGGGTTTCACTCTTTGTAAATTATCATCAAGCTCACGACTTTTTTTAATGTCAACAGCTCTAGCCCAAGTATCATCCATAATAGAATGCACATAAGCATTATTATTAAAAAGAATTCTATTTAAGCGATTCCATAGACAACAAGTCGCAAGCCCAAAGACGCAACTCCATTCCATATCACGACACCAAAGCCAAGAACTTTGGATCGCAAAAGTTGGAATAGTTGAAACTAGATTAATTTTATTATGAGCTTTAGAGTTGCTCCAAAGGAAATTTCAGCTAAAATGCTCTATTTTATCATACACAGCAATGGTTATAGCAATAATTTGCATGGCAAAAGTTGAATAGCTAAGACTATAGAATTTATCAAACTGACTTTACATGCTATTGAAAGAGCTGAGGAATTCCATCCAGACAACCTCTTATGCACTTTATCAACTAAATTCTAATAAGTTTTCTGTCGCCCTCGAGTGCAATAATAGTATACCCAAATATCTTCCCAAGTCATCAATAATGCTCAAGATCTCAGGTTTGAATCGAAATAACATTCTTTGAGAAATAGACCTTGGATTTACCAAGATTCATATATTGCCTTGAGCACCCACAGAAATCCTTGAGCACATTCTTAATAACCCGGACTTAATCAAAAGTAGCTTCCCCAAATAAAAACAAGTCATCCGCGAAAAAGAGGTGGGTGATATCATGCCCTCCACGACTCAATCTCATAGGCTTCCAAGAACCATTAGCCACCATCCTATTTATGCCATGCACCAATCTTTCCGTACAACAAACAAACATGTATAGAGACAAAGGATCTCCTTGGCAAACACCTTGCATTGGAGAAAAAGCATCCAGGATCTCACAATTCCAAACAATATTCATAGAAGCAGAGGTCATACAAGAGAGAATGAGCTGGCTCAACCTACTAGGAATACCAATATCTTTAAGAGTATCCTCAATAAATTCCCAGCAGAGTTTATCGTACGCTAGTTTATCGTATTCTTTCTTTGAATCTATTTTAAGAGCAAAAAAATCCACTTTACCACTTTACGACACATAGAATGAATAATCTCTTGAGCGAGAATAATATTTTCAGTAACATGTCTACAGGGAAAAAAACTAGTCTGCATAGGCCCTACAATTTGAGGCGTTAAAGCTTTAAGCCTAATGGTGATAATCTTGGTCACAATCTTATAAATGACATTCCAAAGACTAATGGGCATGGACTGAGAGACACATTCGGGATTCGGCACCTTAGGAATAAGAGTTAAGAGAGTACTATTTAGCTCTGTGGAAATGTACCTACTAGGAGATACTTTTCTACTATCGGTAGAAGTAATAAATTCATATAACAAAAATGTCACTGTACATTGGAAAAATACAATATTCATAAATTTTTTATAAAAACAAAATAAATTCATTTGCAATACACATGCTAAAATAACTAGTACAAAATTCTACAATCGTGAATGGAAATATTCCTTGCTGAAGTTTCTGGTTTCTTAGCCATTGTTAGGGACATTTGCACACAGAATTAGCAAAATGGTCGCTTGCCTCGCTCATGAACCATATTAGCCTTTTGATGCTCCACCAAATTCTTCCAGTAGACGCTCAATGGTCTTTCTTGATGTGATCTTGTCAATCTCAAATACCCTCATCTCATCTTTGAGACCTACAAGACCATTAAACAAAGCAATATGAAGGGTTTCAATTCATGCTCAATCAGGACAATACAAAATACAAGGGTTCATTATGGCAAAAATTCACCTACATTATATGTCCAAATCCCAATTCTCTAGCACTAACAATTTAGTGGAAAGAAGGTGCCCCAAAATATTTTTTCAAATTTAAATATCTTATTTAATGTTAGATTTATAACCAACAGTTTTAGGTTAGGATATCTATGTAGTTTTCATCCTGCTATTAATACCTGAATAATTAATTTGTTTCTCTCTTTTGCTTGCTAAATAAATTGAATCATTAACTCAGCTTTATGCATTACTTCCGCAAAACATTTATCATTGCATGGTGCACTTAAAACAGGCACGGAACCTGATACATCTGTCCCTCATTGCACATTAAAAAAAATAAATAAATAAAAGAATTTGCTACCAAATGAATTCCCCAAGAAGCATTTTTGCAGCAAAACTGACCTGGGTTATGGAGAACTTTAAGCGGCAGATGTGAGGCATTCGAATTTAAGAACAAGAGCAGATTCTTCATAAGCTCCACGGATTCAGCAGTGATCAGTATCTCTCTCTAAAGTAAACAAAAATATGTAAAGTAATGTACTTTCTTAACGAAAAAATGGTGCAAACCAATGGATGTGTTTTGTATCATTCTTCAATATATTTTTAAAAGGAGAAAAAAAGAAAGAGAGAGATAGAGAGAGAGAGAGAGAACAATAAAGGTACATATGGGATAACTGTGGTGGTCCTTTTTAATAAGAACTGTTTAAGAAATAAAAAATAATAATTTCAGAATCAATAACAATGGCATGCATTGTTACTTGAGGTATGTTTGGCATTATTGTTTGAACTACAGTTAAGAGAAGTACAAGGTTGAAATTGTTTATTAGAGGCTATTAAATTTTTTTCTAAAGTGAATTTCACATATTCTAATTATAAAGTTTCAAAATAATTAAACAACACTCTCAAACTGCTTTTTTCAACATCATTTAAAATGATATTTCTTTGGAAAAATAGTTTCTACATCAATGGCATACATACTCTAAATGTTTGATTTTGATGGCCGCATTAAAGATGACAGCCAAAATCAGAAACTGTTTATGCATTCCAATTGTTCACTTGATTGCAGATCAGTCCATCGTACTCTTCCTTTCTATACATCATTTTCTTGACACTTTATTGCTCATACATTCGTTAGAAAATGAATAAATGACTCATTTACCCTGATAAGATTACTGAATTAGCCTTAGAACCTTCTTAAGATGCTGTTCTTCAATTTTAATTGCTTTTCAGTTCCGTACTGCATGAGCATCTGATGCTCTTTATATAACTTTCATACGTCAGGTACCATGAGTTTAACAAGTCCTCAGGTTATGACTAACAATGAAGCTATGCTACTGCTTATTTGGAATACAAAACCTTTTACCAAGTCTGTGTTACATGCAGATGCAATCCTAAGATTAAAGAAGTCCATCTCAGTGTTGATTCTATGCTCAAGCATGGACCTGAGAAGGTATGCAGAAATAGTTGCTCCAAAGTTTCAGAACACATACACTCGCAGCCATAGACTTCTAACATTATGAAAATCATTGCCCCTACACCCAAAATTACATTAACCAAAAATTGTTCCTAGACCTGTGTGTTAAGATTATTTCTATATCTACCCCACATCGAATAGTATGACTTATGAGGATGCTAATCCACAAAAAGAATAACCAGTATGATAACTATTTAAGTGACCATTCTGCTGCTCCAACTGAGTAGCAACATTTTCCCTATAATTAATAAATTGGAAAATGGGGTTTTTCTTATGATGTAAATTTCACTTTTAGTACATAAGATCTAAATTAAGTGTTGATAGAGTGACTTATAAACCGTGTTGGCAAATTTTATTAAATGCATTTTTAAGTTTAAATATTCAGGTGACTGTATATTGTTAAATGCAATTTTTTAAGTTTAAAATTCATGTGACTATCTATATTGGTCCTCTAGTGATGAGTTTTTGTTTCATTTGTTGGATGGTTAGCATTTCCCAGTGCTTGGTAGTTCCAGAAAGAAATATCCATTCATGTCCTTACTGTCTATGGAGAATAGTACACGAATTAGCCCAGCATATGATAAGTTTCAGTCTAGTATGAAACATGCTGTTGGAGTCCAATCATCTATGCATTTTGGTCATATTTTGTCAATCAGCCCATGAGACATTTGCAGACTTTATGACACTCAATTTCAAATTTTTCAACAAGGCTTAAGGGACAAATCAATTATATGTATTATTTCTATCTAGATGCTCTGCAGTTCACAAACAGTTTGATTTTAGATTTTATATTCCTCTTAATATTGTTTACTTCAATAGTTTTATTAGTCATCTGTTATTGAGAGACTTTCTCAGTTTATGAATATCCCTGATCCTAAAGGGCTTTTGGCTCATAGCAAGGTTCAAGACTTTTGTAACACCAAATAAATAAATGATAAAACAATAATTTCTCCATACCTTGAAGTTCTTCTGTGAATCATAATACCCAGATACAATCATGAGTAGCCGAAGTTTCTCCAACTCTGAGATTTAAAAACAAAGCATTAGAGAAACAGTAGAACATCTCCAAAGCTAAAGCTTGAGTAGAAGTCAAAATAGAAGCAAAACTAGCTGAAGAGAGCATAACGTGAACAGCAATGTGTTTTTCCATAGATTCCTTTTTAAAAAGTTTTATTAACATGTATGCTGTATTATATATATATATACATATATATATATATATATATATATACATATATATATATATATATATATATATATATATATATATATATATATAAATGAATCTCCAAACTTGTTTCTATAAGGTAAAATGCTAGTTTCAATAAAGAAGATGGGTTTATCACAAAAAAAGCACTTAACTTCAATTAAATATGCAATAGTGGCATACACTTTATACATGACCAACTATAAACTCACTTTATCTTTGAGGAACTTCAATTTAATATGCAATAGTGGCATACACTTTATAGATGACCAACTATAAACTCACTTTATCTTTGAGGTGAAAACTGATTTAGTTACATCTAAAATAAGCTCTAATATATATAGCATCTCAATGGGACTCTTTATATGCCCCAAACTCTCTAAACAAGAGTCTAATGGACTCTTTATTATTTAAATTTAAAATAGAAAGTGACCTCTAAAGAGCCAATTTCACTCCTTATTTTAAATTTAATTAATAAATTTTACAACTTTCTATGCATGTCATTTATTAATTCTCTCACCTATTTAATTCAAAGGTCCACTGAACTTAAAAAAAAAAAAAAATAATAGCTCATCATATTTAAAAATTAAGATGCTCTTTAAAATAAAGAGCACCATTGGATATGCTCTTACAAAATGACGTCAATGAAACTATAAGAGGATGGTCTTATTGATGCAAGGACGCAATTTTTGGTGTGTGCTTCTGATTTCTTTTCACAAGTCAATTTTACAAGCATTAAAGGAGTTTGGGTGGTTCAACCATTATTGCATCCAATAGTTGAAGTGCAAGCTAGACTTGGCTATTTCCAAAGTAGGATGAAAATTGCAAATTTGATGAAAGTTCAAGATTTCTTTTGTAATTACCCTTGATTATAAGCAAGGAACTAAAGAAACAATTACAAAAGCGTACTTCATAGCCCTAGAGAAAAATCCTAATTGATAAATGGAAACCTGGACTAGAATAAGGGCTCAAAGCATCGTCAAAAGCAAAAGATTGCATGTAAAATATGCAGTAAGATTAGATTTTTGCAGTAGGGAAACCAAGGCAAAGCAACTGAAGATGTGCATCAAAAGCAACCAAGTCTTAGTACTAAAGCTTAGCATTCAAGTACTAATTCCTAGTCCTTCACATAAGAGCTACTTAGTCCTCAACATGAAAACAGAAAAGCTACTTGGAAAGTTTTTTTTTTTTTTTTGGCCAAAAGCTACTTAGAAAGTTATTACTGCATAATTGGCCCACATTATATCCATAGAGTTAGAATTTGATGCTAAGTATTAAATTTACGCTGGAAATATTTGATTTTTTCAGTTGAGCTATCCTCGTGAGCAAGAAATTGATCAATTGATATGCCAATTGAACTCATCCCAATATGTGAGAACAATGACCTTGAACCAGCACTGTCCAGCCTACCTGGTAAAACAATTTCTTTGTTAAAAGACAAGAGCATCATAAGGCTGCACGTGCCAAAAATAATATCATCTCACAACAAATAAGAACAAGAAATGAGCAAATAGTTCACAAAGAAGGTAAAACATTTCAAGTTCACCGCAAGTAAAATAGACAGATGAATGGTGCATATGCATCCATATATGAGAAAAGAGGCATATAAAGAATGTTGTTATATTTTTATGATGCCTGAATGCAACTTCATGATTTATTTGCAGTTCTCTGTCGGCCTATTCATTGAGTACGAAGTTCAGAGACAAAAATAACAGTAGCACCAGTCACACAAAGCAAGTGAATTTTGAAACTCAATGAAGAAAATAATACTCATAAGCAAGAGCATCTGCAATCCCAAATCAGTAGGCTACGCAATCATGGAGGTTGGGAATTGTATTGCAGATGTTTATAATCAACTGGAACATTAATGCTTACAGTTTCCCTATGATATTATCCCCAATAATAATAAAAAGAAATAAGAAATATAAGTCATGATTTGATATTTTATTATTATTCTAAAAAGCATACAGTGAACACGTGCTGATTGGTTCTTGATGGTAAATATCCTTTATCATGAGATGGATGCTTAGCTTGAATCTACTAAAACTTATATCCTGATACCATTGTATTCCACGAAAAAATCCATACCTTACTCACGTGTCAAGGAAGTTCATAAATGTTTTCAGAAAAGGTTCAGACAGTAGGTTGGATCTGTTTATTTCATGGATGTATCTCAATACATTATTTCTAATTTTTTCATCTTTAGCGACCCAAAAATGCTAATCCACTATCCTACCAATAAAACTCACTGTCACTTATCTTTTATAACAGTAAAGTCTCGTAACCATACGTTGTCACACTAAATTAAGCTCACTAACAATATCTGAGTTGGGATATCAATGTCAACCTGGAAGGCAGCACAACTAGACTTGAGATGCAGCAACCTAGTAAGGAAACTTTTCACATAGTATCATATGAATCATAAGTTGAAATAATCAATTATCCATAATAATAAAAACTCATAGCACCATAAAATCAGCTGCTTTATAAACAATGAAATAGGAGATCAGTGGAAGACCATACCTATTCTTGTCCATTTCTTAAAGTCCTTGCGCAATATGTCAACTACTCTGAGATCAGAGACATCATACATTTTGTGTCTCACTGCAAATTTTAGCTCAATAAATTAGAAGTGGAAGTGTCAATAAGTGTCAATGTAAGAAAAAGCTGCATAGTGTGCAAAAGCAGCAAGCTTTGAATTCCAAATAGAAGTTAAGGACAAAACAGACATACAAAGCTGGTGAAGACCATTGGAACCAAAGCGACCAGCACCATTGATCAACAATGTTGCCACATACTTGTCTTTAGTTGTACACTGTGGGCCAGTGAGGTTTCCAGTATCCAAGAGGATGCCTGCCAACTGCAAGCAAAAAATAGGACCAACAATTTAAAGGAATGGTAGGGGTTTAAGAAAATAAAATTTGAGTGGCAGAGGAGTCATTTGGCTCAAAAGTCAAAATTTAACAGATATTCCATGTTTGTCTAAATAATGCAAAGGAAAATGAAAGGAATAGGAAATTAAACTGAAAAAACTAAGACGTGAAAAGAAAACCATGGGAGTAGTGTATAATTTCTGCACGACTACATTAATATATAAAAGCAACTCAAACTGTAAACATATAGTATTAAAGTAAAAAACATATATTCTAATTGTTACAAACAAGAGAAAAACAGACAAGAACCGGATAAAAACTTGGAAATCCGAGTGAGGATGCTATAAGTACCAAAAGTCTACTGAATCCTTGGCCAGCCAAAGTCTCTGGTAAAGTCAGTGCAAACTTTTCAGCAATGAGAGTGCAGCAAGAGGAGTCCTGTACATATGCAATAGCCTAACCCATATTAGTTTAAGGTGATAATAGTTGGGTTAAAAGAAAGTATAAAGGCAGCAAATAATATTTGCACATGCTTAAATGTTTAAGATCCTGTCATGTTTGATAATGATTTATATTAAGAAAATGCATCCAGTCTGATCTTACAATCAAAACCTACTCTTGTAATGCACTATAAGACCAACAAAAGCTCTGAAAATTGATAAGAAAAGAAAAATAGTTCGCATGTGGAATAAGTTTGATACATGAACTGTTTGGGAGCTGAATAAAATTATATTAGAATTCAGAAAGATGAGGATCCATGTGGTGGTTTTATTGGGAGTAGTTCTATAAGTTAGTTAACAATTCCCTCTATAAGTTAGTTAACAAATTCCCCAGCAGCAGCTTCTTACAGGCTACTTAATACACAGTCAGACACCCTATATATACTATGTTTCTAAAAAATGAAAGTTTTGAGGAGAAATTTCAGGCTTAATGCCTTGCCAATAGTGAGATGCCATACTAAATACAATGTACAGTACATCCTTATCTTAGGGGCCCAGGAATTTTAGGAAGCATTTCTAAGCAATACCTAGGATTGCTAATGAGACAATAGGTTTATCCATCTTTCTTGCTTGCTTGCCTATTTATTCTCATATAACCAACCTATTAATTTTGGGATTAAGGCTTAGTTGAATTGAGTTGCCTATTTAATCTCGAAGGCACAGCCTCTTCTCTTTTGAGATCCTTAAATTTTCCATCCCAGCTTCAGCTGCATCACAAGATGAAGGGCATTAATGAGAAATTGGAAGTAACAAATCGATGCATGAGAAGATATATGAGTGTAGGTGTTCCATTCCATTCCAGCTTAATACTATGAGCTTTGAACTCATGTCACTTGATATTTGGCAACCTGAAAAGCCATTTTTGGCTTGCCATATTGACATCAAATTTCACACCACGCCACGCCAGCACTTTAATTTGGCAGATTTTTAAACTATAACATTTAACTTTCCTTTGTAATGTTCATTTTGTTTTTCAAAGTGCTCTTACTTTGGAAATAGTCAAAGTGGAACATGATCCAAATCTAACACTTGAATTCAAGGATTTGAAGCTAGAAAGGGCAGCTAGCCAACATGCATGCAGACTAGTTCTTCCGATGTCCGCTTGGAGTATGATCTGACAAACCACTTTCTTATTGGCTAGGGCTGAATCCATTCCCTGGAATCCCTTCTTCTTTTTCTTCAATGTGAGGCTGGTCTTTTCAAAGTCCCATAGCTTAGTGTAACAATTAACAAATGATATTTTCTAGCTTTGTCTTGATAAATCTCCAGGGAAAAATTCCACATTGATAAATCTAAACAATTAATTGCATCTATGACACATCATATGTCATTTATATGTTGGTAGAATCAGCACAACGATTACTAGTCAACAAGCTTAGGACACCAGGTTTAGGCTTAATTTTTTGATTGACTTTTGTACTGCAGCTCAAGTTTGGCTGTTTAGACACCAAACCAAGCCTTCAAATTTTAGGGTGACTTGGGCCTAATACCACGAAGCTAAGCTCAGTTATAGCCCTATGCAAAAATCTGGTAGTTATATTTTTATTGACTTCTATGAAAACATGGGAAGTAGATTAAGAGAACAAAGGTAATATGCAGCACTGTTTTTGGGCATTAGCCATTTTCAAATAATGTATTATGCATTAAATAAAATGCATAATTTGATTGAAACCATTTTCCTATAACCATGCTGAAAAAAGGGTCAATGAATTCCATAAAACCATTCTCCATCGACTAAAAATATTATATAATTACTTAAGGACCCCACAAGATCCAATGCAATAGCAAGTTCTGATCTTCTTGAATTGATATGAGGTTATAAATGTTCCATAAGGATCTCTTCAAGACTGTCATTAAATTGCCAACTATCTAGAAGGTTGTGATTTTAAGGAGAAGAGGCGACTTAACCTTTTCAAAAGCTTTCTACATTGACAACTTATGAAGTGTTGGGAAATGAATCCCATATCAAATAATAACAAAATATAAAAAGAATTTATAAGAGAGTGGGTGTTGGACCTAGTACAAGCCAATTGGTTTTGCACAAGTGAGTTCCAACACTTGCCCACTTATAAGCCTACATATATACGGGCCCATGGACTTTAATATGGTATCAAAGCTTTATACCCAAATAGGCTGGATCCTGGGACTCATGCTCAAGCCCCCCATCGTTGGACTGATAATGATGCCAGTCCAGATCTAAACTAAAGAAGAGATGCCAGCCGGTCCATTTGTGTACAAGTGTCAACCAGCTTGTTAATATTAGCCACAGGCCAAGCGGGGTTGCACTTGAGGAGGTGTGTTGGGAAATGAATTCTACATCGAATAATAACAAAATATAAAAAGGATTTATAAGAGAGTGAGTGGGTGTTGGACCTAGTACAAGCCAATTGGTTTTGTATAAGTGGATTTCAACACTTCACCACTTATAAGCCCACATATGTATGGGCCCATAGACTTTAATATGGAACATTGTAGGCTTTAAACAAATAAATTGAATTATAAGTAACAAATACTATTAGATTAGAAATGTCCTTTTATAAGTAACAAATACTATTAGATTGGAAATGTCCTTTTATTTATCTCTTCATGCACGGAGCAATGCAATTTCATCTTCACATTTCAACAAAAGGATCTAATAGCCCTTGCAATAACTCTAACAGTCTCCACTTTCTAGGCACAACAATCCATTTCATTCATATGCTCAAGTCCTTTATAGAGTGAGAATGACTAGTTTGTATGCTCTAAAAAGCTTTACCTCTTTTGGCTACAGAAGCACTTTAGAAGAAGACAACTTTAGAAGTATTTCAAATCTATGCTAGATCGATTAGTCTAACAGTTAGACTTGCTAACCTTTGTGAATCCTGAATTTGGCACCCTCACTATGCGAGCTGCAGCCTAACACTTGTTAAGTTTAATGTGCTACGCAAAACTGGTACAACGGTCCCACTCACTAGTTAGCGGGCGGGGATTGAGAGACAACGCCCCCAAAAGAAAATTTTAGCTCTCAAGTATATTGCTATCTGGACTCTCCATTTTCCACCAAGGATCAACATCAATCTTTTAAAAAAAAAAAAAAAAAGAGGCCGCCACATGTCAAGCCTGTGTGCAGCGCCACAGCTTCCCTGTGCCACATGTCCCCCTCTGTCCTTCAAAATGACCTTTTTACCTCTATTTTGTTTGATTTTCACCCCCTTTTCCAGCCTTACCCTTATTGACTTTTCACTTTTAACATTCCCAAAATGCCCCTCCCCCCATTTGCCTAAGCTTCCATCTCTTCTGTTTTATTCACACATTGAATTAAGTTGATAGCTATCCTCTAATTCCTCTCTTTTTCCCCCTCCAATCAATCTCCTTAAATTAATTAATTAATCATTTTAATTAATTAATTGTCTCATCTCATCTAAGTTAATTACTCTTTTTAATTAACTAATCTTTTTTAAAAAATTAATCATTCAACTAATTAATTAATTAATCATGTTAATTAATTAATTAATCACTTTTTTTTAAAATCAATCCATCCTAATTAATTAATTAATCATTTTAATTAATTAATTAATCCATTCATTTAATCATTTTAATTAATTAATCGATCCATCAATCAATCCAACCCTCCGGTATCAATAAAATGGAATTTCAGTCCAACAAAACTCTCTGCCCTACCCACTCAAAGGTATAATACTTTTACTCATACATCCAATTCCCAAATCGAATCAAACCAAACCAATCAATCTGTAAACTCCCTCCACTTAATCGTGGAATGAATTACGTGGATTTTGATCTCATTCAATAGGGTACATATGCATATTTAAATCTAAATCTAAATTCCAAATCCAAATCCAAACTAATCACTTTTCCCCTTTTCATTTTCAAATGTAATTATTAATATTCATGTTTTATTTTATAAGAGAATTTTTTGCTATCCTAAAACCCATAAGGGCTAGAGAAGGCATCCCATCATTTTGTTTATTAGCTAATTTAATCATTTTGGAATTAAGGAGTAATTATATGGTTCCCTTAGAATCCATAAGGAATAGAGAGAACACTCTCCTTAATTTATGGATGTTTTATTTGTTCTTTAATTTTTTCGTGCGTTCATGATTATGCCATGCTCATGCATTAATTATCATCTTATAATTATCATCATATAATTGTTATTTATGAAAATAGATTTTTAAAGCCAAATTAAATTTATAAGCTAAATCGAGATTATTAAAACCAAAAACCTAATCCCCGAATCTTTTTTGGTTTTAAAGCCGAATGATTTTATCCTTTGGTAAACTGATCAAAGATTAATGAATTGGAGTCAATTTGAGTTTTTTTTTAATATTTTTCCCAACTAAATAAAATTAAGGTGTGACTTGCAAAACATTTTCAAAAATCAACCCCTCCGAACCCATCATGAGTCTGAACCCAAATGAGCATTTTGATCCCTTTCAGCGGATCAGGCTGGTGCTTGGGCAAGGCCTCACAATCTTATGTCATTACAAAGCCTTGTTGATAGCATTTGAGCTACCTGTGACCGTTTCAATCACACGGACCCATCAAAAAGCATAAAATTATATACCATATTGTCATTTATCACTTCAAGGGGAGAGAATTTCAATTTTTTTGGTGTCACAATAATATGAGGTCAGGAAATTCTTTATCCTCATGTGATTATTGTGAGTACTGATGCTGATATTCACAACAGGATAGCCTGAGGCTTCAATACAAGGGTCTAGGAGGGGATATCTCATGTAAAATCCCAGTATATAAGTTGGAGGCTTCTAAAACTTTCACTGGAAGGCTAGAAGGAAGACAAGTGAAGCTTCCAATAGAAAGGCTTTTGAGGCAAAGGAATGACCTCGTTTCATTAATTTTGATTGTTGGAGTAAAACTCTTCATTTTGATATAAGGGACAATATCTTGCAGACATTAATGCAATATTAGATTTTGCATGCTAGACTCCCCATCTTGTAAATGATTTTCCAGCTTTAGTTCATGGGTTGCATTCCTATTAGTGTCTTTTAATGACTTCTCTTTACCACACAATTATTACTAAATAAAAAATAAAATTCTACAAATAGTCTTGAAGAGTGATCTATTATTTGTTCTATTTGGTCAATCAAGATCTTCTAAAGCATTACCCTTCATCATCCATAAAATGGTAAAACCAAAGCTTGTCAATTTGGAACCCAAATAGATTCCATTCCCAAAACATAAATAGATTATCAGGGAGGCATAATTTAGTATCATACCTGACCCACAGTGACATTCTCTACCCCAGGGTATATAGATTCACCCTACAAAACAGACAGATGAATTATGTGCTTTCACATCACAGAAACTTTTGGATAAACAAGGGAATTTTCTAGAGTTAACCTAAGAAAACATACCATTTTGCAATTGAATATTTCAACCACTGCTCCCTTTAATGGCTGTTCAAATATGAAATTAACAATATCAAGCATTTGTAGTAGCCATAATCAAAATGAGAGTCGATTCTTTCACCAAATTATTACCGCTTGTTTGGTGGGGAGCTTGTGCCCATTTAGCAGAACCAGCTTTAGACTCCCAAACAGATCATAATATGACAGGTCAATCTGTTCAACATTTCATCACTCAGAAAAAGGGAATCATTTCACTTGAACAGGTTGCTTAAACCCTTAGATTAAAGCTGCACTACATCCAGAATTTTAAGAAAAGAAACATAACTTATAGGTAAAACACAAGTTGTCTATTCATAGGAACAAAAATCAAATTTCGAAAAGATCTTTGGCAGCAAATAGCATGGACCATAAGTAATTTCATGAAGCACTAATGTTGAGCAATTATTCTATGCAATTAGAATGATTGTTAACCATGCTCCATGCAACAATGTGTCAAATTATTGAAGTTAATTATTTAATCTTGATAGTGTCTATGGTTAATAATGATAACAGAAATGGTTATAAACTAAAGTTTGATTACATAAAGAAATCCAAATTAAATCATACTAGCAATACAAAAGAAGTGTGCTTCTGATAGATTGTGAGGAAAACTGAGAGATTTTAGAAAAGACAAATTGAAGTGGGTAGAATGAGTTTATCTAGAATTACTAAATATCCATGAGCATATTGAAGGAAAAAAAGACTAGTGTTACTCCTGCTGAGCAATATTAAAAGTCAAAAACATTAATTATTACAGTTATCAATTAATTAATTGGGGCCGATAAAACTTTGTAATGGGACAGATTTTGACTAGTACTGAGATATTTTCATAATGCAAATCTCAAGGCACTTGTACATGCAGCATACAGAAAGATGCACATAATTTGCCAAATAATTCTGCACAAGTTTTTCATTATTTTCTATCTAGGTTACGTATGTTTATTTCAGTCATCTTTGACCTAAAAGCATACATGCAGCGCATGTCACTCAAACTCAGTATCGAAAGTTTTCAGCAGTGAGCAGTTCAACAAAGTATACCTCATCTACAAATATTAAGGATGACTCATCAATTTGGCATGAATCCAGCAACCATTGCAATTCAGCACGAGAGCTTTGGTCTGCCCTTTTCATATTGATGACTGGTACAGTGCATAACTGGTCACTTTCAAGAGTTTCATTTAAATAGAAGGCATACATGATAGTTGCAGCGATGGATCCAACATCTGCGAAAATGCAGATCATAATTACAAGAGCATGTTATTTATAGTTGATTGCAAGAAAGGGCCAAATATCTTATGGACATTCCTAGTGTTCTGACTTTATGTCCTTTAGTAGTCTTTTTGGTTTTTTTCTCTCGTATTTATAAGATGTATCTATCTTTTACAGGTTAACAAGTAACAACTACATCATATGTACTAAGATGGCTACATGATAAGCCCTGAGATATATCTTTCAAATATCATTCTCAATATCCATTATCATTACTTGAAAACGAACATACGCTACTTATTAATTATGCATTTATCTTTGACAATAATTTCTTTTGCAAAATTCACTAGGTTAATGTTAGCAGTCTTTTTCTTCTCCTTCTTCCATTTTTTATTTCTGCTGATCCTTGAGAGAGTTTTAACACTTGTAGGATCCCAAAATAATCTAGGCAACAATCTTATCATTGAGATAAGATGTTTTTGACAGATGCTGAGGAATAAGGACTCTGTTTGTACATCCCAGCAGAAATGGTTCTTAAAATGACAGCTCCATTAGAAATTGATGAGAGAGGCCTTCAACTAAACCACGATATCCACTTAGCCACAAAATGGACAAATGGGAATGTAAACAGGAAAAAAAAAGTGAGTCAATATGTCTGGTAATACCAATGATTCTGAATTTGAATCAAAATTTGGATACTCTAAAATTCCTTTTCAAGTGCAAAGTTTCACCGGGAATTCTTTGATGTTACATTATGAATTCATCAAATTAAAAAGTTCGTTTAGAACTGCATGCAGTTTCAAGCACAACGACATATTGACATGGAAAAGAAAGATATGAAACCCCAACCAAATTCAAGAATGAATAATATGATGTAAAGATCATTAAAATGTCAATAATTGACCAGAAAAATTTTAATCAATGAAATGGAATAGTTGGTTTATTCGTTAAAGCATTGTCCATCCTCTTCAAGTGTTAGTCTAAAACACAAACCCCATTAAAGTTCTTCAAGTGTTAGTCTAAAACATAAACCCCATTAAAGTTAATGCATACAAGGGTTCTCCAAGGCAGAATGATTAAAAAAAAAAAAAAGAGTAGTTCACTCTGGGAGGAAAAAAAAAAAAAAGAGATAAAAGATTGAGAGAGGTGATCAATAAGTATTACCAGAGTAGATCAAAGGAAATTACCAGAGACATCTTGCCCAATTACAGCACGCAAGAATCTTCCAGGAACACCAGCACTAACGTCATCTCTTCTGGCTTTTAAGTATAAATTCAGCCTGTTAATGCTTTCACATGATTCCACAATCTCAATTTGTGGTGACAATCCATGATAAAACGATGCTGCAGACTGAGGAAGTGGTATCTTTGACAAGTTTTGTTTCCTTTGGTTCATGCTATAGGATTTTTCTATTATAGGTCTTGATAGGGTAGATAAAATATGATTCTCTTCAGTTGCTTCAGAAATCTTAGGGCTAGATTCTTTCACTGAATCACATGTATCATCAAACTCAATGCTCAAGTCAGATTGAAAATTCGGGAATGCAAATGAAGTTGCTTTATCAATCTTTGACAACTTCCCAAATGCAGACTGCCCAATGGGATTCAGAGCAATATCCGACAATGAGTCATCTTCTGGTGATTCCATAGACTTCTCAGACATATCCTGAATAAAGTTTTTACTTCTTGCATCACTAATATCCGATGTGGTCCGAGAAATATTGTGCCTTCCTTCATTTCCTTGAAAGTCTATGGTAGAAGCCTGATCTCTTGAGACATTATCTCCTCTTTCTAGACCAGTTCTTAGAAGACCGTTAAAGTATGGATTCTCTCGGGCACGGACATAGGGCTTCTCGAAACCAAAATATAAACACTTTAAAACAACAACAACAATAATAATAATAACTCAAGAAAAAGGAAGGCAAATTAGTGGCATGGTAGAAGAAAATGTTAGTATGCTCTGCTCTCAAATTAAAAGGGGAAAATTAAATGAACAAATAGTGTACATCTAATGAAGAACACGGAGATAAACTAATAATAATGATGATGGTGAATTTCCATAATCAAAGTTTAATTTGACTAAATTCCCATCTTTCCAAGATTAATTTGAAGTAGCAAAAGTAATGATAATGATGAATTTCTATAATCAATGCTTAATTTTGACTAAATTCTCATGTTTCCATATCTTAATCTGAAATTGCAAAAGTCTACTTGAATCTCGCAAGCAGAAATAATGATAATGATGAATTTCTATAATCAAAGCTTAATTCTACTAAATTACCATGTTCTCAATTTGAACTAGTAAAAGTCTATTTGAATCTCTCAGACAGAAATATAGCTACAAGTAAAGAAAATAAAAATAAAAAAAAACAAAACAAAACAAGACAAAAGTATGAAAGTAGGAGAAACCTGCAGGGCCAATCCTCTGGGAGATCTCATGATGATGAATGGGAAAGAGGGAGATGGAGATTGAAGAAAACAGAGGGGAAATTGATGGTTTTGATATAAGTGAGGAGACGGCAGATTCCAAAGAGAAGAACAAGAAGAATAAGAGACGACATTGTTGTAGAATCCGCCATTATTGTAGAAGCAACTCGTTTGAATTTGTCTTTCTCGTTTTCTAGGAAATGTAGGATTGTTCTCTTGGTTTTCTTCTCGCCATGGACGCGGGAAAATGTTTTTTTGGACACATTTACATTTGTTACAGTAGGAAATAGACATGATCGCCTTCTTAAAAAAAAATGACATGCTGGTGCATCCATTTTCGTTACGAGTAAAACAAACCCGCTTTTTAAAAAATTTGATATTTTTATATTCGGACTCAGGTCAAGATGAAATCTAGTAAAAATAATGATCTTTTCAAATTCATTTGAGCATCAAAATTATATTTAACAATTTCATGCTCAGATGAATTATGAAAATAAAATAATTACTTTTAATTTTGGTTGATATTTAAATGTAACATAAATTATTCAATAAAATAGTAATTTATTATTTTTAATTTTAATTGTAATTTTAAAGATTAAAAACTTCAATACATGAAAATAATATCACGTCTTGATGAAGAATAATTTGGCTATCATCTTTTTATTTCAGATGCCATATCAAACCCATTTTTCAAGAGTGCAAATGAATTTAAAAGACTTAAAGTAGAGTATCTTTACAGATAACTTATTGCGAGAAGCCTAAATATTCATCAAAGACAAAATCATTCCTAAAAAAGTATTGTGTTGAGGTGTTCCCTCATTATGCTAAAGCCTCATTCGCAAGGTCCATTAGTCTACTCTAGATTAACTTTATCAGACAAAAGAGTAGAGGCCTTACACATACACAATCACGCACTATAACATAGTTATCAGCACAAATACTCATGGCATGTCACCCTGGCACACCATGATAGGAAAAACCATCTTATCCTAACATTCAACCAGAATGTGACCCTGACATGAGGCAGGTAGCGGAACAACAAGAGTTTGACATCACAGTGCCTTGTTTGCTCTATCTTGGTTAAACTCCTTACACACCAATAAGAAGAGAGCACTGGTGCACCAACCAATCCCTTCTCGCTAGCACACATGGTATAAGATAAATATTCTCACTTACCATTACTCTCATATTCATTCTACAACTTATCACTTATTTCTCTCACTATAATATTTTTTATCAAGATTGATCACCTTCTTAATTGTGAACACTAAAAGATCAAACCACTAACTTAGACATCAGAGAGGCCTTACCAAGTCTAGACTTGGCACTGTGATGTTCATTTGCTTGCTTTACAAGTCTAAGAAGTCATCTTAAGCCAAGGCCCATTTTGAAGAGATTCATTACCCTTCTCTGAAGATCTTTGGATCATCAAATGGTGTCTATGGAAAATGTTTGAACATATCACCAGATCTTTTCTGTATTCTCTTCTTTTTTTTAGGACTATAATACTTAAAATTCCTTTCTTTTTCCACATGTACTTCTTTTATCTTGGTTCTTTCTTTGACATCAAGAAAACTTGCAAAAATAGTATATAACTTATTGTTGGAAAGACTAAAGAGGCAGAGAAGAGGCAAAGAAGAAAGAAAGATGATAAAGGTAAAAAGAAGAAAAAGAAGAGAACGAGAAGGAAGATTAACTTGCTCTTAAGTACTAGAAAGCTTGTAAATATACGCCACTAGAGACTCGCAAATACACATCACTCAACACCACCCCAGTAAAAGTATTTATGGCCTTCAAAGACTAAAATATGTGGAAGAACCTCTGCCCCTAATTAATGACTCAAAAAGGAGGAAAAAAATAAATATTGCTGCTTTCACAACACCAATGTACATAATACAAATGCCTATAGACAACTTATAGAAGAAATTAAGAGACTAATAGTCAAAGGTACCTTAGAAAATTTATGAAATGAGAAAAATCCTAGGATGGAAGAAGTGGTGAACTGAGTGGAGACAAAGGGAAGCAAGTTGCTAATGATGGATTTGCGAAGGAGGGCTAGATAAGAAACCCTTAAGCAACAACAACCGTAAATCCCACGCAAGGAAGAGGGAAGAGTCTAAGTTCACATTCTATAGTGAAAAAGACCTGGGCAATAAAAGAATATACTCCCCACGCATATGCATTAGTCATCAAGCTATAGTGGCTAATTTTGGTATGAAGAGAATATTAATGGATGATGGTAGCTTGATTAATTTGATAATGACTGAGGCATATGCAAAGATGGGATTGAAGGAGGAAGACCTTAAAGACTTGGAAAACCCAGTATGCACCCTAAACGAGTCTGTAATCCCAATGCTAGGAGTGGTAAGGCTTCCTTTCACTACAGAACCTTGCCAAATTGTGTAACTATCATGGCAACATTTATGGTAATCAGAGTGCCACTAGCATAAAATCTCTTATTGGGATGACCTCTGCTATATGAAGTAAGAGCTTCCACAAATATAAAGGCATTTAAGGATGTCTTCCCATGCTAGATGGAGGTGAGTTCTATGTCTATGGGACTTAGGAGGCTCAAGGGGGCTTGACAGAGGAGAGGTCGAAAAGGAGAAAGGGTAAACAAGCTTATCAAGAGTAGAAGAGGTTGTAATGCTAAAAACTAAAAAGCCAAGTTGGACAATAGAATTAAGAACCAAACCAGTAGAAAAGCTAAAAAAAAAATTATTTGAAGAAGGAAAACCCAAACAGATTCTTAAAGATAAATGCTAACTTAGATGATAAGCAAAAAGAGGTAGCTCATGACTTATTGAGAACCAATAGAGCCAAATTTGCATGGGAATCCTTTGAGTTGAAGGGAGTTTATTATTGTTTCCACACATATTTTGATGACACCTAAACTTAGTTTAATTAAGCTAAAATATCATTGGTGCAAATGTGTGTTTTAATTGTAAGTATATATTTTAATATTTGCTGTTTATAGTGTGTAACAGGCATTATCATATATGCACCCCCATTACAATCCAATTATTTTTAAAGTTTTTAAAGTTTGCAAGTCTTCATGATTGTTATGCAATCCTCCTGTCATTACAATGGTATCATCCTTATGAGACGAGCCATGTCACTCTCCTCGTCAGTCAAGCCATATCATACTCGTCAAACAAACACTTGCCTCATCAATCAAGCAAGGCATATTTCATAGGCATTACATGTCTTTCATGATTGTTACTAAATTCAAGAAATTCAGATAGAAGCAAAATTCACACCCATTAATATTCTTCACGGGCATTGTAATTCCTAATAGGCATTACCCATTCATAGTGACTATTACCAACTGAAGAACTAAGAAAGATACAGTATCAATCACTCCCGTGACCCTTAGCATCACAGCCATTACAAGTGAAGTGTAACAACCATTACACATTATTAATGAGCATTACCTATCACTGTCAGGTAGTATTTGAAAAGATTTCTAGCCTTTGAAAATGATGTGGGGGTTGGTAGAACTCATTTTTAGAGCCCAATAGTCATATATTTCAAGAATATATTGTGAACCCTTAGTTTTATACTCTCATCATCCAGCCACAGTTTGACACCTGCTAAGATTAGTGCACTACGCAGAGCCAGTATGACAATCCCGCTAGTCGATTAGTAGGCAAGGGTCAAGGGGGCAGCACCTCTAGAGTAAAAAATCGACTTTCTATCACATTATTACAAGGATGTTTAGTTTTCAGACACCGACGCTTTTCCTACTCTGACCAAACTTTTTGTATCAGACAGTATTTTTTTGAAACTGGTCGAATCTATTTCAAATTAACTGTTCAATTATTCTAAAATTAATTTTAAGTCTATTAAAGCTACCGCTGAATTTTTAAACTTTAAAACTCCTAGAAACTTACTCAGAAGTCTCAAAACCTGACTAGAGCATCAAAATAGATTTTAACTGGCATGCCCACCAAAGCACCTGGGGGTGCTGGCACCTCTCTGGGCAGAACCGGCGCCCCACCAGGCAGCATGCCACCCATTATGCCAGGGCTACTACTGGCTCCTTCTGTGGCGTGGCCCCCACAATCTCACTTGCAATATCTAAAATGCCTCAAATATGATTTTTTAGCATTTTTCAGTCATATCTTTTTGGTTTTTTAACATTTTCACTTCCCAAACCACCCTCACCTCATTTTTTTTTTTCATAAATAGCCCCTCCATTTCTTCATTTCAACGCACCTTGAGTTAGAGTTGATAGCTATCCTCTAATTCCTTTCCTCTTCTCCCTCCAACCACTCTCTAATTAATTAATTAATTAATTAATTACCTCACCTCAACTACATTAATTAATCTTTCTAATAAACTAAAACTCTTTTTTTTTTTTAAATTAATTACTCAATTAATTAATTAATTAATCTTTTTAATTAATTAATTAATTAATTAATCTTTCTTTTTTCAAAATCAAGTTAATCCCTTTTTTAAATCCATCCTTTATTCAAATTAATTAATTAATCATTTTAATTAATTAATCTATCCATCTTTTTCATCACATTAATTAAGTAATTAAAATCATTTTAATTAATTAATTAATCTCTCAATCAATCTAAGTACTCAGTCCTGATAAAATAGTATTTTGGTCCGGTAAAATTCTCCGTCTGTAAAAAATAAAGGTATCAGCCTTTTCTTCTCACCCATAAACCCAAATTAAATCAATCAATCCAATCAACTCCTAAACTCATCTACTTAATCGTGGAATGAACTACGTAGGTTTTAATCCCCATTCAATGAGATACGTAGGTACGTTTGGAATCTAAATCCAAATCCTAATCAATCTCTTTTTCCCTTTTTAATTAATTTATGTAATTAGTTTAATTTGTGGATGTTTTACTTTTCATGCTCATGCATTAATCATGTGTTATAATTGTCATCTATAAAATTAATTTTCAAAGTCAAATTAAACTTAAAAGCCAAATTTATATTATTTAAAACTAAAAAACTAGTCTCCAAATTTAATCTAGTTTGAGGCTAGTAATTTTATGATTAGGTAAATTAATTGAAAATTAATGAATTGGAGTCAATTGGATTTTTTCCTCAATTTTTCCATTTAAAAATAAATTAGGGTAGCGACTCCCAAAATTATTTTCAAAATCAATCAATCCGAACTCGAGGGTTCTATCATGAGTCTAAACTCGAATGAGCATCCTGATTTCCTTTAGCGAATCGAACTAGTGTGTGCGCAAGGCCTCACAACTGGCGACACTACTAGGGATTGGTTGCCACCTTTTCATTTTATATAAAAAGAAAAATATGAGGATTACTATTTAGTTAAGGAAAAGTTTTCAAAATAATCTCAATTTGGCTTAGTAAGTATAATTTGATTTTCATGCATCATTTTGCATAATAAAGGCTCTTTGCCTAACCATAGCTTTAGAAAAAACTTTTGGATGGCGAGTAGCATTGGCTCGACAACTCTCTTTGAGTATGTTAGAAGATAGCAAAAGCATTTCATCCCACGATGAATCCCTGATCATTTTAGTGGTGTAATGAGCAATCAGTACTATTGGACCCACACGAGGCTCATTGCCTCACGTGTGATTAGGTATATCAATGCTCTAGTGGGATGGTGACCCTTAATCAAATCACCCTTCACCTTTGTACATGTAGTTGCCCTAGTGTTGACTCTAGGTTTCATGTACCGTAATAATAGAGACACCTATACGTATGCCCATGAAACCTTTTTGGCATATATCATGACATTGCCATGTATACATAACATGAGAAACTCAACAAGGTAAATCCTCAAAGACCCAAACCGGTGGTTTGTCACCCAAAACATAGTAACCTCACATACTCACCTTGTCAACATTTATACCTAGTGACTAATGACATAGAAGGATTCATTTTCCCAACACACCTTTCTTTTTTTCTTCACAATTTTGTATTCTTACCCATTTTTTTGTTTTCTATTTTTAAGGTTTGATGGCCAACATTTCCAACTTTGACCAAGATGCCATGAGGACTTTCTTCACTAGCCTCCTCAAGAAATAAGAGGAAACCTTCCAAACCACACTCGCCACTGCTCTTAAGACCTAAGCCAATATTTTCACCCATGCTCTCAATGCCCAATCCACTACTTTCATTAGTGCTCTCAATTCCCAATGCTAATTCATCATCAATAAGGTCAAGAAAATGACCAATTTCACTATCACTCCCCCTTCTGCTCTTGTTGAGCCTACATCTACCTAGGCTGGGACTAGCCATGCCCTTACTTTTAATCCTCCTATTATCAATCTCACTAATAATAGGAAAGCACTTGAAATTCCAACCTCTCCTGCCATAGACTTGAACGTAACTACTCCCTTTCCTATTGTGAATCCTTTTCAAAGTGAGATTCTTCTAGCGTTCCCTAAGTTAAGAAATTAATAGAGAAAATTGTGGCCATAGAGAGAACAATCAAGAACATTAAAAAGCATGAGGACATGATAGATGTCAATTCTTTAGCTCTTTTTTTGAATACACAAGTCCCTCCAAAATTTAAGATGTTGGTCATACACAAATTTAATAGCACCATATGCCTCCAAACTCACCTCAAAATGTATATGGGTACCATAAGATCCTTTGATATGGATGATGAGCTCCTTGCTTAGTTATTCCAACAATCCTTGACCGGAGTTGTAGTTAAGTGGTTACTAGATCTCGACCAGAATCACAAGAAGACTTAGGATGACATATGTAATGTATTTGTCAAGTAATACCACTATAACATTGAGGTGGATACCACTTGTCAAGATCTAGAGACCACTAAGGAAGGTCAAAGAGAGTCCTTCACCATGTTCCTTACAAGGTGGAGGGTAAAAGTGGCTCAAATGGTGAACTGTCTATCTGAAGTAGAGCAAATTGACATTATCACTAAGAACCTCCTCCCCCAATACTAAGCTCATGTGTAAATTCAATACCTCCCCAACTTTAAAGCTTTTATTGCCACTACCTCCAAGATCGATAATTTAATTCAATCAAGATGAATCAAGAATGAATCCTCCAAGTGCCACAAGAACAATAATTACACCACCAACTCCACCAGCTAAAGAGAAGGGGAGGTAAATGCTGTCTCTTATCAACAACCAATGAGGCTTAAAAGAAGAGCTTTCTCTGAGTTGGGCATACCCCTAATAACTGTCTATAAGAAGGCCTTAGAAGCATATCTTCTTAAGCCTTTAGAGCCAAGAGTACCTCCTAACCCATTGCCCAAAAACTATAATGCCAATGTGCAATGTGACTATCATTAAGGGCCAAGCATAAAACTGATGCATGTAAGGCCTTGAAGCACAAAATTCAAGATCTTATTAACAATAGAGACATCATTGCTCCTAAACCCAAAGCCTAACATTACCATCGATCCTTTTTCCAAACCACTCAGCTCACCCGACCATCTCAAGCTTCACCCAATAATTGGTATTTTGAGAAGAATGCTAATGCTGCTTTACCTCTATCAAAGTCTTTCAAGTCTATGTCTAAGTCACCTAAGCCTGAGTCTGAGTCAGAATCTTTTGAGTCTATTTTTTTTTAAATTTGAGTCTGTCAAGTCTTGCCCTTCTGAGTCTGTATTTCGCCTTTAGGACTTATCCTTTAATGTAGTCATGATGGGACTTTTATTAGTAATAAAAAGTTTGAACTTCCTAATTTGCTTTAATTTTCTGATTCATCTTTAAATGGGACATCTTTAAAAAAAAGAAAAAGAAAAAAGAACAAAATAATGAAAAATAAAAAAAACCAAAAATATGAAAGAGGTAAAAGGATCAATTATGGCACAAAAAAAATCAAAAAATCCCATACATTGCATTTGTATGGCAGTACTAGAATAGCTCATAAGTTGTTCTGTACAAGACAAAATAGGAATGATCCAAGCATCGCAGTTTATAAGATCCCAACCTACACACACAAGAAACCTATCAAAGAGAAGCTACAAAGAATGAAGACAAAATAAATAGAAAGGTATCATGACCAGTTAAATGCCATTGATAAAAAGAGAATTGATGTTCTGTATAAAATTTAGGGTTATCAATGGAGACTAGCTAAGCACTTCAACTAGAAGGTAAGAGATAAGGGTTAGCAATAAGGAAATCCAGTTATGGGAGAAATCCAAGCCCTTATTCATGATCCAAGAGGAAGTTCAAACTGAACTAGGTGAGACAATACATGATCAAGAAGATCTGATCCGACGAAGGCGCCATCTTCACGGATGTGGATGGAAGCAAATTCTCCCATCCTTACAACTTGAATCAACCTAAGTGATATTTCATGTGAAGATGATATTTGCATTTCATTTCTATTTTCATGCATATGTAATCAGAACTACATGGACCTGATTCTCCCTAATAGAAATGACTGATAGAAAATGATTATAAGAGATACGTAGGCAGCCCATCTCAAGTGCGATCCAAATCATAATAAAAAATATTTTATTTGCATTGTATTCTCATTTTCTTTGTGCCTAGTACATCATTCACTTAATTCTTTTGCCTAAAAAAAATAAAAATAAAAAGAGAAAGACAAAAAAGAAGAATAAAAAGAATGCTCACTAAGCTGAAAATCCAAAAGGGCAGCTTAGGTAGAAATTAGAGTAAAAATAAAAGATGTCTCATTTAATGATGATCAAATTTTGCAGAATACAAAACCATCATTTTAACAAAAAGGATAGCCTTTTTAATATTATCTATAACTTATCCTGTATCGTGTAGTCTTATCAACTTGCAAGTATCAGTCTAGCTAGTTCTCCTCTACCTCCTAAAGTGCACATCTCTCGTGTCTTTGTCAGAATTAGAGTCTTTCATAATCTGCTTAAATGGGCACACCCGTCCTCTATATCTGTAGCTCCCTCTGCAGTAGTAGTAGAAGTACCAACAGAATCAAAACTACTCACTACCGTAGTATCAAAGACCCTTTCTTAAGTATCAATTCTGAAACTACTCTAAAAACTCCTCCTCTATAGTTCATAAACTGTAGTATCCCTTTCTACCCTAACTATAGCAGTCCTTCTCTAAACCACCACTATAGCGTCATCTTGTCTCACTACAGTCACAGTGTCCTTTGTCACCGTCACAGCAGTTTGAGTCATTACTGTAACCTATGGTATCACACTTCCAGTAGATCTCTGAATCTCCTTCAAAGATTGAGTCACCCCTTTTGTCTGTGTTGCGATCCTTTTTCTACCAATGGCTCCTTTGCAACCTATCTGTCTTTAGCTGCATCACCCTCTATTTCCCTTAGTAGGGCAATTTGGTATTCTCTCTCAGCTAGCCAAACCACCTTTATCAACCACCTATCATACCTTTCTATGGTCCTAAATAAAATTCTAGAATAAACAGTATGATAGCTCCTCAGCTAGCCACCTCGATAGATTTTAAGAAAGGAAAACTGGAGGCACATCTTGAGTCTGCCTCATCTGCCTCAAGACCTTCATCCCCTAGTGGAAGGTCATTTAAACTAAACTTAACAGGCAAACCACTCGATGCCCATGGCCCTCAGTTATGAGAGATCCAATCCCTTACCATTGCTAGTTCTAAAATATGTCCTCTTGGGTAAGTTCTGACAGCCATTCTATCTAATCTTTGACCAAACCTTAGGGGCCACCACTTGGAAATGATCCAGTAATCACACTTCCTAAATAACTTAGAACCTAAAATCAAACACCCACGAAGCACCTCTAACAGAAAGGGTAAGAATAAATAAATTTTTTCTCATCTGGAGAATAATTGGGGAGATAGTCTATCTCTCTAATTCCCAAATAAGGCAATTGAGACTCATTAGTATTTCTGCCAGCACAGCTCTAACCATAAAATACCTCTATTTCATCTGCTACTTTGGCATCACCCCAATCAATAAACCTATATCTAACTCTTAAATAGAAAACCAAGGCCCTCATCTTGAGCCTATACCCTCTCTTATCTCCCTAGTCACCAAGATCACGGTACTTCTCAATCACAGTGGTAAAATTCACTTGACTATCTCTAACCATCATTTGGCTTACGACATCCTGAGACAAGTCTAAAAAAAATATAAAAAATAACAAACTCTAAACTTTTGCACCACCAGAGTTGCCTTTGAGTCACAGCTAAGCCATAATATTGAACTTCCTAAAGGTGAGACACAACTCCTCTTTAGCAGCACCAAAATAGAAAATATGGGCCACCAGATTCCAAAACCTGAAGCAAACCCTCAGAAAAATCTCAATCCTCTCGAACTCCTCGTAAAGCCACTATGGCAGCTATCCCATACCAACCCAAGTTAAGTATCTCAACTTTGTAAAGTTTCTCAATCCATAAATACATGGTTCCACGAATGCAAAAGTCACATAAAAAATGCATTCACAAAGTAAATGCTTGAATCCACCCTCATGCATCCATATAATCATTAATTATAAGCATCATCATAAATAATTCATGGCATAGAAATTAAACAAAAGGTCCGTGAATCTTGAAATATGCATACATGAGCATGCATCATGTCTGTACCAACACCTATACAACCATTTGCAATCATACATCATCATGCATAAGCTAAACTAATATCCTCTCTTAAAGCTAACTAGTACATCCAAAAAGTTTACCAACACCTCCTAAAACTGACTAGTGTCTCTTTGAAACTAAATGATACCTTTTCATATCTAATCAATGAAGTGTGACTTCTGAAGTCCCTTTAATCCAAGAAAAGTTCCTTTAAACCTTCCAAAATGCCTAATCCCTCACATTATAAAGCCCAAGTTTCTTCAGCACAACTAAAATCCTGTTAGAATCTCTCGAGCTGACTTACCATAGGCCGAGTCTTTCCCTTTGCCAAAATCTTTTTAGAATTTGTCTAGTTGACTCGCCATAGGCTGAGGCTCTCCTTCTATCAAAATCTTTTTAGAATCTCTTGAGCCAACTGACTATAGACCAAGGCTCTCCCTTTACCAAAATCTTTTCAAAATCTATCGAGCCTACTTACCATAGGCTGAGGCTCTCCTCCTATCAAAATTTTTTTAGAATCTCTCGAGCTAACTCACTATAGGCTGAGGCTCTCTTACTAAAATCTTTTTAGAATCTCTTGAGCTGATTCGCCATAGGCCAAGGCTCTTCTTTTACTAAAATCTTGTCAGAATCTCTCAAGCCGACTCACCATAGATTGAGGCTCACCCTTCCACTAAATTATCTTGTCCAAAATCCTCTTCCACTTGTAAGTGTCAAGAAATGGTCACCTAGACATCCATATGGTTCTTTTTTCCATCTCTTTTATCAAAATCTATGAACTCCATCTATAAATGTCTATAAATGATCACCTAAATATCCATATGATTCCTTTTTCCATCTCTTTTATCCAAATCTATCAATTTCATTCATAAATATTTAGAAACGATCACATTAACATCTATATGGTTCCAATTTCCACATCTTTTACCCAAATTTATCAATTCACTTAAAAATAATTAGCTACCAGTTTAGATATCCCTTTGGTCCATTTTCTTGCTTCCATTTATTAGCCACATTTTTCACCCATAAATGTTTAGAAACGATTGCTTAAACATCCCTGTGGTTCTTTTTACCATCTTCCTTTTTCAATCATGTCTCTTACCCAAATAAGTCCAAGCACCGACCTTGATTCCTTGTACCATCCCTTCTTCTGGGTTCACTATCATTAGAATTACCTTACAAAAAGGATAATTCTGATGAGAGGGCAACTTTGAATCTTTAATTTTACACCCTTATCATTCGGCCGTAGCTTGACACCTG
Organism: Reutealis trisperma; assembly: GCA_947687605.1. Lineage (NCBI taxonomy): Eukaryota > Viridiplantae > Streptophyta > Magnoliopsida > Malpighiales > Euphorbiaceae > Reutealis > Reutealis trisperma. Next base: position 349,250 of record CANTUT010000586.1, read on the forward strand.
TTAAGATTAGTGCACTACGCAGAGCCAGTATAGTCGTCCCGCTAGCCAGTTAGAGGATAGGGGTTAAGGGGGCAGAGCCTTTGGAGTAAAAAATGGACTTTCAGTCACATTAGTATGAGGATGCTTAAATTGCGGATAGTAACACTTTTTCTACTCTAACTAGACCTTTTATATCAAACAGTATTTTTCAAAACTGACTAAATTTTTTTTCAGATTGACTATTCAGTTGTTTTAAAATTAATTTCGAGTCTATTAAAACTAACCGCTGAATTTTTTGAACTTTGAAACTCTTAGAGACTGATCCGAAAGTCTCAAAACCTAATCAGAGAATCAAAATAAATTTTTAGCTGGCACACCCACCGGAGCACCCGGTCGTATGCTACCCATTGTGCCGTTGGCACTGCAGACTCCTATGGTGGAATGGCCCCCAACACCTCACCTGCAGTCTCCAAAATGTCCCTAATATGATTTTTTAGCATTACCCTTTTGGTCTTTTCACATTTTCACTTCCCAAATCACCTTCACCTCATTTTCCTATAAATAGCCCCTCCATTTCTTTATTTCAACACATTTTGAGTTAGAGTTGATAACTATCCTCTAATTCCTCTCTTCTTCTTCCTTCAACCACTCTCTAATTAATTAATCTTTTTAATTAATTAATTATCTCACTCCTAACCAAGTTAATTAATCCTTTTAATTAACTAAAACTCTTTTTTTTTTTAAATTAATCACTCAATCAATTAATTAATTAATCTTTCTTTTTTTCAAAATCAAGCTAATCCCTTTTTTAAATCATCCTTCATCCAAATTAATTAACTAATCATTTTAATTAATTAATCTATCCATCTTTTTCATCACATTAATTAGTTAATCAATCATTTTAATTAATTAATTAATCTCTCAATCAATCTAATTACGTGATCCCGATAAAATGGTACTTCAGTCCTGTAAAACTCTCCTTCCACCAAAAACAAAGGTATCAGCATTTTCTTCTCACCTACAAACCCAAATCAAATCAAGCAATCCAATCAACTCCTAAATCTCTCCACTTAATTATGGAATGAACTACGTGGGTTTTAATCCCTATTTAATGGTGTATATAGGCATGTTTGGAATCTAAATCCAAATTCCAATCAATCTCCTTTCTCCTTTTTAATTAATTTATATAATTAGTTTAATTTGTGGATATTTTACTTTTCGTGCTCATGCATTAATTATGATATTATAATTGTCATATAATATTTATCATCCATGAAATTAATTTTTAAAGTCAAATTAAAATTAAGAGCCAAATTTAGATTATTTAAAACCAAAAACTTAATTCCTGAACTCAACTTGGTTTGAGGCTATTGATTTTATCCTTTGAGTAAATTAATTGAAAATTAATGAATTGGAGTCAATTGAGTTTTTTCCTTAATTTTTCCATTTAAAAATAAATTAGGGTGGTGACTCCCAAAATTATTTTTAAAATCAATCAATCCAAACTCGAGATTTCATTATGAGTCTAAACCCAAATAAGCACTCTGATTCCCTCTAGCGTATCGGCTAGTACTCGGGCGAGCGCTCACACCTATATATATGTGATGGTTCAAAATGATGCCAAGAGATTTTTATGTTATCCTAAGTGATCAAAGTGCAAGTTAAGCTTCATTCTCTTGACTCCAAATCATACTCTATTTTGGAACATTTGTTCTTTTAATTCATATTTTTGAGTGTTCTCATAATGATAGCTAGTGTACTCAAGTCAATTATTTATACTAGCTATTAGATAGTTTTAAGTGATTATAAACACTCTAAAATCTCTTGTATTTTATGAGAATTGGGTGAAATCCCATTAAACTATTATTAAATGTGCAATCTTGGATCACTACATGTATGAGAACTTTAGGCACAATCCCAGATCACTAATGGAACCCTAAATCATTGATTATGATAAGTGGACATAGGAGAAAAGATTGACTTCAAATCATTATAAAATTGGCTAAGCTTTCTCCTTCCCTTTTCTATTTATATTAATTGCTTTGATGCTACTATTATATTGCATTTAAGGTGAAAGATTGAATAAGAAAATTTAAATTTCTATTCACCCCTCACCCCCTCTAGGAGTTTCCATACTAGAGTTTAACATTAATAATCCATAAGCTTAATGTGAATCCATATTTCAGGCCTATTAAACAAAAGAATAGGTGTTTTGAGCTTGAAATACAAGCTACGGTGGACAAGCTATTCAAGGTTGGATCTATAAGGGAGGTGAATTATGCTTAGTTGCTCATTAATGTGTTATTAATGAAGAAGGCAAATAGAAGCTACAATATTTTTAAATTAATTAGTCAATTCAAAACTAAGTTAGTTGATTTATTTAACTTAGTTTTGTCATCATAAAAAAGAGAAGATTGTCATTCCCATGCACATTTTTTATGATACCAAAACTTAATTTAATTAAGCTTAAATATGTTAGTGCAAATGTGTTGCTACTTACATGGTATAACATACGTTACCATATACTTACCTTGTTACAGTCCAATTACTTTTAAAGTGTTTTGAAGTTTGCATGTCTTTATTACCATTATGCAATCCTCACAGTCATTACAATGGTATTGTCCTCATTAGATGAGCCAAGTCACTATCGTCGTTAATCAAGCCAAATCATCTTCCTTAGATGAACCAAGTCACTTGCCTCGTCAGCTAAGCAAGGTAGAATTCATAGGCATTACATGTCTTTCACGACCATTACCAAATTCAAGAAATTCAAACATAAGTAAAATTCATACCTATTAACATTCTTTAGGGGCATTACAAATTCTTAATGGGTGTTACCCATTCGTAATGACCATTACTAGTTAAAGAATAAAGAAAGATAGAGTATTAGTCACTCCTGTGACCATCAGTATCACAGTCGTTACAAGTGAAGTACAATAACCATTACGCATTATTAACAGGCATTACCTATCACTATCAAGCAGAATTTGGGAAGGTTTCTAGCCATTAAAAGTGAATAGAAGTTGGCAAAACTCATTTTTAGAGCCCAACAGTCATTTTTCAAGATCCTATATATATGTGTGATGGTTCAAAATAAAGCCCAATAGATGTTTATACAATCCTAAGTGATCAAAGTGCGATCTAAGCTTCATTCTCTCAACTCCAATTCATAATCGATTTTTGAACACTTATTCTTTTAATTCATCCTCTTGATTATTCTTATAATGATAGCTAGTGTACTTAAGTCTATTATTTTTACTAGCTTTTAGATAGTTTTGAGTCACTATAAACGCTTTAAGTCTCTTATATTTTGTGAGAATTGAGTGAAATCCTATTAAACTATTGTAAAAGGTGCAATCCCATATCATTATATGTGTAAGAACTTTAGGCGCAATCCCGGATCACTATGGAACTTAAATCATTGATTTAGGAGAGATAAATATAGGAGAAGATATTAACTCCAAATCATTACAAAATTTACTAAGCTATCTCTTTCTCTTCTCTATTTATATTAATTGCTTTGATACTATATATTGCATATAGGGTGAAAGATTGCATAAGAAAATTTAAATTCCTATTCACCCCCTTTAGGAATTGCCACTAGGGTTTAGCAATTGGTATTAGAGCTTGTGTTCTTGATTTTCATAAAATTCAATGATTTTAAGAGCAAGTGATCATTATGGTGAATTCTTCCAAAACTCTATTCCAAGAAGGCTAATGTGGCATAAGGCCTCCATTATTTTGTGGCACAAACTTATAAGCAATGGAAGGTTAGGATGAGATGCCACATGAGATCATAAGGATATTATCTTTAGGAAGTGGTAGAGAAAGGATCATACACTCTTATGGAGGAGAGCTCAAATAAGCCAAAGGATCCCTCCATTTACACCACTGAAGATAAGAAAATGTTGGCACTTAATGACAAGGTTATAGATTTGCTCTTTTTTTGCACTTGATGAAATCAAATTCAATAAGGTTTCAACTTGTGAAACCACAAAAAAGATATGGGATGTCTTGAAGACGACACGTGAGGGTACAAGTCAAGTGAAAGACACCAAGCTCAAATCCTTATTACAAGCTTTGAAAACTTTAACATGAAAAAGGTTGAAACAATTGCGATGATGTCCTCTACTATAGTGAATAATCTCAAGGGCTTTGAAAAGACTTTACTCAAAAGGAATTGATCACAAAGCTTATGAGGTCTTTGTAAGAAAAATATAACTCAAAAGTTGATATAATTGAAGAATCCAAGAACTTAAGCTCATTAAACCTTGAGGACTTAGTTGGTAATCTCATCACCTATGAGATGAAGCAAAGCAACAAACAAGAAACAGAGAAAAGGAAAAGAAAGTACTTCAAAGGAAGAGAAGTCAATTGCATTAAAGGCTTCTTATAAAGAAAAGAAAAAATCCTCAAGCGAGGATGATGATGAAGAAATGTTGCTTCTTGGTAGAAAATTTAGCAAGTTTAACAAATTTATTTCAACAGAGAAGCACAAGAAGCAAGCATAAAGGGAAGCAACTGGAAGAGAATAAGCGTGAATTCATATGTTATGAGTGCAAAAAGCTGGGTCCCTATCACATCTCACTTTTGGGATATGATGATCCTAGGGCATGGGTAATTATAAAGACACCGAAAACTCATAGAACTCATTATCACTATCAAATCTAGTATGGTATCATGTTACAACTGCCCAATATCTCAAACCTGCATTATAAAATTTCACTTCCAATAATACAACTTTGCATCCTCAATTCACTACCATTAATCCTTAACTCACATGTACATAATTTATATATATATATATATAGACAATAAATGTCTGGTTTACTCCCATGAAGCTCTATAATGACTAAAACTATAATTATATTAAAAGAAAACATTATATTTCTAACTTGTTCTTAAAAGGAGTACGAAACTTTAGGCTGACTATCAACTGCATTCCAAATCTTTCACCTTCTAGATTCAGCTTAAAGTCATAGTTTTTATACATTTGCAAACATTGGTGAGTGGAGAGGGGGTAAGCTTTTGATAAAATCTCAGTGAGTAAAGAAGGCATTTGAAAACATTGAGGTAAATATCAAGCATTATAATATACTTTTAGTTGATAGAAAATCATTAAATGATCTTGAAAATAATGTCAAATATCAACTAATTTGTAATACTTTTGAAAACTAAATTCATATGACTTATAACTTATATGACTTTAAAAAAATTCATTTAAATACGAATAACTCGTAATACGATTCAAATACAAATTCAAGTAACTAATAATACATTTCAAATACATTCTTCCAATATCAAATACTTTATACCATCTTTTAAAATCTTATTACACTATATGCGGACTTTCTCATCACCACTGCACTAGTGATAGCTCTTCTTACAGAGCATTAGTCACACAACTTGTTTTACCTTTTAAAACTTTATTTAAATAGCACTACATATATAGATAATTCAATTAAAACATATATTTATGAGAAATCTATATACACTAGATCAGTGCAGAATTTATTATTGCTTCTCATTAACATTACACTAGTGGTAAAGGCTCTGCTTGCAGAGCAATACCATGATGTAAAGTTAGCTAGGTCTTAGGGTTAGGGCATTCAAAATCCCTCCTAGTAATGGTCACTTCAATGTGCTCAAAGTCCGGTGTTTCCCACACCAGAAAAGGGGATCTCTGCTTGAAAAATTAAAATTTTAATAAAAATAATTCATAGAATATGTAACACTTATGTAACATTGCACTAACACATAAATTCGCATATAGGAAAAACTAATAAAATAGTAAATCGTATATCTATGTTCACTAATAACTTTTAGTATCAAATTAAAATAATCTCATAATAGCTTATGTAAATATCAATGATCTCATGATACAAATTTCAATACTTATAAACTTATAAGAAATCTTAATAAACTTATAGATTTGTATAAAAGGTCCCATATGACTTATAAACTTGCAAATTAAATTTCCAACAGTACATTTAGTTTCATGAAAAAATATTATTACTCATAAATGATTTTATTAAAACATCAATAGAGAATTTTAAATCATAACATTTTCACTCACCTCGTTTTGCATCTTCCCTAAGCACCTCTCTCATTTGACACTTGAATTAAGGGTATCCTTCAATTACTTGGTTCTTGCCTCCTTTATATCTTCCTTGAACCTCTACACATAATCAATACACAAATAAATCATTGATGCTAAACAACAATACTAAAAAACTTAAATATTTCATTCTACATATGGATTCACCATTGACCCAGCAGCATTGTTTCTACCATATTTTGAGCTATACTAATCCAATTAAGGTGATTCTTTTCTTAATGAAAATAGACTCATAGGATAACAATTTGTTGATCTTTAAGCTAATTATGTCTCTAAGGTTCCCAAAACTCAAGCTAAAGTCCCTATAATCCTGACTATCTTGTCTACTAAGATAGCTCTGATAATTGTTTAATAACTCTTTATCTTCTTAGAATTTAGCTACCAAATTTTTATATCACTTAATTAACACCATAATCTTCATTTAATACATTTTAGTCAAGTCCAAATCCCATCCTAGTGTCCTTAGTTTGAGTTCGAAATTCCAGTAATATAGTTTAACCTACATACAGGGTAAACTTATTTCTACTCCCATAACTCCCAATGTAGTGAGAATTAAATCAAGCCCTTTTTAATCACCAAATTCACATCCAAATCTTCAATTTTTGTGTTTTTACCATTGTCAAATTCAGACTCTAGGACTCTTAAAACTGAACCTCAAGTTCCAGCAGTTTGGTTGTCCACCAAACCCTAGCCATCTCCTTCCTTTCACTCTATCTTACTTGTTTCCTCACTAGTCTATTTTCAAATGACCACTTCCTTCTCTAATCAACCTTTCCTTCATTTTCTTGTCTTTGCCAACTTCATCCATCATCAATCAAACCAACAAAACTAACAAACAAACCAACATAATCACATCATACTCAAAACTAGCAAATATAACATTATTCTTACGTTAGTTGGAGCTAGATTTGGGATTTTTCTTAGAATTTTTTTTCTTCCTTCTTATTCTTCATGTTTTCCTCACTTCCCTTGGCTGTCACTCTCTATTCTTTTTACTTAATAGATTTTTCAGTGATATGGACAAAAAAAAAATTGATGTTTATCACTTACACCTTATTATATATATATATATATTTTTCTTTTTCTTTTATTCAATTCTTATGTAATTTTGGCTCAATCACCATCCTTTAATCCCCCCTAGTTGTCCAGCTATCTTGCTACTATTTTTCCTATTTTTTTCCATTTTTATTTATTCTTTATAGTTTACGTGATGAGTTGTCAAGTAATGATGTCAATTTTCCTAATTATTATTAAATTGCCATTGTTATCCCTTATTATTCTATTATTGTCTAATAATATTTTTAATCACTAATTTAGGTCCCTAATATTATTTTTAATTATCTCTCCATCAATCTTTCCTAAGTTAAATTTTTTGAAATTTCAGAAACCGAAGTCCATCAGTTACCCGTGTAGCGTATTGATTTTACTTAGGTATTTTCTATACCCAACTCCAACTTCATTTTTGAGTTTCATCACTTCTAATATTGTCATATTTGCCTAATTTCTCCAAATAAAATATAAAAATCTATTTAGAGTCAGGATTTCTTGACTGATTCTAAATGCCTTGATTTTCCAAGCACATATCCTTTTTAGGTCATTAGCTCCTAGCTTCCTATTTTTCTTCTTAAACTCTCTATTTCATTTGTTTTTATATCAAAACCATCTCTTTTAATATTCTTTAATATTCTTTACCATATTTCATACAATTATGAGCTCGATTTCTAGATCGATATCCTGTTTAGTACTTTGATTTTTCTCAATTGTCATCTATACTCTTTTGCTCTTTATCTAGTCACATCCCTTATAACTTCAACACTCACAGTGAACTCAAAATCGGGGTGTTATAGTCCCATTAGACAAAAGTGTTCATCTCTCAAACACAAAAAGGAGAAAGATAAGAAAGAGAGAAGATACCTTAAGAAGAACAAGGCATGTGCAGCTTTGAGTGAGAGTACTACTTAAGTGATGAAAATTCATTAGAAAATGATAAAGATGAAAGGGCCAATATATGCTTGATGGCTCAAGAAAATGAGCTAGAGGAAAATGAGGTAACTTCTATTACTTATACTTTTGAATAATTACAAAATGCATATGATGATTTAATGGAAAACTATATGACCACGATAAAAGAGAATTTTGCTTTGAAAAAGAATTGTGTCATTTTAAAAAATGAGTGTGAGAAAATTTTGCTTGAACCAAAATCTAAACTAAATGAGCTTTTCAAAGAAAATGAAAAGCTCATGTTTCAAGTTAAAAATTTGAAAAAATCTTTTGCCTAATGAGTATGATAAACTCAAGAGTGAGCTCATGGACTCAAAAGAACTTTTAAGAAAGTTCTCAATTGGAAGCAAAACTCTTGATAAAATTATTGCTTCACAAATAGGTATTTTAAATAAAGTCGATTTAGGCTATAGAGTTGAATTTAATAAAAAGAATTCTTGATATTTAAGCACAAGGATTTAACCAAGTGTTCATATTGTCATTTTTATGGTCATACAACTAATAGATGTCCTATCAAATTTAGGAGACCATATATAATTAGGAAAGTTTGGATTCCAAAAAGATAAAAAAAAAAAAAAAAAACCAAGCTTGGATTCCAAAAAGATAAAAAAACCAACTCTTAAGAGTGTTTGGATTCCTAAAAGAACTAACATGGGTGAACTCAAAACTATATGGGTACGAAAAAAAAAAGAATTATCATTGTCTTGTAGGTTCTCTCAAAGAAGAAGAACAAATGGGTGCTTAACAGTGAGTGCTACAAACACATGACCGAAAATAAGACACAATTCATCAATTTGGAAACCAGGAATAATGGAAATGCAAGCTTCAAAGAAAATCCAAAGGAAAAATTATTGATATTGGTTCAAATGATAATGATGATCTCTTTATCTCTAAAGTGCTTTTTGTAGATAATCTTAAATATAATTTGTTAAGTGTTAGCCAATTATGTGACAAAGGTTATAGAGTCATGTTTGAGTCAAGACTAACAAGATGGCTTTCATTGGTTATCACCAAGGAAATGTCTTATGGTGGACCTGAATGATAATTCAAGTAAAAACATTTGTTTGTTTGTAGACATTGTATTTTGACAGTAAATTTCTAAATTTTTAAAATTTTACTAAATTTATTAAGTATTTTTAATTTTAACCAATTATTATGATTTTCAAGTTTTTCTTTAATTTTTATCTTAAAATAGTATTTTACTTTTGAGTATTTTTCAATTTCACTGTAGTGTTAGTTTTAGAAAGTAAAATGATTTTATTTAAATTAAGGGATTTTCACCTTATATTAGGAAAAAAAAAGGAAAGAAAGAAAAAAGAAAAATAAGAAAAGAATAATAATAATAACAACAACAACAACAACAACAACAACAACAACAACAACAACAACAATAATAATAATAATAATAATAATAATAATAATAATAATAATAATAATAATAAAGAATAAAGAATAAAAAGAAAAGAGCCATTTCTCGAGATTGGACCTCTCTCACACCCATAGATAACCATCACCAACTCATGTTCTGATCGTCCCTCAACCCTCATCTCGAACCATCACCTTTTCTTCTCTCTTTCTGATTTAGCTGACCATGACCCTCTCCTCTCAAGCTCATACATAAAAGGCCTAAAGAAAAAATATCTCATCCTCTCCCATTCGTCACTAACCCAGCACACACCTCAATTGACCTCTCTCTCATACATGATGACCTCTCCATCTCCTCTCATCTTTGACTGCTTGAATTGCCTCATCTCTTTATAAGATCTCCTTTCCTTAATCTCTCACCCTTTAGATCCTAGATCTCCTCTTTTCTCTAAATAGACTCCAACTCTTCCTCACTAACCATTACTGATTTAGGCTTGATTCCACTCCAAATAAACCTGATTCTTCCCACAATTAGAACATATTCTTCTCAAAAACCTTAACACCTCCCTTTTATCGCCATTCTCCCTCACTCTCACTCTCGATTTTGGTGCTAAAAAAGGTTTGGGTCTAGTTTTGATTTTTATTTGGATAAATGGCTCTTTATCTTTAAAATAAGCAAATTGGCAGGTCTGGTATTGATGGTTAGAATGAACAAACAAGTCTAAGGGTATGGTTTATTTGAAATCCATTGGCAATTTTCATATTTGGGTAACAATTTTTGCTCTTTTCGATGGATTTGCACTCTGTGTGTTAACCTAAGTTCTTTTAAAACTTAATCAATCTCTATTTTGATCTTGTCAATCAAATTAAAGTTATATAATGTGTGTGTCAAGTGTTTATTTTGCAAAAAAAAACATATTAGATAAGTTGGAAATTCAAAGATTCAAAAATTCTCTCAAGTTATGAACCTGGCTTCTAAATCGCAACCAAGATACAAGAATCGCGACCACGACTAAGATCTCACAACTATGACCACATCATCACGACCAAGAATGAATTAACGGCCAAAGTTTCAATTCTTTGCCTCGAGTCACTGAAGCAATCTGCCGTAACTGCAACCTTAGGCGTGATCCAGTATTCGTGATTGCGATCAAGCAGTCACAACCGCTACTTTCATCAAGCAAACTTTCCATTCTAACAGATAGTCAAGCAGCCAATGACCAAATATCACGTGTCACTAGTCGTTGGAGATATGAATTTTGCAATTGTGATTTAGGTTTTATGACTGAGATTATGCTTCTGGCAGACAACTTCTTAGAAGCTGCTTTGGAAATGTGTTTTTGTCTTTTATCCTCATTTGTAATGGCTCTTTAGAGGATGTAAGCTATAAATACCCCCTCCAAAGGTCTTAGTCATATGAGAGTAGTTTATCAAGTGTCCAAACTCTTGCAATTTGATTTCTCAAACCTAAAACCTTTGTAATTCACATTTTATATTAGTTGGTTGAGTGCTAACCATTGAAACAATTGTATAGGTTAGGAAATGAGCCTTAGAAAACTCTTGTTTAGATTTAAGTGTAAGCCTTGTAAAACACTTGGTTAGATTTTAGAGTTAGCCTTCTCAAAACTTTTGTTTAGGTTGAAGAGTGAGCCTTGGGAAAACTCTTATAAGGTTTAATATGAGCCTAAACACTAAGTTGAGAGTGAACTTAGTAAAACTCCATAGATAGTGGAAATAACCAACAGTGTGATTAAGAAGTGGACATAGGATCGGTTAGATCCAAACCACTATAAGTCTTATGTCTCTATCTTTCTTTCCCTATCTCCTTTCATCTAAATTTTAATTTCTCACCAATTCAACCCTCCTTTTTGGTGCATAAGGGTAAATGAGTGGTGTCAAAGCATTAGTCTTATTCTTCAAGCTTAATTGTGTGAGAAAAGATCAATATAGCCAATGAAGGGATGTATCACCTCAAGCCGCACTTCCACGGCATTAATTTTGTATATTGGAAGTTTAGAATGGAAGTGTATCTTGATAGTGATGTCATATATTTATGGGATTACATAATTAAAGAATGATGGTGTTTAAGAGCTAATTCCTAAAGAGGAATGGGTTAATGCTTAAAAGAAAGCCAATGGCAAAAAAAGAAAAAAAAAAAAGCCATGGCAATTCTCCTTAGTTCTCTTTCAAGAGAAGAATGTGGTAGAGTTCAATATTGCTCAAGTGCTTTTAGTATTTGGAAAGCTTTAGAGAACTACCATGAAGGAACCAAGCAAGTCAGAGCCAAGAAGATTCAATTTCTTATAATTGAGTGTGAGCTTTTCAAGATGAACCTAATGAAAGCATTACCAACATGGAAAATAGGCGCTTAACCATTATCATAAACATAAAGATATTGAGCAAAGTATACAACTTGATTGATACTAATCCAAAGAAAGATTATGAAGAAGCTAATGAGGATCTTGGGAAGGTTCCTACGGATGTTCTAATTGGTAAACTTCTTACCGAAGAGATGTTTCTAGTGATAGAGAAAGAAGAACATCAAGAAAAGGAGAAAAAGAAATCACTAGCTCTCAAGTCCTAAAAAGATCAAAATGGTAGTGAGAGCAATTCAAGTGACTCTTCCAATGATGATGAAGATGAGGAGCTAACAAAAATCACTAGAAGAATGAAAAAGATTATCAAATGCAAAAAGAAAAAGAAAAATGAAGTAGCTTGCTTTGGATGTGGGAAGCAAGGCCATCTAAAGTTTGGTTGTCTTAAGAACAAGAAAAAGAAGAAATGGGATAAGGAGAAGAAGAAATGATTTAAGACTACTTGGGATGATAGCTCTTCAAGTGAAGAGGAAAATAAGGATGTAGCCAACCTTTGCTTCATGGCTTTGGAGGAACCTACAAATGAGATATGTTCCACTTCTCATTTTAATGATGATGATATTGCTTGCTCTGCATCTCAATCTTATGATGATAATGATGATGAATTGTATGATGATGATGAGGATGAACTTATGAAAGCTATAGCCTTGAAATGCCAAAAATATCTTTCAAAAATGAAATTTTATAAAGAAAAATGTTCACAACTTAAAACCAATTTCAAAGAATTGGAAAAACTTATTTTAAGTTTGAAAACATCTAATGTCAGTTTCAAAGACTCATTGGGAGAAATTTCCACAAAAACCTCCTCATTTGAAGCTTTAAATAAAGAAAATAATCTTTAAAATTAAAGGTCAAAGAAGCCTTAATTTTTAAATTTCACAAAGGGAAGGAAGCTTTGGATACACTAATTGTATCTCAAAGACCACCCTTAGTGAGGCATGATCTTAGCTTTGATGATTCATCAAATTCTACATCCTCCCCTTCATTATTTGTCAAAGTCATAACTCCTCAAGTCTCTAGCATTGAGATTATTAAAAATACAATAAAATCACACACTAAACCCTCCAATCTTAAGAGGATTCATAAGGGTCCATAAAGCTTTAGAGCTAAGCCTCCATAAGCAAATCATGCATTCATATACAAGAGGCATGCTCCTAAACACTCACATTCATAACACAATTCATGTTTTTGTGTGCATAATCATTATTATGTTGTGAAAAAGCCTAAATTTCACAACAATATGGCAAAATCTAAAAAGACTTTCAAGTCTAAGCTTAAGTGCCATTATTGTATGAAAAACTTATAGTGTTCTTATTGGTTCTGATGAAATGACATGGTATATGAGGTGGCTGCTGACATGGAGATGGGCAATGGTAATTGTTTAAATTAATGGTAACAAAATCCCTAATTTCTTTAAATTATGGATTTCATTCTATTTCTTTATTTGACCTCTAATTTTTATCTATGATCTATAATTTCTTTCATCTTTCTCTCATCTGTCGCTTTATCTGTACTTCATTTCTATTGACCAATGGAAGAAGTCGTTGTTCTTTATAAGTGTGAGAAGCGTAGCATATTGAGAACATCATGGACAAAGAAAAATCCAAGCAAGAACTTTATGAGCTGCAAGGTAGGTGGGTGCAATGGAGGCTACAATTATTTCAAATGGGTTAGTCCTGAGACTTGTCAAAGGGCAAAGATAATAATTTCCTCGACTACTTACAAGGTTGACAAAGGTTGAAGCTACTTAGGATAGGAGCATGAGAAGGGAGAAGTAATTATAGGTATGGGCAATTTTCTCTATTTTGGTTCTGATTTTCAAGACATAGTAATGTAGGGTCAAGTTATGTAATGTAGTTAACAAGAGGGCAACAATGTGATTTTTGGTGTATTAATGGTATTTGTGGGTTAGGACTCAAATCGTGAATTAAGGTTCAAATTATTAATTCAAGTTTATAATGATAAATTATCTATAATTACTATATTTGATAATAGTAATAGCTAATTTGCATCGTTTAGAATTAAAATGGGTAAGATTCTGTCTTATTCATGTCAATTTGGAGCATTATTATGATGTGGTTACAAAATATTTGACAAAATGTCTGAATCAGGTAAAGTGATAAAGTGCAGACACCATATAATACTTAAACCATAGATAACACTGATACCACTTATAACCGTAATGTGGGCAGATTTGCATTAAGCTTTTAGGTGCTCAGCTAGTATGCAACTAGGTTAGCATTTCTACTAACCTGATCTATAATGCAACACCTAAATAAAAATAGTATTTTAAGTTGTCTCATACTAAGAAATGTGGCATATATCCAACAAAATAAATAAAACATAACCTTTAAAACACTGCAATGCTATTGAAATAAAAGGAATAAAATTATATTAAGTTCTAAAATAGTTCATAAACTTTACAATTCATGTTGTTTTTCCATAGTAATCAAGTTATATGAGTGTTTAGAAGCTTTAAATCTACTCATGTTGTAGGACTATCGCACTATTAGAGTTGTATATGACAATTTTAGTATTCTTACCTCACTAGGGATACAATCTAATATCAACAGAAAAAATCATATTATTACCTTCATCCTAAAAATTCCAGAACACTTTTACTTTGCACATAAATGAATAAAATAAATAAAATTATGTTTTTCTTTTTATACCCTTGATAATAAAATAAATGCACTCAATTTTTTTTTCTTTTGAACATTAAGTACATCTTAAAGATAAGAATTAATAAGAGTAAATATGAAAAATGAAGTAAAAAATAACACTATATAAGTGTTCCAACCTTTTTGGAATATCTCAAAAAAGAAAAATGTTCCAACTTTTTTATGATGAAGGAAATATTTTGGTGACAATATGTCCAATTCCATAAAGAAACAAAGAAAGAAAATCCTATGTAAAACAAAACCAAAAGGTAAAGAAATAATAGGTCACTATAGTAATTTTTATTTAAAAAAGATGCAAAGGATACAAATACAAGCATAGGCTTTGTTAAACACATGGAAGTTCTGGAACTTACAAGTTAGTTTCTATAAGATATTAAAGGGAATAATTTCTTTTTTAGTGTTTTCCAATGAAATTAAGGCAAAATGCATTTAATTCGATTAAGAAGGTCTACAGAAGAACCAAAGAAGGCAGAAACTAAAAAACATCCTAGAGATTAGGTATTATGAAAAAACTCCATGTGGAAGAAGAGTGATAGCCACAATTGTCCCTTCTTCTCTTAATGAAATACCCTGAATTTCTAATTATTTTTCTAAAATTCTATTTTTGTATGGAAACGTATTATTTTATTATTTTCCTTAGTAAAGTAAGAATTGAATCTATATTTTACTAAATTATAAATGTTCATACTATTTGAATATGTATTATTAATGGTAATTTTATTTAAATATTATATATGTATATATAATTGAAGAAAGTAGTATGTATATTATTATGAAAATGTTAATGTGAGTTTTTGAAAAAATTGTATGTTGATATTTGAGTATTAATAAAGGTATTAATTAATATTATAAGTTTAATTATAGTATTTTTATCGGAAGTTTGGATTTCCGTTATAATTACTATTATTATGAATAAATTTTATTAATTGAACTATTATTATCATTAATAGTATTATTGTTATATATATATATGAGTTTATGTTGTAAATTAATATGTAAATTATAAATTGTTCTTATTATTATTAATATTATTATTATTATTGTTATTATTATTATTAGTATATATATATATATATTGGTGTTAAGAAAAAGAGAAGAAAAAGAAGGGAAAAGAAAAGAAAAGAAAAAAAAATGGAAGTGGTGAGTGGCGTGTGGCCACGTGGGGAAAGGAAAGAAAAAGCAGAAAGGAGAGAGAGAGAGTGAGAGGCAGAGATGGGGAGAGAGGAAGGAGGTGCTGGCTGTGGTGGTGAGCCACCACTCGTCCGGCGGTGGGCTGCACCGCCACCACCAGTGGCTAGCCCACCGTCCGGCGACTTTAAGGAAGGCAACGGTGCTCCAATCGGGCGGTGGATGGCGGCGTACGCGAAAAGAGAAGTTCCGCCGGTGCTGAAACTTCTATGGCAGTTTTCAGCCGATTCTGGCGGCCAAATCGAGCATGGCCAGTCCCGTTCGACTCCTGGTCTCAAAGGCTTCCTTTTGGTACCTACCTTGCCCCCTGAGGATCACCGGAGGAGGAAATCGAAAAATGCAACTCGAATCTTTGGAGGCATTTTTCGGCGGCTGGAGGGCGAGTGACGGCGAATGGTGACCATTTTCATGATCCTAGCATCGAGGTGAACTTGCTGGTGTGGAGATCACCCAGATCTGCCACCAGCAGCAGTGGCGCATGGCCTACCGAAGGCGGCGTATGGGGCAATCCATCAGCTCTGTTTCATCATTTTAGCATGATTCTCGACATCCGTATGATCAGAATTCGTGAAGGTTAACTCGAAACTCTTGTATTTCAGTCGTTAAATAAGTTATTTTATGTTTAGCACTGCTTAGAGTAATTGTTAAGTTGTCGAGTCTGTCATTAGGTTCAGTATAATTCTGTCGAGACCTCGATCAGAATCTCAGTAGTTTTTGAGTTGTGTTTAGTTAAGTGAATTATTATTATCCTGATAATATCTTTTAGTTGTGAGGTGTTGGTGTTCTAGCGTCTTTCGGTTTCCAAAGGCTGCACTTCCGAGGGAAGCCAGTCAGAAGCGTCGTCAATTAGATGAGTGATACTCACTAATGTATTATCTTGTTTTCATATACATCTGCATTTCTATGTGTATATATATATGTGTATTATGCACTACTACTGCATATAAGCATGTAACATTTGATTGTGAATGATGACTCAATATTCTGTATTCTGTGTTATATTATGATTGTGGTTGATAGATGGAGGTTGGGAGGATGCAATACCACCTAGGAACTTTTGATATGAGTATGGATATGGTTACTATTATGATTATGATTCTGTTGAGATGTTGAGAAGATGAGCTATGACTGGTGTATGTTGGCTAGGCCTGCTCATCGCCAAGGCCGCTACCAGTCGGGTCAGGGCTGCTTGGTATAGACCAATGACGACCGGGCCCATTGAGTATAAGAGACAGATTATTAGATTCAGAGAGCCAGGATAGGGGGATCGGCTCCCCATATTGAGTATTAGTGTGGTACTGTGGACCATATCCCATCCTTACTTGATTGTATGACTTGTTTGTCTCAATGACATAGTGCATAGCATGAGCATTAGAATCTGTCTATAGGACACCAGTCTAATATGTTAGCTGGTATCATTCACTGAGTCAGACGCTCATTCCTGTTCCTTTTGTTGCTTTCAGATCAGGGAATGAGCCTTTGAAGGAGTTATAATTAAGTAAATTGCCAATTTCCCTTCGGCAGTAATTTATAATATTGAGTATTAAGAATTATATGTAATATATGTATAATGGTAAATATAGCTTTAGAACTCCGCAATGTTATACTTTGTACTTGTACATTGTTATATATTCAGTTATGTATTTTAAAGAGTTGTAATCTGTTGTTAAGCATAACCCTTTTGTAATTTACTACATTTATGAAATAAACGAGTTGTTGGCCCAAGGAAATTTTATCTTATATTGTGATTCTTTTGGATCTCCTTAACTTATTTGGGCCCATAGCCCTTTTCAGTTTTGGGTTTTCTGTTGTGTGTTGTGGTTAGGCTTACTACGAGCACTAGTAACCACGTGCATTTCCCGTGTCCTAGTGCCAGTCAAGTACCCTCGGATTCAAGGTGTGACACTCAATATGTTATAAATTGATGCAAAAATCCTCTATAACCATGGTCACCATTATAGGGCTATTCAAACCAACACTTGCCCTAATCGATTCAATACGACTCCAAAATTTAGGTTTCAGCTAAAACTCATTGGATTGAGTTGAGTGATTACTACCTTAAAATAATTAAATGGGTTGATCGGATTGGGTTTCATTTAAATTGCTTTTTTTTTTAAGTGAAACCCTACCTCACCCTACTCTCTCCACTCTTTTTTCTTCATCAATCTACAAAAAACCTAGCTAGTCAAAGCCTTTCCTCCTCTTTTGATCTTCACAAAAAATAACCTAAGGAAAAATCCCTAGTGGCATATTGGCTAAAAAAACTAGTTGAATGCCCTCATCGCGGTCAGTCAAAAAATTAGCTTAAAAATTTTGGATTTCAGAAGTAGTGATCTCCCCCTCTGGTGGTTGCCAGGTAGTGTGCTAAGTGTCATATTGAAATTTTCATTGAAACTAAACCTTATACACCAAAAACGCTCAGATTGATTGTTGGATTCAATAAAAAATTGCTTGGGAAGTAGTAGCAGTGTGTTTTTCTTTCTCCTCCAAAATCACTATTGGCACTATAAAATTTGTTGAAAAAATTATCCATTAGGTCGCTGCAATGGAGGAAGATAGTGTTGGTCTTTATTTTATGCATGGAGCAGCTCCTCTCTATCTCTGAAGTAATATTCGCTTTTTTTGAAACAACTACCTAAAATAGTCTAGTCGGATTGATTTGGATCGGAGGATTCTATTCAGTTAATTAAATTTTAACTTTTAAAGTCAGATCAAATTAAGTCGATTTAGAGAGAAATTCAACCCGGCTTGATCCATGAACATTCCTAGTCATAAATATTAAATGTTAACAGAGAAGCTAGCAACAAAAGTCAATATATGAATAATGTAACTTGACATGCATCGTTTCATTTTTTAGTAGAATTATTAGTTTATCCATTGGATATGCCATCCACGGCCAAGAATAAAAGTGTCTGGGGAAAATAGGAAAGAAAGAGTGAAAAGGTTTAAAAAAAAATTAGATTTTTTGGATTGTTTAAGACAAAAAGAGATGTAAAATTATCTAGCTGCGCAACGATAATAACAGATAATTGAGATTTTACTTGTTGCACGAGGGAGGTTTTGGGTCCTTGAATAGTATTCAAAAAACAAATGCTTGTCTCTGAAAGCATAAGAATAGGCTATGATATATCAGTTGTTTATTCGCACCATTCTCTTGTTGAGTGTCTGTAGCACAATGCTTTAACTAGTATTCAGAATATAGATCACAAGCTGGTTTCTTGTTTCTGGCACAGGGTTAGGATAAATTTCTCAAAACATTAGCAATTCCAACAAAAGGAATAAAGAATGTAAAGCTCAGCAGGCCAACATTTCCAAAGTACAAAATAAATATCTCATGCTTGGCTTCTAAGTTCTAAAGCAAAATTTAAGTCGAGAATTCCAATTACTAGCTATTCTCAAAAGAACAATTGTATTAATTGAGTGATATTTGGAATGAATTATGAAATCATAATTCCAAAAATAGCAAGTCCACTCCTTTCATGCTACATTCACTCATTATGTAATGCACTCCCATTCTTTCCCTATAGCAATACCATATAAATCCACATCCCAGAAAAGATGTTGATAGATGAAGAGCACTTTTGAGGAAGACAATATATTAGACTTTGTTTCTTTCAAATACATGGTCAATAGAACTAGACTGCCTACATAATCAAGAGGGTATGCACCATGAAAACTCTGAAAATGTCTAATAGTAAAGCCATCCTAGGATAGGAAACAACATACCAAAGTGCCTTCCACAATAATCAACTATTACTGTCTCCAAGAGATAGAGAAAAAAGTCCAAATTTTAAAGTGGCAAGAGTCCTCGAGAAATGGTGAAATTGATGATTGTATTGTCATTAGAAAATGGAATTGGAAGAGAGCAGCATAGAATGCATTTCATATGCATATTTAAAGAAAAGAGAAGCAACTTTTGAGGAGTAATAAGAGAAAAGTGGTTAGGAGACTGACATAAAAGCAAGCTACCTTTGTATTCAACCCCATTCACTATGAATCCCGTGTCGGTATACCTAACAGGAAAAAAAAAAAAGGATTTCGAAATTTCGTATAATACCTTTGGAAGCGAGTTGTCTTGAGATCAATGTTGTCACTGTACTCTGTCCTATTACTGAAAATGAGTGAATGAAATTCATAAATCACAAATTCCTAAAACTAATCTTTGGCCAAAAAAAAAAAAATCCAATCAGTGCTTAATCTGTGAGAATCGAATGTTATATCTGATAGATAGCTTGCAAATGTATCAAAATTCAAATGTTATATTTTTAGTCATCTCTAATATCTTGAAATCCTTAATTGATTCGAATTTAAATGTTATAATATTTTAATTGAAATAATTTCAATTGTAATAGAATATTTAAGTTGTATATAATTTTAAAAATATTTTATATTATCTTTCAGAAAAACTTTATTTTATATTATATTTTATGCAACCTTCCAATAATCATTTATTAATTCAAATATGAGCTCAATGGGGGAATATCTAATTTGAGTCTAAACTTTTACAAAATGCTCAATTTAATATCTTCTAAAAAATTTCATTGTAAAAAATTTCGTTCAATTGAACGCTTAAAGTCACCAAATTGCTCAATTAAGGGCTTTTTGTCACATGACATAATAGTTGTTAATTCAATTTGGTGAAATAATTTTGTAGGGCCCATTTCATATTTTTTAATAATTAAAATTATTAAAATTCAAAAAAATTAAAAATTATCAAAATTAAAAATTAAAAAAAAAAAACCTAGATAATGAATAGGGGTATAAACGAGTAAAGCCGAGCTGAATTTTATCTTGTTTAGGTTTGGTTTGATTTTTTTTTCAAACTTAAATTTTGGATCAAGCTTAAAAATTATGTTCAATCTTAACTCGTTTAGAGCTCGAGTAGAGCTCAACATCAACTCGAGCACGGCTCGTTAATAAGTTATATTCGAGTTAAATTCTAATTCAACTCATTATGAAACTTGTTTGTAACTTATTAAAATACTCAACTTTCTAAATATTTATTTCTAATAAAATAACTATAATGAAAATACTCAAACTAATATAAAAGTAAGAAATCGATTTAGTGAAAAAATACAATCATAAAATTGAGTATTACATGTATGACAAATATATTAATTAATAAAAAAATATATTTTATATAATATGGAAATATTAAGTTATGTTAATCAAGAGTATATATATTTTAGTCAATTTGAATTAACAAATAGTTTATAGAAGTGTTAAAATATATTTTTTGGAGTGCCAAAATTGTTAAGATAATAATAATAATAATAATAATAATAATAATAATAATAATAATAAAGCTGTTTACGAGCCTACTAATCGAACTGTTCACGAGTCTAATTTAGCTGAGCTACACTTTGCTCAAACTTGGCTCATTTATTCACCGAATTTTAAAAAAAAAGTTCAAGTTTGATTCATTTATATAAAGCAATCCAAACGTAAATAAGCTTTTATCGAGATTATTCATATATGGAAATAATAAATCAAACTATAATTTTAAAATACTATATATTTAAATTAAAAATATATCAAACAATTGTATAATAAAACTAATTCATATCAGTCCATTATATACAGTTATATGCGAAACATTAAATAGATTTTTCGACTGATAATGAGAAACACATATTGAAAAATTACTTGAAAAAAATAAATATAGAAACAAAGAAACTCTTCACATTCTATTAGATTATAATAAGACATAGAGGATTTTTCTTCATGAGACTCAGGTCCATCTGTAATTAGAATAAAGAGCGCAAGTTAATGAACAAAGAAGATGACATTATTTTCTAGCTTACATACAGTTAAATATTGAAAATAGTACCTAGTGTCCAACAGGTCTTGGATATTATCAAATTATAGGGGTAGGATTAGGATTAGAACTATAGCCTAATTCTACTTTTTACATTAAATTGTGAAACACTTCCTTGAAAACTATATTCTTTGTAGTATTGTATGTTCAACCATCCTTATCGCAAATTAGGATTTTCAATCTGCTCATGTTTAACCTTTGATACTACTACATAAAATTGGCCATGGCTAAAAATTGGATAGGGAAGATACAACCCAAAATGTGAGAGATTGCCCCTGACTCTTATTCATTGTCATGGAAAAGCAAACAACCAATGGAAATCATCTTTGTTGAAATTTAAAAGGTAATCTAAGATCTGATGGTGTTAAGACTAAGAGAGGTATGAAAACTCTATGTTCAAAATTGCTTTCCGAAATCACTTTTGCTCCTATCACTTATTTACCTAATTAAGCAACTATTAATCTTGTGCCATTGTACAAACCAGAATACTGATCTATATTTCAAAGCAACATTACAGGAACCCTAACCTTCAACATTAGCTTGTGATTTGGCATGCTAGAAGATGTAATACTATTCTAAAATTATGGTGTGTAAACATCTTTATAGCTATTTGAGTTTTCATCAACCTTATATATGCTGTCAAAGCTTAGATATGTTACTTCATCACCTAGCCATAAAAGACATCACATATTCATTCGCCTTTTTTGCAACCTCAAGTGTATAAGTAAGGATGGCTCAGTCTTGTAAATAAATGCCTTCATTGAATTTCTCCAATAAATTTGGATATGTGCTATCAACAATTTTTGCAAGGGGATTGATCAAAATCTTTAATAAGGATATCATCAAAAATTTCTACTGCTTCACCATCATTAGCTTCACCAACAGTGCCATCTCCGACTTCTATATCCAATCGAAAAATTCTCTCAATTCCTCTATGTCAGAATTCAAATTCCCAGACTAAAGTCTCATATTCTTTGTTAAAGTAAGAACCTTACAAAAACTCCACAAATAGGAAGAATTCAAAGTAGCCAACACAGCATCTTGTCTATTTGCCCTAGTAACAACAGGTAATACTTGCCAAAAATCTCCATCAAATACAATTATTTTACCACCAAATGGTTGATCCATACTATTCGACTTGGAAAACCTGAAGACATCTTTTAATGTTTTATCCAATGCTTTAAAACAATGTTTATGTACCATGGGAGCTTCATCCATGTAGTAAGTCAAGTTTTTTTGAGCAACTCAGCCAATTAACTATGCTGTTTAATATTGCAATCGAATCCTTAGTAACAATTATACTAAATCTTGAATGAGCTGTTATACCTTTAGGGATAAAGAGAAACTATTTCACTTGATGCAACAATTAGTACTATTTCACCATTTGACTATAGTGCAGAAGATAAAGTTTTCCATATGAAAGTCTTCCCAGTACTCCCATATCTATAAACAAAGAAAACACCTCCTTCATCCCTTAAGATAGTATCCATGGTGGTTTCATAAATGTTTCTTTGCTCAGTATTTAAACTGAAAAGCAGAGAATAATGTTCTTTTGTCATGTTTACCTTATCATAACAAAGCTCATCTTGAATAAATCTATTTTGTCCCTTTGAAATAAGTATTGAATTTGGAAAAGGCAGTGTAAGGTAGTTTTGCAAACCTTTCCCTTTGCTTTGCAGTAGCTTTTCAATTTCAATAAGAGCATAACTCTTTACTAGTCATCACTCATTTCCAAATCTAATCATAAAGAAAGGAAAATATAAAGTATAAAGAATTCCAAGTTGAAAGTTAGAGAGATAATTAGAAAAATTACAGAAGGAAAAAATAGGTAGAGAAAAACTGATATCAAACAAAGAACAAATACAAATACTAAAACCCAATTGATATAATTCACTATTAAAATTCAAAAATAATTGTAAAAACGTTAACAGGTTGAATAAGCTATATTATAAAGCAACATAACAAACTAAATTAAAAATTGAAATTTCATTTAACTTATTATGTAATTTGCTTTTAGTAATAATAATGTTTGTTTTTACTTATCATAACCAAAAAAAAAAAAAAACTACATTTGTACTGTAAACAATTTTTTGAATGTAAAATGAAATAGAAGAAAGAAAAAAGATTTAGTTTTTCTTTCTTGTGTAATGAATAGTTGCCTAAAAAAATAAAAAATAAAAATTAAACCTCCCACAAAAATTCTTCTAAAAATAATAAATATCATTACTAAACATACCATTATATTGAAGAATACTTCTTTGTTTATGAAGAATGCCTTCCGCAAGAAGATTCCATGTCTTCTTCCAAATTACTTTAGGCCTTGAAAGATAATTTTAAAATGGTAAAATCATAAAAAGACTTTGTAAATAATGACCTGAACCCAAAAATGATGCTTCTGTTATGCCATCTATATATTCCTTGTCATCATCTAATAAACCTAATGCATAACATGCGTCTTTGAATGATGGAAATAAAACTCTATTCACAGTCTTGATATCATCATAACATGTTGCACCTTATGTTTAACAAAATCCTTAAGTAATCTAATTCTCCACTCCCTAGAGGAACATAGAATATTCTACCAATGCTTATCCCTAGCTTTTTTGGATACCATTTTTTCTCCTTTTTTGCATCATCACTTTCTAATTATTCCTTCCATACAAACTTTGATGGAAACTGAGAATAGGCAAGTTCTCTAGCCTCCGAGAACTCCTTGTTAGCCTACATCAACTGCAAGAACATTGATTGGTTATTCTTACACTTGTTCAAAACTGAATCAATAGGATCATTGTCTTTAAATACAACTATATGCTGTTTTGGAAGATGGAAACTTAGCCTCTCTACACTTAAATCCCTATAGTTAATTAGAAAACCAAGAATTCTCCAAGCTGCCTCATATGGAGAAATATATCTACAATCATAGTAGATCTTAATTTCATCAAAGTCTTTTTCTACTTTTGCATTGTCATTCTTTTAATAAAAAGTAGTAGTGATCCTATCATGACCTTTGTTTATATATTTGAACAAATACTTTATTGATCTATGTATTACACCACTCAACATTAATATGAGCATTTTACTTCACCAATAGTTGTGGATTATAAGGAACAACATACCTATTGTCAAGTACAGCTCCATTCTTTTCCATGGTTTTATTAGCAATCTCTTCTTTTATACTGGAGATAACCCTTACCATCAACAGTTGTTTGATCATTAAAGCTTTTAGGAAAGTGTTTTGAACACTTTCCATCTCTCATACATGGCGATTTATTGTTAGAAACACCACAAGGCCTATGTATCATGATGTTCTTCACAACTTCATATAACTTTGAATTTCTTTATTGATCCGGTATCTCTGTTGAAATTATTTTGTTGATATCATCAAAAGTAGGATACTTGTCTTCAGGATGCAAGAACAATAGAATATGAGCATGAGGAAAGGCACATTTTTGGAATTCTATCATATATAGAATTGAAAAAGATAAAAACAATCAAGTTTATAATACAATAAAATACTACTACTTTAAAATTTAAATAAAATCAAGTGTACTTGCTTTAACTCTTCCAAAAATTTGATTATGTTTGAAATCTCTAATTAATTGATTTAGTTTATTTTGACGACTCTACTAACTATCTCAAATCTATCTTCACTTCTAAGGCTTCTTTGATTAACAAACCTCTATATCTCTAGCCATTTTGAATTGCATGTGAATGTAATAAAAAGGTTAGGGTATCCAATCCACCTACAAATTGCCATATCATCTTAATAATTTTGGATCACGTTTCATGCGCCACTAACATATGATGAAGGTAATATAATCTGCTTCCCTAGATAAGATGGATTGGTTTCTCCTTTCAACATAGCTTTAGATAAACCTTTGCACATATTTGCTCTTAGATTTTTTTGATTATTACGAATAAAACACAATCTATCCACCTCAATCATAGTGTAAGAATCGACCAAAATTTGTTGGAACAATTTTCTTGAAGGTAAAATTTCTCTTGATTCATTTTTCCTTTCATGTATCCTAAACACAAAAGTTGTCTCATACTTACTCTTTCCCTTTTTCCTTATGAATTTTTCTTGAGAAGAATATCATGTCTAAATTCATCTTCTCTGTATGGAAAAAACAATGGGTATGGCATTGCAAGGTAAAATGGATGCAACTCAGTTATTCATTTTAATAGACCATCCTAAGTCTCAATTATGATATCCCTATCATTAGTTGAACTTCCAATGTCACCAACAATTAAAGTGGCAACTTTATGCGTAGTAGGGATATTATACCTTCGTCCATCAGAGTTCCTTCTTCAAATAAGCCTTAATTTGATATCTTTTAATTCACTTGAATTAAACCTATCCCTAGCCATCCTGAAATGGTTGAGCCACAACATCATTGTCATCAATCATCTTTTTTAAATCTTCTACAATCAATGCATCAAATGTGGCTGAAGTATTACCTAAACTGTTAAGCTTATTAACAAAAAAAAAAAAAAAAGTAAGTTGATGCTCTTAAAGAATTTCTAATTCAGAAGATAATAAAGTAAATAATTAATAGAAACCTGAGGGCACTCATTCCATTTGCAATTTCATTTTCAGTATAATATATGTATTGTTGGCCAAACTTTGGAGTGGATCCCAAACTTGATAACAAACTTCCTTTTCTGTGACAATTTTGGCAATGTAATCTAAACATGCAAGGACCATTTACATTGTTAAGTGATGAATTGATCTTCCCACCCATTAATGTGAAAGAAAACATCATATTGTATGCATGAATGTTGTTAGTGAAATGCCTACTTCTATGATGAAGAAGATCTTTCAGAATATTGGGTGGTCCTTTGAACAAAGGCAGTTGCACTCTTCCACCAGCACAACACATTGAGAATTCTAGTTTTTTATTATTTCAATTCTTGTTTACTCTTTCACGGTACCACATCAATGCATTATACTATGAACATTCCCAAATTGGATCACTGATGTCCTAGCAATATGATTTTGAAACATTTAAACTAATACCATACAAAAAATACAATAATAAAAAAGAAAAGTATACGAAAAATTCGAAGGCAAATTGACAAGCAAATTTAAGAATTTAATATGATAAGTACAATGAATATGAACATCCATTTCACCTAAACAAAAGGTTAAGAAAAATATTATCACGACAAATTTATTTGCAATAATTTGTAATTATATACAATTCTCAAATGAGAAACTATTAGGACAAAATCTTTTATCTTATTTTAAAACTTTATACATAAACTACAAATAGTATTGGCACCTACTAATGCTTCATACCTTCTTCATATATATTGTTGTTCGTATCTTTTAAATCATTATCTACAAAAATGACTAAGATCAACTTCATTGAAAGCTGAATTGAGATATGAACAAATTGCACCAAAATTTTAAATTTTATTAGCATAAGCAATTATATTATATTTAAAAAAATAAATATAAAGAGAACAAAACAAATTACCATTTGAAATGTCATTCAGATGCATTCTCGAATTATTTTTTGCTCTAATAGATTTCTCACTTGTGCTCATTTTGTTGCTGGATTCTAATATAAAATCAAAATGACAATCAATATTTAAAGGATAATTCGATAGGAAAAAAATAATTTTTGATAGTAGAAAAATACTTTATACACAAAACTTATAATTTATAATTAGATGTGCAAAATTCTTAATTTATAATTTACAAAACTACTTTAAAGAATAAATATTATAATTTTATTTAAAAAATACTATTTGAATATATAGTAGTTCTATACAAAATGAAAAATAAAGCATATTTGAATTATCAAGTATATTTTATTACCATTTTCTAGCGCATTTAATGTAGATGGACTGTTGTTTCCCATTTCCATAACTATGTTCCTTGAGCACCTTATGGTTTAACTTGAATGAGAATTGTTGACATGTGAACCATATAATTGTGTGCTTTGAAAAGGAATATTCTCTACAAAATTAAGAACAATGATAATACTAAATATTGAGTGGGTGTTTTTAAAAGTAACTGAGATAATAAGTAGAAAGTGCATCTTACAAGTCATGGATTTTTTTTTTTTTTTTTTTGCTTTTCTAGCATAATCATCCTTCTCCTCATTCTTCGCTGATTTTCGCTTCACTGGTTGATAGAAATTTCATTTTGTGAACTATTTTGTGACATAGTTTCATCATTCTTGTCGTTGTTTTTTTCTTGTGTCTCATCCCTTCCACTGTGTCTCATCTCATCTCTGAAAAAGGCGCACAAATTATTACTTATTGTGGTTCATAGATGCAAATAAAGGTTTGATGCTTGTGTTTAGGGGCAGGAAAAGGATAGGTAGTTTAAATGGGGCATCAATGAATTAATATTACTTTTGCCTTTGAAATTTTAGGTCCAGTTTATAGTGCCATTTGCAGATTCTATTGAGTTAATCAATAGAATAACTATTGCTTAAGTTGTAAGATTATAAAAATGACTTCAATTATTTCATGAGTTAACAACAATTGACTAATGTGAAATTACAACACTAATCTTTTCAAGTTCACTATTGCTAATTTTTAAATCTATGACAATAACATTACATCTATCATAATATAAAAATCTTAATTTTCTTTATCTTCGAATAATTAACATAGAAACTTGATGATAATTGATTGTTAATTTGGAATAGTTTTAAAAAAGTGATAACAACTCAACTTCCATTTCAGTGTTGCGCAAAGTTCCAATAATAGAGAAAATATCCCCAATGATCGGACTAGATCAACATGAAAGGAAATGGGCTGGATCTTTTCTATTGGGCTTAGATTGTGATACCTGCGAAGGAGAGAAAGATGATCAAATAGGAGCCAGCCTTTTACCTGGCTAAGACCCTCCGACGATCAAGTCAACGCCCAATTCAGAGTATTTTTAGTAAAAGAAAGGGGGTGAGAGAATGTAGAATTCCAACTACCTGTGCTTAAACTTTTCTTTCCTTTTTGTATGGTTTCGGGTTAGGTAAGTCTGACACCTCTTCCTGAGAAGGGATATCCCTTGTCATTCGGCCATGCTAGTTGGTGAAAGTTGGTGGAGTGGTGTCAGGCGCACGTCCTTTATCCTATCCTCATAGGTGTTTAGTGAGAGGAGTGTCAGGACATGGTGTAGACTACTTTAGGACTTGTCTTCCTGCCAAGTGATTGGACACATTATCGGAGGGCTTCAGCCATTGCTTGTTCAGCAAGTCATTTGCTAGTAGAGGGAGTATCAGCTTATCTGGAAGCCTTTGGACTTGAGTCACTTGAGGGCTTGGCCAGTGGGCTTCATTCTCCTTCCTACAGTCTCTGAGAGCCACGTAGTGGGCCTTAAATATAGGAGGATCCAATAGTAACTTATGAGTCACATTTATCCCTCATCAGGGCCCCCCCCCCCTGTTTTATTAAGGAGCAGGCGAAGAGTTAAACCTTAGTAAAACAGTCTCGCGTCCTTGTAGTATTATCTCTTAGGAATCTTCTAGTCAAAGGGAACTACCTCCGCATCAGATAGCGAAGGGGTCTTTTCATTTCTTTAGCTTCAGCGAGTAGCTCTTAGGAGAGGCTTTTACTTCGCCAAGTCGGGGGGACTTCGCCCCATCCGAGCATTTAATTCGCCTTTTCAAAGGATAGCTTTCGTCTGAACAAAGAGATTTGAGAGGCTATGGACCGCTCGTTCTCTAGGCAACCTTCGTAGGACAAGTGAAATATTACACAGTCATTCAATGCATGCACAGTAGACAAGGATGGGCATTGAATGCAAGAACATGCATTGAATGCATGTCTCCTCGTTCTCCCCGTTTTTCCATATGTCTCAACAGATGGTTAAGTTTTCCATGGATTTTGAATTTTGAACGTCCATTTAATGCCCCCACTCATTGTTGTGATGGTTACCGAGGAGACTCTCAGTATATATACTCCTTTGTCTTCTCGTTTCTAGGACTCCTACTTATTTTCTTAAATCTCTTGATCTTCTCAGTTTCCCTGCGTCTCTATCTTCCGTACCACCTTCTATTTTCTTCTCTCATTCTCATGGCACCCAAAAAGGAAAACATCCCCCGAAGGGACCAAGTGAGTTCCTCCCAGTATCAAAAGATATTGGAGGAAGAGTGGGGAGAGATCGCTCCCTTTGGAAAAACGGCTGAATTTCTAGCTTTCAGCCAGAACTTGGAGGGCAGCACTTGGTTTCTGTTGCGCCGGCTGAGGCTTATGAGAGGGTTTATTCTAGCAACCCCAAAACTGCTCTACCTAAAGACAACCGCCATTACGTTATCTTCTACCACCAGCTGGAGGCTGGTCTTTTTTTTTTCCTTCTACGAAGTTCAAAGTTGAGTGCTTCAACTACTTCGGAGTAAATCCAATGATGCTTACCCCAAACTCCATAAGGGACATGCACCTCTTCAAGGTTCTGAGCTTCGCGCATGGCATTCATCCCTCTACTCGCCTATTTCAATGCTTTTTCAGAATCCAGAGTGCACAGAGGTCACCTGGGGTTTATATGACTTCTGCAAGGCCGCACCGAAGTCTCTTCTTTGGGAAAGAGAACAAGGTGAAGGACTGGAGAGGCAAGTTCAGGTTGATAGAGGTCACTGATGGCCTCGGCGACAAATCTCCAAGATTTGGTTTCCCTGGCCATTTCCTGCATCCTACTAAGGGCCTAATTGAATGGCCTAAAAGGCTATCCTCCGAGGAGAAGGTGAGCCTCAGGACTTTGGTCCATCAAGGTTTCATCTATAACTCTTAGAAGATGATGGCCTCCTTCTATGCGGAGGACGGGCATGGCCTTCCTACTCCCAGACTCTTGCTGAAAGATATAAGAGGTAATTTTCTCCTTATTTGCCATAGCTTTGATTGATGGTGGGGTATTAACCCCTTTGCGTTGTGTTTGCTGTTTTGATTGCAGTGGAGGCCAAGGATCCTGGGCATTACCAGGATATAATGAAAGAGACAGAAGGGGTTTCTCCAAGACCCTTCAATGAGGAGGCTGAGCTTCCCATCCTCGATCTCCAGACGGGGATGCTTTGAACACGCACCTCCTCCGACTTTCAGTCCTCATCGGCGAAGCCTCGCAAGGATAAGCCGACAAAGCACGTTCTTGTCGGGTCTGGTCCGGCTATTAGGTTAGAAGGGGCCTAGGTGAGTGTGGCCAGCACAAAGTCAATTCAAGTTGTTCGAAGACAACTTGTTAAGGCTTCTGATCGCTCTATTCCTATTGTGCAGAGAGGTACTCCTCCGCTTTGAGCTGCACCAGTTGCTGCGAGGCCTATTTCTCAAAGGGCTATTTTGATCCCTGGGCTCACTGGGGCTTCCACTCCTCCACCTCCACCTCCTCCCGCTGGTGATAAAGGGAAAGGGGTATCCGCACCTCTTCCACCTAAGCTGAAAGTGAAGGGGCCTCCAGTTCCCAACATCTTTAATGCTATTGCTCACTCCTCTCAAGGGGCAGAGCAACTAGCGAACCTGGAGGAGGCTGTGACAGATGTTCCTGATGCTAAGTTCGAGGCATGTCTGAAGAAGCTGGTGGATGACTTTAGTGCCCCTGAGATTGAAGCTGGGGCAGGTAACTTTCCTTCTCTCCCATCACCTTCATCTTATAAGGATCCTCGTGTCATCCGAGGAACATATCTGAGATGGTCCAAGGAGGTTGTGCCTGGGAGACCTCCTAGTGTCGAGGAGGTCGAGGCCTAGAAGAAGTATATTGAGGAGCAAAGGATTTCATATCCTGATCTGGTGGTCCTCAAGAAGCTTTACCCCTCCCCTATTAAAACTGTGGCCGAAAGGAAGACCTTCGTCTCCAGAGATAAAGGCAACTTCCTGCCTTTTTGTTATTATTTATTTCTTTCTGTGCCTTTATTTGCTGGTTTGAGTTTGCGAATGTTCCTGTTTTTTATCTTGCAGTTCTTGCGGGTGAAGTGGGCTCCACTATTCAGGAGCCTTCTCTTGAGGCTCTTTTGGAAGTTAGCATAAGTCCCCCCGGGGCTGATAAAGCATTTCCTTCAGCTGCTGCTTCGTTAGAGGCTGAGCCGAGGGCTGCTGTTGCTATGACTGACGAAGCATTTCCTTCAGCTGTTGCTTCGTCTAGGGTTATGTCAAGGACTATTGTTGCCGCCGAGGACGTCTCCTCCCTTTGTCCTCCTAAGAAAAAACTGACTGTAGGAGAGTTTCTTCTCTAGAAGAGGCCCCTGGCGGTAGCTTCAACGACCATCACTGCACCAGAAGTTCACTCTGCTTCAGGGACCCCTTCGCTTGGGGTGGAGGCAGAAGTATCAGCCCCTTCGCAGGGGATAACGGTAGAGGCTCCTCCACCAAGTAAGAGGTAAAGAGTCGAAAGGCCAGTGGAGGTTATAGCAGTGGACTCCCCCTCGCTTGGAGAAGTCGAGGCATCCACTAATCCTCCTTCTTCCTTTGCTTCACCTGCTGCTGTCTTGGCCCCCGTGCCCTTTCTGCGCCCGGTTCTTAGGCCTCTCTTTGGGTCTGTGGAGGATACTCTTGCCAAGCAAGAGACTCTGCTGGGGAAGGTACATTCATTCTCATTTGGGCTATGACTGTTTGCCACACTGTATAATTATGGTTGCTTGTTTATTGTAGGCGGTTCTTAATTCTAAAATTTTGAGGACCGATTTTGGTCTTCTGATGGATCATTACGAAGATGCCTGGCGAGCGGCAGAGGAGAGGCTGGAATTATGTTCTAAATTAGAGGAAGAGCTGCTCTCCGCAAAGGTGAAGATTGAAGAAGCTGTGGAGCAATCCAAGGCTCATGAAGAGGCTCGTGTTAAGGCCGAGAGAGAGGTTAGTGCCTTAACTAAGGCAATGGCGGTTAAGGACAAAGCCATTTTCGATCTCAGTGCGCAACTAAACAAATTGAACAGTGCTAACGAAGAGCTTGCCCGAGAGGCCGAAGAGGTTCCCATTCTTCGAGATCTCTTAAAAAAGACTCAGTAAGAACTTTGAGTCTCAGAATTCGGATTCACACAAGCCTCTAATCGGGCTCAAGTTGCACTTGAGAAGGCTAACAAGGTTGAAGAAGGTCGACGAAGGGCTGTGACAGACTTCATGCAGTTTAAGAACTTTGATGACATCATCACATACCACATTTGCAAAGTAGCGACCGAATATTACAACAATGCGCTCCGCGACATAGCGGAGCATTTTCTTGGCATGCTGCAAGTGGTATCTGAGTTGGATGTTGCTGAAGAACCTCTTGCACCAGATCTCTCAGAATTCCAAGATCCTATCCTTGAGGGGGATGAAGGTCTTTTACGACCTGAAGACTTCCCTGCTTGGGATAAAGATGCTCCAGTTTCATCTCCTATCCCCGAAGTTTTCAGCGGGGGCGAAGGGGATGTAGACGAAGGACTTCCCATTGGGACGGATCTTGCACAAGTCGAACCCCTCTCTACCATTTAGCCGGACCCTACGAATGGCTAGCCTCCGCCATCTTCCACAATAATAGTTCCTCCGGGCAATCCTTCGCCTTAGATGTCTTTTCCTTTTTCCTGCTTTATCATTCTTTTATTGTTTTTCCACTTGTATTCTTCATTCTTTTATTTTTTTTCACTTGTATTTTTCATTCTTTTTGTAAACAGATGTAATACATTTACTTCAATAAATAATACAATTGTTATGTTTCTATTGTGTGCACGCCTTACTTGTATGGGGATCCAATTCATGCTGTAATCCAATAATCACACAATGTGAAGCACCTTAGCTAAGCTATCCTTCGAATTGGAGTTCGAACATGTTCGCCTTCTTCTCTCTTTAGGCTTCCTTAGCTTCATGCCTAGGTTCACTGGGGCTTAGGCTCTTCCTTAGGAAAGTTCTTCTTACACTTTGTGAGGCTTCGTGCCTAGATTTACTATAGCTTAGACTCTCCTTTAGGAAAGTTCTTCTCACTCTTGGTGAGGCTTCGTGCCTAGATTTACTAGGGCTTAGGCTCTCCCTTAGGAAAGTTCTTCTCACTCTTGATGAGGCTTCATGCCTAGATTTACTAGGGCTTAGGCTCTTCCTTAGGAAAGTTCTTCTCACTCTTGGTGAGGCTTTGTGCCTAGATTTACTAGGGCTTAGGCTCTCCCTTAGAAAAGTTCTTCTCACTCTTGGTGAGGCTTCGTGCCTAAATTTACTAGGGTTTAGGCTCTCCCTTAGGAAAGTTCTTCTCAGTCTTGGCGAGGCTTCGTTGATGCGAATGGAGACAATTTAAGGCAAACTGCATATCTGTTATTATTATCATTGATAATACATCTTGAGGTGTTGGATGTTCCAAGTATGAGGAATTTCCACACCTTCCAGGGTTACAAGTTTGTAAGTACTAGGGCTTAGGACTCTTTTTATTTAGAAAGGTCCTTCCACGTTAGTACGAGCTTGCATGTGCCTTCGCATTTTCTCATAGCCTCTAAGAATCTCATTACTAGATCCCCTTCGCCGAACACTCTGTGCTTAACTTTCTTGTTGAAATGATTAGCAACTTGTTGCTTGTAATTAGCCATTCGAATGCTGGCTGATTCCCTGAGTTCTTCTAGGAGATCTATATCGATCCTTTTGGCCTGATCGTTGTCTCTATCTTCGCAATAATTGATTCTCCCACTGGAGAGGCCTATATCCACGGGGATTACCGCCTCTGTACCATTAGTGAGGCTGAATGGGGTCTCTCCTATGGGTTGCCTGGGAGTAGTCCTATACGCCCATAATACATGATGCAGATCGTCTGCCCAACTTTGACCATGTCCTTCTAATCTCCACTTTAGGCCTTGTAGAATAGTTCGATTTGTTACCTCCATCTGGCCATTTGTTTGAGGATAGGCTACTGATGAGAAATGTTATTTTATCTGAAGCCCTGAACAAAAGGACTTGACTTTAGCATTATCGAATTGTTTGCCGTTGTCACTGATGAGCTGATAGGGGATGTCGAATCTGCACACGATGTTCCTCTATAAGAAGTTGATCACTCTTTTTGCAGTGATAATGGCTAGAGATTCGGCTTCTACCCATTTGGTGAAGTATTCAACTGCTACTAGGAGAAACTTTCTCTATCCTGATGCTGCTGGGAAGGGTCCGACTATGTCTACCCCCCATTTGGCAAAGGGCCAAGCACTGGAAATGGGGACCTGCTCCGCTGTTTGGACGTGTTTTCCACTATCAAATTTTTAGCATGAAGGGCATTTTTTGACGAATGCCACAGCTTCATCTTTCATCCTCGGCCTGCCAGTAATACCCTTGTCTAATCGCCTTCGCTGCTAGCACTTTTCCACCTATGTGCATCCCGCAGGATCCTTCGTGTATCTCCCGAAGGATGTATTCGGCTTCGTTGGGCCTCAAGCATCTCAACCAAGGCAATAAGTAAGCTCTCTTGTATAAGACTCCGTTGTGCAGGGAGAAATGGGCGCTCATTCACTTGACCTTTTTGGCTTCTTGGGCATCTTCAGGCAGTTCTCCCTTTTCCAAGTAAAACCTGATGGGGTCTATCCAGCACGGTTCTTCTTCGACTTCCATAACTTCTTCCCCCTCAGTAATGCTAGAGGAGGCTAAGGTGCCTAAATAAATCTTTTGAGGAAGCTCGACCGGGCGAAAGGCAGCCAGTTTGTTGAGACTATCTGCTCCGCAATTCCTTTCTCTGGGGATCTTCTAAAAGAACAGCCGACTCCTCTATTCTTCATCCTTTGAACTATCTCTTTTGTCTTTTGCAAGTACTTGGTCATGTTCGGCTCTTTTGCTTTGAATTCTCCTTCTATTTGTCCGATCACCAATTGGGAATCACTATATACTGTGAGTTGTTCTATGCGAAGGCAATCAGCAAAGAGCAGTCCTTGGATCACGACTTCATACTCTGCAGTGTTATTGGTGGCTTCGAAATCCAGTCCTAAAGCATACTCTAGTGAAAATCCTTAAGCACTTCTAAGTATGATGCCCACACCATTTCCTTCTTTGCTGCTAACACCATCTACGAAGAGTTCCCACTGAAGATCTGGGAGTACTGCTGTGCTTCAGTCTTCTCCCCCATCTTTAGTGCCAAAGGAGCATTTGGAGATGAAGTCCACCAATGCTTGGGCTTTAATTGCTTACCTGACTCTGTATTACAATCCGTGCTGACCTAACTCTACAGACCAACATAGCATTCTTCCCAAAGTCTCCAATTTGTGAAGTACCTTTTGTAATGGCTGATGTGTTACCACTACTCCTTGATGTGCTTGCAAGTATATTTTATATTTCCGGCAAGAGAGCACTAAGGCGTACACTAACTTTTCTATCGAGGAATAATTTAACTCTGCTCTCTGTAGGAATTTGCTAAAATAATAAATGGGCTTCTGGACCATTCCTTCCTCTCTAATCAGCACTGAACTGATTGCTTGGTCTAAAGCGGACAAGTAAATTAATACTTCTTCACCTGGCAAAGGCCTGCTCAAAATGTGCTCCGAACTCAGGAAGGCTTTTAATTCTTCAAATGCTGTTTGGCACTCCTCCGTCTAATCGAACGTCTCTGACTTTCTCAGCTTTTTAAAGAAAGGGAGATACCTCTCAGCAGATTTAGACATGAATCTATTCAACGTAGCGATTTGCCCTGTCAACCTCTGGACTTCCTTCATATTCTTCGGGGGCTCCATGTCTAAGATGGCTTTCACTTTATCGGGATTAGGCTCGATTCCCTTTTTATTGACCATGCATCCTAAGAACTTGCCTCCCTGGATGAAAAATGTGCATTTCTCTGGGTTAAGCTTCATCCCATATTCTTCCATTACCGCCAACACTTCAGCTAGGTTACAGATATGGTCCTCGAAGCTTTTACTTTTCACGATCATGTCGTCCACATATGCTTCTAAGTTTCTGCCTAGTTAATCTTTGAACATTCTATTGACTAAGCATTGATATGTGGCCCCGGCATTTTTCAAGCCGAAGGGCATTGACATATAACATTATATGCCTTTCTCTGTTATGAATGAGGTTTTCTCTTCATCGTCTGGGTGCATTTTGATCTGGTGATACCCCTGCTTCGCATCTAAGGATGACAAGAATCCATATCCCGCCGTCGAATCTACCAATTTATCAATCATGGGCAATGGAAAAGAGTTTTTTGGATAGGCCTTGTTCAAATCTGTGAAGTCTACACACATCCGAAAAGTCCCATTTGCCTTCTTGACTAGCATCACGTTCGCCAGCCATTCCGGATACTGCACTTCCCTAATAAACTTTGCCTTTAAGAGCTTGTCTATCTCCTGATCGATGATCGCTTACCACTCTGAGCCGAAGCATCTTTTCTTCTGCTTGACTGGTCTGTAGGCAAGATCTACATTCAATTGATGCATTATTACTTCGGGCCTTACCCCTTTCATCTCTGCCGAAGTCCAGGCAAAATTATGGATGTGTTCCTTTGGGAACTGGTGCGCGAACAACTTCTGCTCATTTTCTAAGGAAGAATTGACCATCAAGAACTCTTCAGGTTCTTTTTCGACCACCACCCTTTCCAACCTATCGATGGGTTCAGTTCTTTTCTTAGGAATAGCGACTTTGATTGCAGCTACCTCCTCATTAGTGACTTTGCCCTTCTTTATCTTTTTGTTTCTTTGCCTTTCTACCCGTCCATCTTGACTGCCATAGACGTGAAATACTTCTCCGTTGGGCTTCAGAACTATCATTCTCAAATGTCTGATATTCGTCAAAGCATCCAGGTTATATAGCAATGGTCTGCCTAGCAGGACGTTGTACGCTAGATGTGTCCTGACGACAATAAATATGGCCATAGTGATTACACTTTCAGGGGTTGTGCCAATCGTGAAGGGCAGTTTCGCCATTCCAATTGATGGGACCTCCATTTCGTCCAAAGTGCGAACTGGGTTTCCCACCTCTTCCAAATCTTCCTCCTTGAGACTCATCCTCAAATATGCTTCATTCGTCAGCAGGTTGACCGAACTTCCTTTATCTACCAGGATTCTTTTGACTACATAGTTAGCTATGATTGCTTGGACCACCAATGGGTCAGCGTGGGGGGTGCGAAGAACACTTCCATCTGGTCTCTCTGATCGACTTCTCCCCCCTTCACAGTAAACATACTCAGGCCTTTCTCTCTGCCTAATTAAGGCCTTCGTACTATTTCTGCTTTCCTAAGCTTCATCCGGTCCCCTAGTGATGCAATGAATAGTTCCTACTGAACCATCATTAACCCTCTCTGGATATCTTCCTTTATCCTCGCCAGGGCCAGTTCTGCCTGACTCTTCTCTCTTTACGAATTTTCCAAAGTAGCCTTGTTTGATCAACCTTTCAATTTCCTCCATCAACTGCCTACAATCATTGGTGTTATGACCGTGAGTGTTATGAAAGAGGCAATACTTATTTTGATCTCTGTTCTGTGGGGGAGCAACCATAGGTTTGGGGCGAGCCCATATATTTTGATCCTTGAAGGTTGCGAAGACTTCAACTAGACTAGCATTGAGAATGGTGAATTTGCTGGGATCAAAACTAGATCGTGATTGATTATTTCTTCCCCTCCCCCTCTTTTATCCACCGGATGACTTCTCTTCCTGCTTTTCTTCTTTCTTCTTTTCCCGCTTTGTCTTCAGCTCCTCTCTAGGAATGATCTCTATTCCTCTTCGCTTCGTCATCTGGTTAAAGGCCAAAGCGTCATCATGTCGTACATATTTCTGGGCTAGTTCCATTACGTCCTCCAGGGTACGGGGAGCATGGTGACAAAGGGCTTTGAGAAAATCCGTATGAGAGGTCCTATTTTGCAAAGCTTCCACTGCTCGGGCTTGATCTAAGTGCGTGACTTTCAAGGCTTCTCGATTGAATCGAGCCATATAATCCCTTAAGGATTCATTTTCTTTTTGCACCACCGTTTCCAAATACTGAGTCTTTCGCTCCACCGGGATACTAGAAGTGAATCAGTGCATAAAGGATTTGGCTAGCTCTATAAAAGAGCTGATACTTCCTTCTTCCAAGCCATCAAACCATCTTGTTGCAACTCCCTCTAAAGATCCTCTGAATGCTCTGCATAGAGCTTCGTCATCCGCCATTTGCAATTCAACCGCATACTTGTAGTCCATGACGTGGACTCTGGGATCAGTCTCTCCATTGTACTTTTTCAACATTGGCGGTTTGAACTTGCTAGGCATAATGTATTCTCTGATGGGTCTAGTAAAAGGAGACTTCAGGGTGAGCTTTAAGGTGGCATCCATGGCCTTCCCATTGGTACCTTGATTCATTTCCTCTAAAAACTTATTCACAGCATCTCTCACCTCCTCTTCTTTCTTTCTATAACTGTTGCTACTATCGGGTGACCTTCTGCTTTGGGCCCGCGAGGGGTGACCAGTAACAGAATATTCCCTTCTATTATATTCTCTTCCTCTCGAGTATTTCTCTGAATTTTCTCTTTTCCCATATTTTTGTTCCTTCTGCTCGTATTTTCCTCTATTCTGTCCTCCACTCTGTTCCACGTCACTTGCATGAAAACTCTTTCCATGCAAAAGCTTACGTTCACTCTCTGGGAGCGAAGCTTCCGTACTCCCTTCCTCATCGGTCGAACTCTTCTCTCCTCCATGCCACTCTTCTGTCCTTCCCTCCACATTTCCACCCAAGTGGGCCAATTGTTCTTCATTGACCCCAATGGGTCCTTGAGACTGCCTCTCATAATCTAGGGTTCGAGCGACATTCCTCCTCGGGGTAGTTTCTGGAACAGTGACGAGAGTCTATGCCAGAGGAGTTTGTTGCTAAGGACTT
This sequence comes from Reutealis trisperma, assembly GCA_947687605.1. Classification (NCBI taxonomy): domain Eukaryota; kingdom Viridiplantae; phylum Streptophyta; class Magnoliopsida; order Malpighiales; family Euphorbiaceae; genus Reutealis; species Reutealis trisperma. Next base: position 388,478 of record CANTUT010000586.1, read on the forward strand.
CTTACAAATGCAGTTATAGTGTTAATAAACTGCAAAGTAGGAGCTAGGTCTAGATTTGTAAGGTTCAGAGGGGTTTGACTTGGTCCAACTGTATTTTGCTAAGCAATAAGGAACTGGAGCGACGCGTTTAGGTCAATGGGAGTTGTTAAGGAAGGATCAGTAGGTGGGGGAAGAGTATATCTAGGATTTGAGGGGGTTGAAGATTCAGGATCATCGGGGTTTGTCATAATGGTGAATTTCCTTCTCAGGTAAATAAAATTAAAGTGCAATGTCGAAAGAAGATTAGCTCACATTCTTGCGTCTTGTCCCCACAGATGGCGCCAATTTGATCGGACTAGATCAACATGAAAGAGAATGGGCTGGATCTTCTCTGTTGGGCTTGGATTGTGATACCTGCAAAGGAGAGAAAGATGATCAAAGAGGAGCCAGGCCTTTTGTCTGGCTAAGACCCTCCGACGATCAAGTCAGCGCCCAATTCAGAGTATTTTTAGTAAAAGAAAGGGGGTGAGAGAATGTAGAATTTCAACTACTTGTGCTTAAGCTTTTCTTTCCTTTTTGTATGGTTTCGAGTTAGGTAAGTCTGACATCTCTTCTTGAGAAGGGATGTCCCCTGTCATTCGGCCATGCTAGTTGGTGAAAATTGGTGGAGTGGTGTCAGGCGCACGTCCTTTGTCCTATCCTCATAGGTGTTCAGTGAGAGGAGTGTCAGGACATGGTGTGGACTACTTAAGGACTTGTCTTCCTGCCAAGTGATTGGACACGTTATCGGAGGGCTTCGGCCATTGCTTATTCAGCAAGTTATTTGTCAGGAGAGGGAGTATCAGCTTATCTGGAAGCTTTTGGACTTGAGTCACTTGAGGGCATGCCAATGGGCTTCGTTCTCCTTCCTACATTCTCTGAGAGCCACATAGTGGGCCTTAAATACAGGAGGATCCAATAGTAACTTAAGAGTCACATTTATCCCTCATCACCCAACAAAAAAATACAGCAGCACTTTTGCACATGTTATTTGTCCTTCATACTTGCGTTTAGATGTTGCTTCAAAACTAACCATGAAAAGCCATTATCCTTTTGACTCTTGTAAAAATTTGTACTTTCATGGCTACCCAATCCAGACTTCAGACTTTCATTCCCATGGAAAAAGTAGTATCAAATTAAATTTATATGCCCATTTGGTATCAAACCTATTAATTATACGTGCCCAAAATGACAACCTAATAGATATGAAGTGGTTTTTTTTTTTTTTTTACTCATATAAATAGCAAACATCAATGATTAATAAGAAAATAGCAGTTAATAATTTGCAGAATGTGATATGTACCTCAATAAGATTTTTTAATTTCAATTCTTTTAGTCGTTAATAAAATTGTTCAGATTTTGATAGTGAACCCATGAATTCGTTAATCCTTATTTTGTTTATTCCATAAAATTTCGTAACAATTTTTTTCCAAATTTTGATTGTCATCTTATTATTTTCTATTAATAAGTAATTCGACTATGTTGGAGTAATATTTCAATGTTTTTTATTTTGGGTGACAAATTGAAGGAAAATTAGTAGAAGAAGAAGAAGAAGAATGGATTAATTTAGAGGAAGAAGAAAAAGGAAAATTAAGGGGTGGATTTTTTATTTTATACCCGAATTGGGTCCGGATAATGGTGTAATCCAATTTGAATCCTACACGATTATATATTTTTTATTTTTAAATATTATATGTATTTTAATTTATATTTTTTAAAAATTTACAAAAAATTTTTTAAGAGAAAAAATAAAATAAATATAAAATGTTATAATATATTATAGGATTTGATTGATGTCTTTCCATATATATAAATATTATAGCTTCCATATTAGTATTGATTGTATTTTCCTTATTAGAAAAGCTCATATTTCTCTCTCTTATGTACTCTATATAAAGGGCTTAATACTATTGAATGGAAGAACTAGAAAACTATTCTCTTCTCTATATTTTTTGTTCTTATTTTTCTTCATTATATTTATAACACGTTATCAACACGAATCGTTCTATAATATTGTTCATAATTTTGGATAGCTTGTGGTTTGCTACAACCCAGTTAAGACGAAAAATTTGAAAAAATAAAATTTAAGATTTATGGTAAACAATTTTTGTCTAATTAATTACTATTATTGTTAATATTTATGTATCAAATACATTTTTTTTAAGAAAAAAAACTAAATTGTTTTTTTTTTAAGAAATTGTTTGAACATATTGGGCTAATTAATTTGAAAAAATCATTTTTTTTCTCACTTACAATCATTTACATCAAATCATTTTTTTTTTAGATTTATAAAGATTTGATATACTATTTAATGATTAATAAATTAAATTTTAATTCCTGAAAAACTAGCATTATATTTTAAATACTAGTTCCTGAAAAACTAGTATTATTTATAATTTATAAAAAACTAATTAAATAAATAACTAAACTATGAGTTCCTAAAGAACTAGTATTATATTTTAAATTCTAGTTCTTGAAAAACTATTATTATTTATAATTTCTGAAAAACTAATTAAATAAATAACTAAACTATGAGTTCCTGAAGAAATAATAATAATTACAGTTTCTAAAAAATTGATATTTTTTATAGTTCCTGAAAAATTGGTATTTTCTACGGTTCCTGAAGAACTGATATTCTCTATAATTACTGAAGAACTGATATTCTCTATAGTTCCTAAAGAACTAATCAAAATAAACAAATATAAATTCATTAAAGAATTATTTAATATTCCTGAAAAACTAAATGCATTATCTACAAGTCTTTAAAAGACTAATTTTATTATGATATTATATTAGATAATGTTAATTGATAGCCCTCGACATCAGAGTAAGAATTATTTATCATGGATACTAAATGATGAAATTCTTGATTTAGTCTTAATTAATTATTTATCTTATGGGATTCTCATGTCATGTTATAATGGTAGTACAATTTATTAATGTGAAATTAAGAGCAGCAAATCAATGTGGCATATTACCCATTAATTTTGATTTTGTTGAATATGAAATTAAGCCTAACAAAATCTGAATTAACTAGTGTCACTTATTCGAGTATTGAAAAAAAAAGCCTATGTAATTTACTAATTTTTGACCAATTAATATATTTAGAGTTTCAAAAATCCCATGAAATTGATAATTAATTTAAATTTACTCAAAAGATGTCTTCATTTATACTCAAGATATCTATGTTTTAAATTTCTTAGCGGAATTATAAATATGCCATGATAAATATGTTGTATATATTTATTAGTTTCTCTGATTAGCAAGTATAATTTGCTTGTGATGTTGCATATTTTATAATTTGCTTGTGATATTGCATTTTTTTTTTATTTTTAACTAGAATTATAGTATAAAGATTGTTGTGTCTTATAATTAATGGCTAATTTGTCCTCAATTTGACTTGATGCAAATATATTTTATAGTAATTGTTTTATTTTGACTTTTGAGTATAAAATTCATATTTTTTATGTGTTTGGTTTTAGTATGAAATTTGAAATAATTGAAAATTTATTACTTTATTATAAACATGAATTTATTGTAAATGGTTGGATTGATTTATAAATTATTGGAGTTTTTACATGAAATTAATTCAAATTTTTTCATTTTTCTCAAAATCGATTGAGTTCTAAATTTTTAAGAAAATCAATATTTTTGTTTTATTTCCAACATAAAGATTTTGATCATATTTATACTATATTTAAAAAGGGTCTAATGGATGAATATATCACTATTTAAGATTTTTATATTATCTAAAAGAGTTTTAAAGATCTATATGATCACTTGAAAGATGTGATATTACCACAAGCTCAACATGATTGGTTAAATTTTCGCCTACAAGACTTGAAGTCTATTTTAAAATATAATTCAACCATGTTTAAAATTACTTCACAGCTGAAATTGTGCAGTAATAAAGTTACATGCTCCTGTAGTAGCAGTATAAAAAGTAAAAATTTACAAATATTATTATCTAAAAGAGTTTTAAAGATCCATATGATCACTTGAAAGATGTGATATTACCACAAGCTCAACATGATTGGCTAAATTTTCGCCTACAAGACTTGAAGTATATTTTAGAATATAATTCAACCATGTTTAAAATTACTTCACAGCTGAAATTGTGTAGTAATAAAGTTACATGATCCTGTAATAGCAGTATAAAAAGTGAAAATTTACAAATATTGTTTGTCTTATAGTGGTTGCAAAAAATAATTGCTAATGAGAAATCATCAAACAATACCCACTAGTACAACTACATTCCTTGAAGTGAATACTATAAATCATTTGGTAGATTATGAGAATTCTGAAAGAATAATTGCTAATGAGAAATTATAAAACAATGCCTACTAGTACAACTGCATTCCCTGAAGTAAATGTTATAAATTATTTGGTAGATCATGGAAATTTTGAAAGAGTAACAACTCATATTGAGAACAAAACTCTATATTGGTGATTTTATGTAAACTCCTTGAAGGAGTAATTTGTAAGGATTTTATAAGTTGTGCATTATAATGAATTATTTCATTATTATTTTATCCCCAGTATACATGTACAATATATTACATTGAACTTGCAGTTCAAGTATTGAACTTATAGTTCAATAATTAAACCTTGAAAATTTAGCATGAATGTCATTATGTATATCATACATACTCTCTTTTGAAACTTATATAAGGACATGAGTCGCAAATTTTTAGTTGTGCTATGAATATATTAATATCACTATCTCAATGTGCGACAATGGGTCCATAAAAGAGATTAAGAATTTATTTTGATAAGACACATTTCTCGACATTAGGGGGAGGAAAAGCACTTGCAGTACTAAAGAATGTCGAGAAATTTATTAAAAGGAAAACCCTTTAAATAATTTTGATTCATGTGCAAGTTAGAATGAACCAGAAGTTCACAGTTGCAACAAATTACAACTTAACTCCCAAATGTATTTATAGATGATAAAAGAGTGGCAAAATCTCATATTATAGCTGCTAATACCCTAGCAAGGGTTGTGATTCCAATTGCAAATAGAAAATCAATCAATCTCACTACAAGCCAAAAGCGTGGATAGTAAATTGGAACTAAAGACAAAAATCCATGGAAAAGAAAAGTAGTGTCACTTATAAAACCTCCTGAAGAGAAAGATCTCAGTTAAAGAGCTATAGCTAATTATGAGACACATACTGAGACAACGGAACAATTAGATTCTCTAGATATTGTTTCTAGAATTGATGATCATATAAATGAAAACTATGAGATCTCAATTATTTTTATGATATAAGAGAAAGAGTTGATAGAAACTCAATTATTGTCAAGATGAATTTGTCTCAATAGTAGCTCTTACTATTTTAAGAGAAAATCTGGATTCAGAATCTACAAGTATAACTGAATATTAGTATAAACATGATTGATCATCATGGAATGAGGTAATTAAAGTAGAGCTAGACTCGTTCTATCATTTACTATGAGAAAAATAATTCTCTTATTATGAAAATGATCATATTCCGATACTTAATTAATATGACAGTCAAAAGGCTTATTGTACGCCTTATGAAAGCAATAAGAGTCCCAGAAAGAATAAGTATATCATAAATGAATGCACATTAAATATTTGATATATATTTCATCAAATTGCAAAAATCTATATATGGATTAAAGCAATATGGACATGTGGTATGATTATTTGAGTAAATTCTTATTGAAAGAAAGATATGTGAATAATACACTATGTCCATTTGTATTCATAAAAGACCATAGAATGGTATATGTTATTATTACAGTATAAGTTGATTTAAATATCAATGTGACTCATAATGAACTCAAATAAGTATGTACTTATTTGAAAAGTGAGTTCGAGATGAAAAATTTAAAGAAAATGAAATTTTGTATCGACCTGCAGACCGATTATTAAGAAGTCCTAATACACTAGTATACTTATGTGGAAAAGATATTTAAGCAATTTTTGTATGGATAAATCTTCTCCCTCAAGCACACCAATAGGTGGTCCGCTCACTAGAAGTGAAGAGAGACCCTTTTAGACTTAGAGAAGATAATAAAGAGCTATTTGGTATTTAAATATCATATATAAGTGCTATAAGACACTTTTGTATCTTGCAAATTGCATCAGGCCTGATATTGTATTTGCAAGAAAAATTTCTAGTTAGGTATAGCTCTGCACCTACAAAGAAATATTAGAGTGGTGTAAAAAGTTATTTTCAATATACTATTAATATTATAATTCATATTTGAAATTGATCGATATGCAAATATTGGTTATTTGCTTAGTCTTCATGATGGTAGATTTTATACTGGTTATGTATTCACTTGTGGTAATACTACAATTTTATAAAAGTTTTTATGATCCTGAAGTACTTTATTAAAAAATACTTCCATTGTATTTTGAGAATAATGTAATTTGCATTGCACAAATTAAAGGTAGTTATATCAAAGGTAACAAAGTAGACATAAATTTCACTCAAATTCTTGTATATACATAAGTTCTAGAAGAGATATCCACCAAATTCGCTTGAGTAATAATTTAATAGACTTATGTACTAAATTTATACCTAATGTGGTATTTAAACGGCATTATTTCATCAATTAGTATACGCTGTGTTAAAATCTATCATCATCAGGAGGAGCGAATTAGTATATGATTGTATTCTTTTTCCTTAGTCAAGTTTTTATCCCACAAGATTTTATTGGATAAAGGTTTTAATAAGACAATCTGTGCAATGACAAAATAACTCATAAAATGTACTCTTTTCCTTAGCTATGTTTTTTCCTACTGGATTTTCTAGCAAGGTTTTTAACAAGGCATATTCATAGTGCAAGTAATATCTTAAGAGAGTACTATAAATAGATTATTATATGTGAATATTACTTAAATATCATTAAGTATATAGTTTGATAACTTGATAAATTTGTTTACAAAGACACTTTCCACAAACACATTTGAAAAGTTAGTTAACAAAATTAGCATGCACCGATTAAGAGATATTTGATAGAAATCATGTTTTTATGAGGGGGAGATTTTGGTATACTGTACTCTTTTTTCCTTAGCTTAGGTTTTGTCCCATTGGATTTTCTTGGCAAGATTTTTAATGAGGCAGTGTTATGGCGCAAATTTTTATAAAATTAATATTTTTTTTTTCACTAAGATTTTTTTTTACAGGATTTTTTTTTCATAGTAAAGTTTTGACAAGACATATTTTTTGTAAAAAAAATCAAGGGAAAGTATTATAATATATTATAGGATTTGATTGATGTCTTTTTATATATATGAATATTCGAGTTTCCATATTAATATTGATTGTATTTTTCTTATTAGAAAATTTTTTTATATCTCTTTTTTCTGTATTTTATAAAAAGATTTAATACTATTAAATAAAAGAATTAAAAAATTATTCTTTTCTCTATATATATATTTTTTTATTTTTTTTTATTATATTTATAACATAAAAGGTATATTCAATCCGCCTTGATTCAAGGCAGGGCTTATTTTTTAAGTGGATCACATACAAATTTTGCAAAATTCGCCTAAATCCAACCCGCTCTCCCTAATTTACACTCCAGATTGCAATAAAATAGAGTATAACCCGTAACAGCATTTCGGTTCCCAAGAATAAAATTAGAATTAGAAAAAAAAAAAAAAAAAGGGCACAGGAACAGGGTAACCGTTGAACTTTCTGTAATTCGGGTCTTATTTCTTCTGTCGTTTTTGTTCATCGCATTTTGAATGATCGCTCGTACTTTAACGCCGAAAAACAGAGGCCCAAACACAGTCTTTCGCGGAACATCCATAAGTCGCCATGTGGAGGAACTCAGTGAATTTCTCAGCAAAGCTGTTATTAAACCCTAATTATTATAATCATGGATCGTGTTCTTCATCTATTTCTACTGTCAACGGAGTCGTCTTGGTGCCGCAATTGCTGTCTCGCTTCTCAGCGTCATCCTCCACGGCTACCACAACCACAGCCGCGGCCTCTTCACCTGCTGATTCCTTAAAGTCGGTATTTCTGAACCGCAAATCTGATGGAATTCGAGCTTTTTCATCTTCCTCAGTCGCGGCAGCTGTCGATCTCTCACCCCTGACTTCTGCGGTGCGACTTGCCCGCCACTACAGCCGCTGCTATTGGGAGCTATCCAAAGCTCGACTCAGGTCACCTTCTACGCTTTCAGTTCCCTTTTCTCTTCTCTAGCTTATCTTGTTTGCTACTCCTTTCATGTTTGTTGCAAGTACTTTGTATGTAATTTATAGAATTTGTTGCAAGTACTTTATATGTAATTTATAGAATTGGTTTTTCTCTCTGCAATTCGATCGAAATTGCTTATAATTGCAGCATGTTTAAGGCATGGCGGCAGTGTTTTCTGGAATTAACTGGAAAATATCACAAGTTACCAAGCAAAGCTAACATTCTATTTTTACAAACTTAAGCGCTAATTTGTTGTTTTGTGCGCATAATTGTCCTTTGAACTCAGTTTCTAGGAATTTGTAATTAATAAATTTCGTTCACTTGTTTTCAGCATGTTAGTTGTTGCAACTTCTGGAACCGGATTTGTTCTTGGGAGTGGCAGTGCTGTTAATTTTGCAGGAATGTGTTGGACGTGTGCTGGTACAATGATGGTTGCAGCATCTGCTAACTCATTAAATCAGGTTTGCTCTAGAGAGATAGTATTGGGTCATATCCATGTTGTCTAACGTATTGCCTCTAGCACTGTCTACTTTTGCTTATGACGAGGGTCGTCCCACTTTATTATTGCTCTTGTCGATTAATAAATTTTGGTTCTTATAAGGATTCATTGATGTAGTTTTCCAAGAAACTTTTATTACCAGAGAAGGGAATCTCATCATTCTTTGTAAAATATCCACTTGATTACAAATTTTTGATTTATCTTAGATCTCTATATATAGCATGACGATACTTGTCAACTGAGATATCGAAAATATCAAAAGTACGGTTGTATGTAGTCATATGGCTGTTTTTTGAAGGCAAAAGCAGAGGTTGAGGCATGAAACTTTTGATAAATCATAGCAATGGGGGCGACAAAGAAATCTCCAATGAGTTTTACAAAATCAATGGAAGTCATGATAGCATACAACCTTTCTAAAAATATCTACGAGGATAAATAGTCCATGTGTGAAAGTATTGAGCAATAGTTTGATTACAAACTAATAAACCAAGCTAATACCTAAAGCTATTAAGTTGGAAGAATTTGTTTTTGTTTTCCTCTTTGTTCTTTTGGTTTGAAACTATTTTCTAATTTAACCCTTATTGAATGACTTGAGTTGAGAAAATGATAAGAAAGAAAAATTACTTAATTTCTATACCTCTACTTTGCAAGTAAAAAAGCGCACGCTTTGGTGATACCCATATGTCCTGTGTGCATCTGCCCCACTTGTTAGGGTGTCTAGGTGATTTAGGGTCAGTTTACAAGATATGCATCAGCATGTTCTTGAATGGGCTTAATCATGCATTTAGAAGTTAGAATGCTGGCATATATACATAAATAACATGATAGTTAACTGAGAGTTCTAATAGAGGAATATACCTAATGTGAAGGTGATTCTCTCGACAGAATTTGTATTCCCACTCTTGTATTTTGGATCCCTTCTTAGAAAAATGACAAAAGTTAAATATTTTTTGTTGGTATTTTTACCATTTGGCCTTGTTGATGTTCATAATCATAGCTTTTTCAAAATCAACGCCTTATTGGTAAATTTATAAGTAACTATTTCCCCAAATTTCCCTTGCATTCTCTCCATTCTGGAAGGCATTGTGAGTATCCAGAATTTCTCTTCACTTCCCTTTATGTCCTTACTTTTCCCTTATCATTTTTAGAGCCATAAAAAAGAAATTTTGTTATTAAAGGCAAATGGCATTTTGAAGTGCAAAAGGGGTCTTGGAACCTAGGTGCAAGGCACAAACACTTGCATTGAAGAGTTTAGGCACCAAAAAAAAAAAAAACAGAGGCTATAGCCAATTTAGGATAAGTATTACTAACAGAATAAGAATATTAGTATCATTGTCACCTATGTCTAAAATGCAAATATAAGTGAAATAAAAAAGACTGAAGGTTCATGGAACTATTCAAAATGTTATTTTTATTGCATTTTCAAAAAAAAAAAAAAAAAAAAAAAAAAAAAAAATCCCACATAGATGAAAATAGAATCCATCATATGCACACAGTAAAAAATTGAAATGACTTTTGGTTATTGACTTAAATAGAAAATTTATGCCCTTCAAATTGGATGGTAAATCCACCAAATGGAATTGCATCTAGAAACATCTCTTTTTTAGGTTTATGTTCTTTAAGCTGATTTTAGGTAGTTTATATTTAAAAGCTACTGTTACCAAATGGCACTAATTAGGGGTTGGGGGGAGAGAGAGAGAGAGAGAGAGAGAGAGAGGAGAAGAGAGGAATTAGAATAAGGTAAGGTGGGAGGAGAGAGAATTAAGGCCCATGGATGATGGAAAGAGGAGCATTAGTGGAAGATCACTCTAAAGGTGGTGATTTGGTAAGATTATAATGGAATTCGATGAAAACTGATGGGTTCTGTATCTAGCAAATTGAATATTTTTGCAGGAAATCATTGAAGATGAAAATTACCACTTTTTATCTAGGTAGCAATGGGGGCTTGTGAGGTGCACTTTTCTTGCAGCTAGCCCATTGCAGTAGGTGCTTGCTTCTATGGTGCTGCCTGCCTTAATACAATAGAGGTGTTTGCCTTAGCGCCTGGCACGCCCTGTGCCTTTAGCAATTATGAAAATAAACTAATTAAGGGTCTGTTTGGCCAAGCAGTTGCCAAATCCTCCATTTTTTCAACATCTTTAGTAAGATCTAATGTTGCCAAATCCTTTTCCACTACTTCTCTCATCACCATCCTAAGTTTGTTCCTCATTTGTCCTGCAATTTCAATATGCTCAACCTTCTGTACATTTGCATTAGTAGCCAATTTCCTAGGTTGATCTTGTATTGGCAGTTGGTTTTTTGCAAGTGTGTAATTACTGATAGCATTTTGTATTTCTTTTGCTTTGACTGGATTAATTTGAATTTCTAACTATATTTTACATTATTAGGTGTTTGAGATCAATAATGATGCCAAAATGAAAAGAACAAGGCAAAGACCACTTCCTTCAGGGCGTCTTACGATATCTCATGCTGTGACCTGGGCATCTTCTGTTGGTTTAGCTGGCACTGCTTTATTGGCATGCAAGGTGGCCATATAAATTTACTCCATTATTTTTCCCCCATATTTTATTTCACTCTGATAAGGCCATCTCTTATTGGTACCATGTGTTTAATTTGCTGGGAGCTCAGTTACTAATGTCGTAGCTTCCATGACAAGGTTGTCGCAGGCTAATATGTTGGCAGCGGGGCTTGCTGCTTCCAATCTTATTCTTTATGCATTCGTCTATACACCACTGAAGCAGATTCACCCGGTCAACACATGGGTTGGTGCTGTTGTCGGTGCCATTCCACCTCTTTTAGGGTAAATTTTGTCCTATAGTTTTCATTCAGTTTTTTTTATTGCTTTTTTTTTTCCTCCTATAATATCTCATAGCCCAAAAATTTGGGCTTGACCCAACTCTTAATAGGCATTTGCCAGTCATGCATTTACGTATATGGCACATGATTTCCCCATCTTAATTATGTAATGAGTAAAATATAGGTTCACTATTAACTAAAAGCCCAGAATCTCTTTATTTGTTGGCTCATGCTGCTGCTTTTTTTTTTTTTTTTTTCCTTTTTTGGGGTTTTCAGGTGGGCTGCAGCTTCTGGCACGGTTTCACTCAATGCATTGATTCTTCCTGCTGCGCTCTATTTTTGGCAAATACCCCATTTCATGGCCCTTGCATATTTGTGTCGCAATGATTACGCTGCTGGAGGGTATGTGCATGCATATGCTGTGATTTCAAAATTACTTGGTGGCTCCTTGATTTGTCACTGGTTTGATATAAAAGCTACAGCGAGAACTTTTCTTATCAATCTGATTGGCCGTACTGAGCTATAATTTCTCAACAGTAGGAAAAAATTTCTTAATCAAAATAATAATATATTTGTGGCAAGGGAATATTTAATTTGGATAATAGTAAGATAGACAATTATGGAAATGCTGTTGTCAGAATCTTCAATTCCATGTATCCGACCCTTGTTTTTGACATTTTCCTCAGATTTTATTTGTGGCATCTTCAGGTTTAAGATGTTCTCTCTTGCTGATGCTTCTGGTCAAAGAACAGCGTCAGCGGCTCTCAGGAACTGCCTATATCTTGTCCCGTTGGGATTTTTAGCATATGATTGTAAGTTCCTGTCATCTGAAGAAAACAACTATTTTTGTTCTTTCTTGTTTTCATGGGTTCTGCAAGGGTGAGCCATGGTTAACAATAAGATTACTCCATTGTGATTGTGGAGGTCTTGGTTCAACCATATGAACAGACTGCTTGCAATGCAAGGGAAAGGTTGTGTATATCTGATTCTCTCCAAAACTTACTGTGTAAATCATCTTATTTTATCTCTTAAGTTGCTGAATATTGTGTGCAGGGGGTGTGACATCTGGTTGGTTTTGTCTTGAATCATCGCTTCTGACTTTAGCAATAAGTGCCTCAGCATTTTCATTTTACCAAGACCGAACAATACATAAGGCTAGGAGGATGTTTCATGCCAGTCTTCTGTATCTTCCTGTATTTATGGCTGGGCTCCTATTTCACCGACACTGTGAAGAGAGTGAGCTTTCAACTTCCTTGGAAGCTGTAGCACTAGAATCTGAAAATGACAAGCAGTATGGCAAAGAAAGGCATACAATAATTGGTAAACAAGCACGCCCACCTGTAGCATATGCTTCTGTTGCACCATTTCCTTTTCTGCCTGCACCTTCATATGCTGTTCCTTGTTGATTTTCTGGCCGTTCAATGGAGTAAAAGTTGAAGCCCAAGAAGTCGAGTGTTGGGCTTCTCTCTGGTATTCTTTTGAGTTTTGTTTTTCCCCTTCTCCAGTTAGCTGGAGTTTCATATTCTTGTCTCTTTTTATTTAAAATCAGAATAAATCAGAATAGTAGCCTGTTTTGGTGTCTGATAAAAATTGACCAATTTCTTGTAAATGGGGGAGGGGTTTACTATTGATGAGTTAGGTATTGAAGGGGATTGGTCATTCAACAGATTAACTGCAGGCGCTCGTGAAATGTTATGGGAGGGACTGTAGATGTGGAGTATGCGAGTTTTTACTTGTACTTGTTATATGTATTCGAGGAACATATTCATTTATTAAACTAAATAAGTTCGAAGAAAGATCTCAAGAATTGATGCTCCGAGTTTTGGTAAATGATTATTTAAATTACTTATTTATTTATTACATTTGGATAAAAGGTTTAATTGAGCTCGAATTTGAATTAATAAATGATTATTGGAAGGTCGCTTAAAATATAATATAAAATATTTTTTTTTTGAAAGATAATATAAAATATTTTTGAAATTGTATACAACTTAAATATTCTATTACAATTCAAATTATTTCAATTAAAATATTATAACATTTAAATTCGAATCAATTAAGGATTTCAAGTTATTAGAGATGACTAAAAATATAACATTTGAATTTTGATACATTTGCAAGTTATCTATCAGATATAACATTCGATTCTCACATATTAAGCACTAATTAGTTTAAGGATTTCTTTTTTTTTTTTTTTTAAGTTTTAGGAATTTGTAATTTATGAATTTCATTCACTCATTTTCGGTAATAAGACGGAGTACAGTGAGAACATTGACCTGAAGACAAACTCGCTTTCAAGGGTATTATATGAAATTTCATAATCCTTTTGTTTTCTACTAGGTATATTGACATGGAGATTCACAGTGAATTGGGTTAAATACGAAAATAGCTTGCTTTTATCTTGGTTTCCCAACCACTTTTCTCTTATTACTCCTCAAAAGTTGCTTCTCTTTTCTTTAAATATGCAAATGAAATTCATTCTGTGCTGCTCTCTTCCAATTTCATTTTCTAATTGACAATACAATCATCAAATTCACCATTTCTCTAGGACTCTTGTCACTTTAAAATTTGAACTTTTTCCTCGTCTCTTGGAGATAGTAATAATTGACTATTGTGGAAGACACTTTGGTATGTTGTTTCCTGTCCTAGGATGGCTTTACTATTAGACATTTTTAGAGTTTTCATGGTGCATATCCTTTTGATTATCTAGGCATTCTAGTTCCATTGACCATGTATTTAAAAGAAACAAAGTCCAATATATTGTCTTCCTCAAAAGTGCTCTTCATCTGTCAACATCTTTTCTCGAATGTGGATTTATATGGTATTGCTACAGGGAAAGAATGGGAGTGCATAACGCAACGAGTGAATGTAGCATGAAAGGGGTAGCCATGCTATTTTTTGGAATTATGATTTCATAATTCATTCAAAATATTACTCAATCAATACAATGGTTTCTTTTGAAAATAGCTAGTAATTGGAATTCTCTACTTAAATTTTGCTTTAGAACTTAGAAGCCAAGGGTGAGATATTTGTTTTGTAATTTGGAAATGTTGGCCTGTTGAGCTTTACATTCTTGATTCCTTTTGTTGGAATTGCTAATGTTTCAAGAAATTTATCCTAACCTTGTGCCAGAAACAAGCAACCAGCCTGTGATCTGTATTTTGAATGCTAGTTAAAGCATTGTACTACAGACACTCAACAAGAGAATGGTGCGAATAAACAAATGATATATAATAGCTTATTCTCATGTTTTCAGAGACACGCATTTGTTTTTTGAACACTAATCAAGGACGCAAAACCTCCCTCGTGCAACAAGTAAAATCTCAATTATTTGTTATCATTGTTGCGCAGTAAGATAATTTTACTTTTCTTTTTGAGTTAAACAATCCAAAAAAAATCCAATTTTTTTTTTTAAACCTTTTCACTCTTTCTTTCCTTTTTTCCCCAGACACTTTTATTCTTGGCCGTGGATGGCATATCCAATGGATAAACTAATAATTCCAATAAAAAAATGAAACGATGAATGTTTATTCATACATTGACTTTTGTTGCTAGCTTCTCTGGCAACATTTAATATTTATGTCTAGGAATGTTCATGGATCAAGTCGGGTTGAATTTCTCTCTAAGCCGACTTGATTCGATCCAACATTAAAAGTTAAAATTCAATTAATTGAATAGAATCTGATCCTAATCGATCCGACTAGACTATTTCGGGTAGTTGGATTTTCAAAACAAGCCAATATTAGTTAAGAGAGAGAGAGAGAGAGAGAGAGAGGAGCTGCTCCATGAATAAAATAAAGACCAATGCCATCTTCCTTCATTGCAACGACCTAATGGATAATTTTTTCGGCTAATTTTATAGTGGCAAAAGTGATTTTGGAGGAGAAACAAAAACACACTGCTACCACTTCCCAAGCAATTTTTTATTGAATCCAACAATCAAAGTGTTTTTGATGTATAAGGTTTGGTTTCAATAAAAATTTCAATCTGATACTTAGTACACTACTTGGGAACCACCGGAGAGGGAGATCACTACTTGTGAAATCCAAAATTTTTCGGCTAATTTTTTGACTAACGTTGTGAGGGCATTGAACTAGATTTTTTTAGCCAATATGCCCCTAGGGATTTTTCTTTAGGTTATTTTTTGTGAAGACGAAAAGAGGATGAAAGGTTTTGACTAGCTAGGTTTTTTATAGATTGATGAAGAGAAAAGGATGGAGCGAGTAGGGTGAGGTAGGGTTTCACTTAAAAAGAAAAAAGCAATTTAAATGGAACCCAATTTAACCCGATAAGTTTTAGCTGAAACCTAAATTCTCATGTCAAATTATATCGATCAGGGCATGTGTTGGTTTGAATAGCCCTATAATGGTGACCATGGTTCTAGAGGATTTTTGCATCAATTTACAATATATCGAGAGAAGAAGGGAGAATTGTGGCTGTCGCTCTTCTTCCAGATGGAGTTTTTTTATAATGCCTAATCTCTAGGATTTTTTTCAATTGATGCCATCTTTGTTTCTTCCTGTAGACCTTCTTGATCGAATTAAATGTATTTTGCCCTAATTTCATTGGAAACCACTAAAAAGAAATTGTTCTCCAAATATTTTATAGAAGCTAACTTGTAAGTTCTAGAACTTTCATATGTTTCACAAAGCCTGTGCTTGGATTTGTATCCTTTGCATCTTTGTTAAATAAAAATTACTATAGTGACCTATTATTTCTTTACCTTTTGGTTTTGTTTTACAAATGATTTTCTTTCTTTGTTTCTTTATGGGATTAGACATGTTGTTACCAAAATATTCCCTTCATCATAAAAAAGTTGAGACATTTTTCTTTTTTGAGATGTTCCAAAAAGGAAAAAAAACTTCTATAGTATTATTTTTTACTCCATTTTTCATCTTTACTCTTGTTAATTCTTATCTTTAAGAAGTACTTAATATTCAAAAGAAACAAAATTCAGTGTATTTATTTTATTACCAAGGGTATAAAAAGAAAAAAATCATTTTATTTATTTTATTCATTTATGTGCAAAGTAAAAGTGTTCTGAAATTTTTAGGACGAAGGTAATAATATAATTTTTTCTGTTGATATTAGATTGCATACCTAGTGTGGTAAGAATATTGAAATTGTCACATACAACTTTGATAGTGCGATAGTCCTAGGCAATAAGTAGATTTAAAACTACTAAATACTCGTATAACTCAATTACTATGCTTAGAATAACTAGATTAAAATAATACCAATCATAATTTATAAGAAAATCATAATTTTTCATTTTATTATAATTAAATTATATACAATTACTATATATATATAAATATATAGACACACACACAATTCAATGGGGATTGATGAACAATATCATATGTGCCTTGATAAAAAGCACATAAAGGATTTAAAATGCAGTGACAGTACAACAATATAATAACATTTAATAGAGTATTTGTGGTTGGGGTTGAATCCCCATCCCTACAAGTCTCTCTAACAATAAGAGCAATAACTTCTTTCTTTAAAAAATCAACATATGCTTAGTCTAGTATACGCCTAGGTAGGACATTGATAATTAAACTCTATCAATCGAGTCACTAGTGCACATAATTCAATGCTTTTTTTCCTATTAGTAAAAGCATTCTATCATACATGTGGTTTATATCTTGGTCATTGTTTAGTAACAATCTTAATAATAAGTTGGCCCAATAGGCTTTAATAACACTTAAACAATTTAGTAATAATAATTCAATTGAAAAGCTTACTGACTTCATAACAATACGACTTTCAATAATTATGGTTAGAACAGTGGTAATAATAATAACAATACCAATATTTACGGTGTAATTTAAATTAATGAAGAGATTTTAACAAAATCAATTTATGGTATATTACAATGCATTGGTATATTTTATAATTCACTTGATTATTTTATAGTCCTTTCAATAAATTTCAATCATCGATTTGTATGAGAATCAACTCACTCACTTATTAACTTTACCGAAAGCTCTTCTAAACAAAAGAAAAAGAAAGAACTTCCTTGAGTTCTAGGATTACTTTCAAGATCTTGTGATATCTTTGAGAGAATGAAAGAAATCTTATTTAAAGAAGAAAAATGCAATGTTTGAATACTCTAGATGACTTATATAGGAAGAAAATAATATCGTTTATAGCGGCTGATGTACTGTAACCTTAGCCATGTCAATAACATGTAGAATATGAATGCAATGCATAGGTAAAAGTCTACATGTGTCTATTTATTGTAACAACATTTTCAATTTTGAATCTCTCAGTTTGCTTCGTGTTGCTCACTTCATATATCTACACATGCATTCATAGCCTCAATACTAATTGACTCATTTCACCTTGCTAATATCGAGCTCATCGTCATCATTATAGCCTTTTGCTTCTCTTATATTGAGCTCATCTTCATCCTCGATAATTCATATCTCATCACCTTGCATATCTATACATTGAGGCTTCATCCTTGTTAGCGAAGCTAGTCCTCACCATCGAAGCTTCGTCCATGCAATCTTCCTTATGATCAAACCTCATTCTTACTATCAAAGCTTTGCTTCATCACTAAAGCTTCATTCGTGTCCTCATCAATAAAAATCTTTACATTCTAACTTGAAATATTATAAGTAATTATGATTCAAGGTATTACATTCTCCCTTTCTTATTGAAAATTTATCCTAAAATTTTAGAAAGTACACAATGAGGGGAATAAGTAAGGATACTTGGCTCATATTTTCTCCTCACTTTCCAAAGTGCACTCTTCCTCTTCCTTTTCCTTTGGTCAAGTTAAAGCAAACACTCTTGCTTTTCCTTTTCCCATTAGAGCTTGCCCCAAACCTTGACTTAATGCTTGTCTTAATCCTTAACCAACTTCAATACCTTTTTCAGTTCACATCCACTACTTCTAACTCTCTCTTCTTGAACTATAGATTGAGAAGTTTGAGGTTTACTAGCTAATGCTTATGGGTAATCTTTCATAAAATATCATGGCTATCCACATTTAAAACAAGGGCTAATATCTAAATAACACTAACCTTTATACCATCTTCCACAAGTAGGGTAGTGAGGAATTATAGTCCTTAGAGGCATCAAACTAGCTATGATGAAGCTCATTTACAAAGTGGATTAAGGAGGATTTGCCCTTAATTGGGACTTTTCTGTCTATCATCAAAAACTAACCTACGGGGCTAACTGAAAAGAAATGTCTATACTTTTCATCCTACATCATCTCTACTCGACTTAGACAAACTTCCAATCCTTGCCTTTTTCTTTTGTTCTCTATTTGCCTTAACTTTCATTTCTTGGTTTTCAATCACTCTCGCCTTATTAATAACCTTAGAGTAGGAATAAAATTTATGTGCAGCAAGTACTCGAAACAGAGGTGTAATCAATCCTCTTTGAAAGTGTCAAATTCAAGTAGCTTTATTTAGCACTAAAGTTAGAGCAAACTTGCTCAGATGGTTAAATGTCTTCACACACTCAAATAAAGATATGTCTAGGCTTTGTACTAGCCTTTTTCAAATAAAGATATGTCTAGGCTGTGTACTAGTCTCTTACATTTTATAGCCTTCTTTTACCTTATGTTTTTCGGAAGAAACTCATTAATCACCATTTCCTTGAATTGCTCCCAAGTAATCTCATCATTATCTCGAATCAATCCAATAACACTTCTTTTAAACTAGTATTTTGCATCACCTTTCATCAATTGACAAGTGACCTCTATTGCTCTCCTATATGAGACCCTCAAAATATGAGCTCTATCCTCCACTTTCTCAAAAAAATTTATAGATTTCACATCACCCTTGTGCTCATATAACACCCTAACTTTGTGTTAGCCATAGATGTTTAGTTTGTATGATTGGAGTATGGATGAAAGTGATGGGAATTAGAGTGGTAATTGTGTATCGATTTGGAAACTGAGCCTCCTAATTGTGCGAAATGAGGTAGAAAGCCTTAAGATGCCATTGATGAGTGCAAATTTAGAGTAGATTTAAGTAAATTGATTATTATAAACATATAAATGGAAGCGTAGAAACTAAAAACCTAAAAAGGGAATAGGTTCAAAAATAGAGATACTAAGTATGAGATCAGTAAGTTTTGACCTTAGAATGAAATCTTAAACTATTTTCAAGGAATTTAGGTAAGTGTATAAGTAATAAAATGATTAAACTCAAAATTAAAATCAAATTTATGAGTAGAAAATAATTAGGAAAAGTAAGAAAGAAAGAAAATGCAAGAAATGGCAAACTTGTAATTAGTAAAAGATTACTACTAATTTCTTTGAAAAAAAAATTACAAAGACAAAAACAATAAAATGAATTAAAATTAAAGAGATGGTTGGCCCATCCAAGAAAAATGGGTGGGTGGAGTTTGGCAAAAATTTCTTAATAGAAAATTAAAAAAAAAAAGAAAGAAAAAGAAAAATAGTATAAAAGTTAAGCTTAAACTTATTTTAATTTATTTCACTACATTATTTCTCTCACCTTCACCTACCAATACTCTAAAAAAAAAAATAAATAATATGCTTAGAGTGAGATAGGGAGTCAGCCATATAAGAAATTAGAGAAGGAAATTTAATAAAGATAAGATTTGCTTATAAGTTTACTTTCTTTTCAAGAGTAGCAAGTTTGTATATTATAATTTAAGATTATTTTCTTCCTTTTTTTTTCTATTGAATTGGCCAATGGAAAAGATATTAGGAGAAGTTTTACTTTAGTTTTTAAGATATTGATCAAGCCAAATCAGGTTTGTATAAGATAAAAATGGATACTAAAATCTTTTCTAACTTAAAATGGATGAAAGAGAATCAGAGTTTGGTAACTACTATTTTTAGACAACTTGAATTAATATGTATATGCATTATTTGTCTCAATAAAAATATAAAAAAAAGTTACATAATATAAATATGAGAGAAATTAGAGGAGAATCAAGGAAATGAAACCTATGTTAAAAGTCATATCCAAATCCCTAATTAGTTAAGTAAATAAAATAAAATCTGAGCTAGGGTTTAAAATACTTAGAACTTGAGACTTCAATTTGAGGATCAAAGAAATGTAATTTGAACTGGACTAAAATATAAAAGTTGTAAAAAATAGTTTCAACTATAAGCTTATTAAAGAACTTGGCAAAATTCTAAGTAGATTATGAAATATGAGATCTACACCAAGACTAATCCTGCGTCAAAATCCAGTCTACAGCTTGAGATTGGCCTTTAAGTTTTAGGACCTTATGAGCAAAAACAGACATACCTCAAAACATATGAAATGATCCTTTATATGGTTAGTTTATCCCTGTAAAAGTAAATTTTCATGAGAGATGTACGTTTTGAGTTACAGATGAGTTAGTGGAATAAAGTCAATTTGCATCGCATAAAAGTATAACAGACTTCAAAATTTTTTTGGGAATTGTGTAGAGCTCAGAATGAGATGAATTTTTGATATGTTATAATAACATATGTCTAGTTATAATGCAAAATGAATCATAGAAATTGGAATATTACAACTCAATTTGTGGCAAAAATAATCCTATTAGGTTAAGAGTTTTACTTAGGCATAATGTGAGAGTTGTATGATTTAGTGTTATTGCATAGAACCAAATGTATTTGTAAGTGTATATTGACTTGATATAGCGGAAAAATGGAACCAACAAGGGTATGAGAACCACTCCTTTTGCTTGTGCTAATAAGTGTCAGACAATTATAAGTCAAGTTGAATGATTACTAGTAGCTATTTTTGTTGAATTGTATTCCATTGATTCTATTGCTTATTGAATTCATAAAGTTTCATTGAAATTTTATCGTGACTCTATTATTCTTGATCATTTCATTTTTTGGTATCTAATTCATACTTAGATTGCTTGGAATCATATATATCATTTGTTCATTAAAATATTCTATGTTCATTGTTACTTAACTCATATATAGAGTACCATAATGGTAGCATGGTCGCAAAGGAGCCACTACTTTAGCAAGCTTATAAGGAAGATTTGTCACATTTGCCACTTATTTCATGGGGCATACTTA